>JAVSCE010018993.1:0-34900 GCA_032199065.1 Smutsia gigantea
TATTTTATTAAGGTACTATTGATATACACTCTTACGAAGGTTTCACATGAAAAAACATTGTGGTTACTACATTTACCCATATTATCAAGTCCCCACCCATACCCCAATGCAGTTTCTGTCCTTGGGTGTAGTAAGATGCTACAGATTTACTATTTGCCTTCTCTGTGCTACACTGTTTTCCCCGTGATCCCCCACACGATGTGTACTAAACATAATACCCCTCAATCCACTTTTCCAACCCGCCCCACACGCCCTCCCACACCTCTCCCCTTTGGTAACCGCTAGTTTCTTCTGGGGGTCTCCAAGTCTGCTGCTATTTTGTTCCTTCAGTTTTGCTTCGTCGTTATACTCCACAAATGAGGGAAATCATTTGGCACTTGTCTTTCTCCGCCTGGCTTATTTCACTGAGCATAATATCCTCCAGCTCCATCCATGTTGTTGCAAATGGTAGGATTTGTTTCTTTCTTATGGCTGAATAGTATTTCATTGTGTATATGTACCACCTCTTCTTTATCCATTCATCTACTGATGGACACTTAGGTTGCTTCCATATCTTGCCTATTGTAAAAAGTGCTGCAATAAACATAGGGGTGCATATGTCTTTTTGAATCTGAGAAGTTGTATTCTTTGGGTAAATTCCAAGGAGTGGGATTCCCGGGTCAAATGATATTTGTATTTCTAGTTTTTTGAGGAACCTCCATATTGCTTTCCACAATGGTTGAATTGGCTTACATTCCCACCAGCAGTCTAGGAGGGTTCCCCTTTCTCCGCATCCTCGCCAGCATTTGTTGTTCTTAGTCTTTTGGATGGTGGCCATCCTCACTGGTGTGAGGTGATATCTCATTATGGTTTTAATTTGCATTTCCCTGATGATTAGTGATGTGGAGCATCTTTTCATGTGTCTGTTGGCCATCTGAATTTCTTCTTTGGAGAATTGTTTCTTCACATCCTCTGCCCATTTTTTAATTGGGTTATTTGCTTTTTGGGTGTTGAGGTGTGTAAGTTCTTTACATATTTTGGATGTTAACCCATTGTCAGATATGTCATTTACAAATATATTCTCCCATACTGTAGGATGCCTTGTTCTGTTGATGGTGTCCTTTGCTGTACAGAAACTTTTTAGTTTGATGTAGTCCCATGATTCATTTTTGCTTTTGTTTCCCTTGCTCGAGGAGATGTGTTCAGGAAGAAGTTGGTCATGTTTATATTCAGGCGATTTTTGCCTATGTTGTCTTCTAAGAGTTTTATGGTTTCATGACTTACATTCAGGTCCTTGATCCATTTTGAGTTTACTTTTGTGTATGGGGTTAAACAATAATCCAGGTTCATTCTCTTGCATGTAGCTGTCCAGTTTTGCCAACACCAGCTGTTGAAGAGGCTGTCATTTCCCCATTGTATGTCCATGGCTCCTTTATCATATATTAATTGACCATATATAGTTGGGTTTATATCAGGGCTCTAGTCTGTTCCATTGGTCTATGGGTCTGTTCTTGTGCCAATACCAAATTGTCTTGAGTACTGTGGCTTTGTAGTAGAGCTTGAAGTTGGGGAGCATAATCCCCAGCTTTATTCTTCCTCCTCAGGATTGCTTTGGCTATTCAGGGTCTTTTGTGGTTCCATATGAGTTTTAGAACTATTTTCTCTAGTTCGTTGAAGAATGCTGTTGGTATTTTGATAGGAATTGCATTGAATCTGTAGATTGCTTTAGGCAGGATGGCCATTTTGACAATATTAATTCTTCCTATCCATGAGCATGGGATATGTTTTCATTTATTGGTATCTTTAATTTCTCTCATGAGTGTCTTGTAGTTTTCAGAGTGTAGGTCTTTCACTTCCTTGGTTAGATTTATTCCTAGGTATTTTATTCTTTTTGATGCAACTATGAATGGAATTGTTTTCCTGATTTCTCTCTGTGCTAGTACATTGTTAGTGTATAGGAATGCCACAGATTTCTACGTATGAATTTTTGTATCCTGCAACTTTGCTGAATTCAGATATTAGATCTAGTAGTTTTGGAGTGGATTCTTTAGGGTTTTTTATGTACAATATCATGTCATGTGCAAACAGGGACAGTTTAGCTTCTTCCTTGCCAATCTGGATGCCTTTTATTTCTTTGTGTTGTCTGATTGCCGTGGCTAGGACCTCCAGTACTATGTTGAATAGATGTGGGGAGAATGGGCATCCTTGTCTTGTTCTCACTCTTAAAGGAAAAGCTTTCAGCTTCTCGCTGCTAAGTATAATGTTGGCTGTGGGTTTGTCATATATGGCCTTTAATATGTTGAGGTACTTGCCCTCTGTACCCATTTTGTTGAGAGTTTTTATCATGAATGGATGTTGAATTTTGTTGAATGCTTTTTCAGCATCTATGGAGATGATCATGTGGTTTTTGTCCTTCTTTTTGTTGATGTGGTAGATGATGTCGATGGATTTTCGAATGTTGTACCATACTTGCATCCTTGGAATAAATCCTACTTGGCCATGATGGATATTTTTGAATTTGGTTTGCTAATATTTTGTTGATTATTTTTGCATCTATGTTCATCAGGGATATTGGTCTGTAATTTTCTTTTTTTATGGTGTCTTTGCCTGGTTTTGGTATTCGAGTGATGCATCCCTCATAGAATGCGTTTGGAAGTATTACCTCTTCTACTCTTTGGAAAACTTTAAGGAGGAGGGGTATTAGGTCTTCACTAAATGTGTGATAAAATTCAGTGGTGAAGCCATCTGGTCCAGGAATTTTGTTCTTAGGTAGGTTTTTGATTACCAGTTCAATTTTGTTGCTGGTAATTGGTCTGTTCAGATTTTCTGTTCCTCTCTGGGTCAGCCTTGGAAGGTTGTATTTTTCTAGAAAGTCGTCCATTTCTTCTAGGTTATCCAGTTTGTTAGTATAAAAGTTTTCATAGTTTTCTCTAATAATTCTTTGTATTTCTGTGGTGTCTGTTGTGATTTTTCCTTTCTCATTTCTGATTCTGTTTAAGTGAGTAGACTCTCTTTTTTTCTTGATAAGTCTGCCTAGGAATTTATCTATTTTGTTTATTTTCTCAAAGAACCAGCTCCTGCTTTCATTGATTCTTTCTATTGTTTTATTCTTCTCTATATTATTTATTTCTGCTCTAACCTTTATTATGTCCCTCCTTCTACTGACTTTGGGCCTCATTTGTTCTTCTTTTTCTAGTTTTGTTAATTGTGAGTTTAGAAGCTTATATGGGATTGTTCTTCTTTCCTGAGGTAGGCTTGTATTGCAATATACTTTCCTCTTAACACAGCCTTCGCTGCGTCTCACAGATTTTGCGGTGGTGAATTATTGTTATCATTTGTCTCCATATATTGCTTGATCTCTGTTTTTATTTGGTCATTGATCCATTGGTTTTTTAGGAGCATGTTGTGACATCTGCATGTGTTTGTGGGATTTTTCATTTTCTTTGCGTAATTTATTTCTAGTTTCATACCTTTGTGGTCTGAGAAACTGGTTGGTACAATTTCAATGTTTTTGAATTTACTGAGGCTCTTTTTGTGGCCTAGGATATGATCTATTCTTGAAAATATTCCATGTGCACTTGAGAAGAATGTGTATTCTGCTGCTTTTGGGTAGAGAGTTCTGTAGATGTCTGTTGGGTCCATCTGTTCTATTGTGTTGTTCAGTGCCTCTGTCTCTTTACTTATTTTCTGTCTGGTTGATCTGTCCTTCAGAGTGAGTGGAGTGTTGAAGTGTCCTAGAATGAATGCATTGCATTCTATTTCCCCTTTTAATTCTGTTTGTATTTGTTTCACATATGTAGGTGCTCCTGTGTTGTGTGCATAGTTATTTATAATGGTTATATCTTCTTGTTGGATTGACCCTTTTATTATTATTTAATGTCCTTTTTTTTCTCTTGTGACTTTCTTTGTTTTGAAATCTATTTTGTGTGATACAAGTACTGCAACTCCTGCTTTTTTCTCCCTATTAGTTGTATGAACTATCTTTTTCCATCCCTTCACTCTTAGTCTGTGTATGTCTTTGGGTTTAAAGTGAGTCTTTTGTAGGCAGCATATACATGGGTCTTGTTTTTTTATCCATTCAGTGACTCTATGTCTTTTGATTGGTGCATTCAGTCCATTTACATGTAGGGTGATTATCGATAGGTATGTACTTATTGGTATTGCAGGCTTTAGATTTGTGGTTACCAAATGTTCAAGGTTAACTTCCTTACTATCAAAGAGTCTAACTTAACTCACTTAATATGCTATTACAAACACAATCTAAAGGTTTTTTTTCTTCCTCCTCCATTCTTTATATATTAGGTATCATATTTTGTACTCTTTGTCTATCCCTTGATTGACTTTGTAGATAGTTATTTTAATTTTTGCAGTTGCTTAGTAATTAGCTGTTCTACTTTCTTTACTGTGGTTTTATTACCTCTGGTGACAGCTATTAAACTGTAGGAACACTTCCATCTATAGCAGCCCCTCCAAAATACACTGTAGAGATGGTTTGTGGGAGGTAAATTCTCTCAGCTTTTGCTTATCTGGAAATTGTTTAATCCCTTCTTCAAATTTAAATGATAATCTTTCCGGATAAAGTATTCTTGGTTCAAGGCCCTTCTGCTTCATTGCATTAAATACATCATGCCACTCCCTTCTGGCCTGTAGGGTTTCTGTTGAGAAGTCTGATGGTAGCCTGATGGGCTTTCCTTTGTATGTGATCTTTTTTCTCTCTCTGGCTGCTTTTAATAGTCTTTCCGTATCCTTGATCTTTACCATTTTAATTACTATATGTCTTGTTGTCTTCCTTGGGTCCCTTGTATTGGGAGATCTGTGCATCTCCATGACCTGAGAGACTATCTCCTTCCCCAGATCGGGGAAGTTTTCAGCAATTACCTCCTTAAAGGCACTTTCTATTCCTTTTCCTCTGTCTTCTTCTTCTGGTACCCCTGTAATGAGAATATTGTTCGTTTGGATTGGTCACACAGTTCTCTCAGTATTCTTTCATTCTTAGAGATCCTTTTTTTCTCTGTGCCTCAGCTCTTTTGTATTCCTCTTCTCTAGTTTCTATTTCATTTATCATCTCCTCCACCATATCCAATCTGCTTTTAATACCGTCTATTGGGCTTTTCAATGATTGAATCTCCGACCAGAATTCATTCCTGAGTTCTTGAATGTGTTTCTGTACCTCCATGAGCATGTTAATGAATTTTATTTTGAACTCCCTTTCAGGAAGAATCATGAGGTTGATGTCATTTAAATCTTTCTCAGGAGTGGTATTAATAATTTTACTCTGAACCAGATTCCTTTGGCATTTCATATTTGTTTATGGCGCCCTCTAGTGCCCAGAAGCTCTACTTCCTGGAGCTGCTCTGTCCCTGAAGCAATGTCGGGGGTTGCAGGTTAGTGGTATTGGTCCCTGGGAGGAGGAAAGAGCTGTTTCCTGCTACCCGGCTGCTAAGCCGAGTAGTTAATGCATTGATTTTGCTAACACCTATGTCTGAAGAAAAAGAGGAAAGAACAGTGGAGTCACTTCCTTTAAACAACAAACAGCAAACACAGTTGAGAACACATATGCAAATTATAAAGGCTTAATATTAAAACAAATTAGGGATTTAATAGTTACTTTTCTTTAATAAGTATTTATTGATCATCTGCCACACATTTTTCTCAGCTCACTGAGGATACAGCGGTGAACAAAACACACAAAGTCTCTCCCCTCTTGGAGTTTACACTCTCGTGGAGACATTATTCCAATTAGAAACTAGGTATTTCATATGCTGTCAGGCTGTTTTAACCTCTCTAAGCTAAATAAAACAAGTTAAAAGGGTAGAGGTGAACAGGAGTTGCTCTTTCAGATGTGGCACTTAGCAAAGAGGCATCTATGGAAGTCCCATATTTTTCATTGTTAATATGTTATTTTATTTCAATGCATATGTAAACATTAAGTTGCATTTTCAAACATTACATCACCATTTTCAATCGATTTAAAATTTTGAATTGAATAGAAATACCAATATGTTGGAAATCTCTTTTCACACTTGTGTCTTGATCTTTTCATTATCTTTTCTCTGGAATCTTCCAGGAGACTGCTGGGTACTCTCTTTGTGTTTCCTCTTCCTCTTGCAAGCCATCTTGTATATCAGATTACACCTGAGTGGAACCCTGATAGAAGAATGGGAACCATATGGGCATCCGGAGTGAGAGCATTAGCTTGATAGGAGTGTGGCTTGAGTGCCCAGATAACTGTGCACAGACTTTTGATTTTGTTACTTCCTTTAGTAACGCTCAAAAGTTCATAAATTTAAGAGGGCCTAAGAATTATTTTATGGCTGGTATGCAATAAAGCATTTCTTATGGGCAGTAAACTACTTAAGAGTAACTTAAGGGATCTTCAAAAGTGATTTTTACCATATGTAATATTTGGTTTACATGCTGAGTTTAGTGAGTGAATTCCAGGTAACCCTCTCTGTAGGTCTAAACACATCATTATGGCATGAAGGGGTGAAGCTAGTGAGGTGGGGGGAAAAGAATGCTGCACCTTGAGTATTTGATTTTTGGGAGTAGATAGAAAAACAATCAGCATTAACTTTACCACCCCAGAGATGATTCCTAATATCTCGGTATATATCCTCCTAGTATTATTTATTTAATAAAAATAGGATAATAATGTGCATATTGTTCTGTAGGCTGCTTGTTCATCTTGGGCTGTAATGGTTATATAGACTTTGGGTTATAAGACTTGTTTGTGTGCCCCTGAGGTTTCTTTGACCGTTTCCCCTTACCCTGTTTCCTCAGTTCCCCCACCCTCAATGTGCTAAGTTTGTACCTCCCAAAAAAGCGTAATGTCTTAATCCTTGCCTCAGGTTCTGATTTCTACATGACCTGGGATATGGTGGTATAAGCTTAAATAGATATTGTGCAGATTTTCTTGTATTATTAAATAATTTTGTCATTTCACAAATTATCTTTATTATGTATTGTTATTTTAATAACAAAATAATTTTGATTTATGGTGAACTGTATAGATTTTCAGTTCAATGAGTGTACAGTTAAATGTACACACATGTGTAACCAACATTCCAATCAAATGTGGAATATTTCTATCAGTCAAGAAAGTTCTCTTCTGTCCCATCATTAGATGCTATTCATTAATACCCTGGTTATAATTGTCCCGTGCTCCCTTGTTGAGGATTCAGTGCTGAAACTGGGGTTTCAGAGTTGTAGTAGAAAGAATAATGAACTATGAATACTGAAACATGGGCTCAAGTCCAATTGTCTCAGAAAATTAGCTGGGTGATCTTGAGAGAGCTGTTAAAATGCGTAAGGGCTGCTTCATTATATGTCAAATTAAAGGGGCAAATTAAATAACTCTTACTGTTCAGTTTTAATATTTCAAGCCTCAGCCATCCTTTGGGGAGCCCCTTTTCTTTACCTCATGGTTATAGTAGTTGGGTGCTTGCTTCTTAAAGCAACCCCTTTGCTTCAGGGGTCACCATCAAGAGCCAATTCAGTCATGCACCTTATGTGGAAACAGTGACGCTCTGTTTTGTGTTCCACCCAGCGTTAGGCACCTTTTGGTGTGGTCTCCCTTGATGTGTTTGGGGGATTTCCTTCACACTTCACCTCCCTGTATATCTCAATGAAATGAGAACAACATGTCATATAATCAATGGAAGTCTCCCTTGGGCCACAGCAAGGTGAAGTCCCACTTTGTCCCTTCCCAGGCCTCTCTTTCAGGTTGTCACCACTGAGGTGAGGGAATGAAGTAGGTACTGAGTGATGTGTTTCCTTTTGACAAATAAGATAGAAGCTACCCAACATGATGATAGTTTTTGTGCAGGGATGTTATCACATAGAGGTGCATACCTGTGTATTGCACAGAGGTGTTCAGAACAAGAGGGGGTATCACTTGGCCTACAGGTGACTGGTTTCTTGAAACTATTTCTTGAGCACATTCATATACATTCTTTGATGAGATTTTACATACATCTATACACCCACATACACTTCATTTTATTTATAGCTAAGTTGTAAAAACAACTGTCTTATTTGCCACTCCATTTTTTAAAATAAAATTACTAGGATGGAACAGTTGGAACTTGGCAGCACTTCATATTTTCTTCATCTGTCTCATGTAAATTGATTGGAGTCTTCTTCATGTTCTTTCAAAGAATAACTTATTAGTCATTTAAGTGCACAGTTTAGGATTTAATATGGATAGGGCATTTCTATTATAATTTGGTTTGGAATGATTCATGCTAGTTGAAAAGTTTTTAATAATACTCACTTATGAATATGTAATTTGTTACTTTTTTAAGGGTTCTCAGAGAGTCATAAGCATTCATGAGGTTTGTTATTAGCTGGCTCTTCTCTTCATGACTGGGATTCTGAACTGTTTTTGAATTAAGGAAGAAACACTGGAATGCTTAATCTCCAATGGTTTGATCTTGAGAAAATGATGATAACATTTACTTATGTAAACTTCCACAGGAGAACAATACAGAAAATGAGTACTTTCAACATATACCACAAAACATCCACTTTCTCATCTTATTTGTACGGTTTGCCCTTGGTTTATAAAAATTAATTGGTGCCCTTAGGAAGAAGACCTATGTTAACCCCTTTTTTGGGTAACTATTTTTAGTTAATGAAATTTTCTTAATTTCTGGGTAATTATTTTTGTCTTCCTTGTGTGTCCCCTAGGTAATTTTTTCAGTACATGGATGGATTGACCCTGTTTATACTTTAAAGTCCTAGTCCATTTGCAAATAATGGCCCAAATTAACGGGGAACTATTTGGCTACAACTCAGAAGAAACTAAGCAGGCCACAACACGTATGAGCCATGACCTTGGCCTCTTTCCTACCAGGGGACAAGAAATATTCTCTTTTCCTTTGTCACACAAAAGGTTAGAAAAGAATTATTTCTGGTAGATTGCATTATTGTTCCCACTACATTGACTTTGGGCTTGGACATGTGATGTAATTTAGCCACTGGAATGTGAGCGGACATGATGTATGTCACATCTGAGCATCACACATTTCCATCATCTCTCTTGCTTGTCCTCTCTGCCATTAAAATGTGTATGTCCCAAATAGGGACTTCTCCTTCAGTCTGGACCCCGAATGAAAACATGTGGACTTGCCACAGTATACCTGCAGGTACCAACACATGGTATGAGCAAGAAATAAATGTCTGTTATTGCAATCTTGAGATTTTTGGTATTGCCTTTGTAACAGCAAAGCTGACTAATACACTCTCTTTCTCATGTGAGAAGAGGGACCTTGGGATAGTCCAGGATAGGAAATAGAAATCTTAAATCCATCTTTTGCTATGTAGCTTCAAAACTGCAAGGAATCTGAGAGATTGTTTGCATCATTAACTTTCAAACCTTTTGACCACAACCCACAACAAAAAATGAATTTTACATTATAACCCAGTACACTCAAACATGTATGTTTATATATGTGTATATAGACATAGTATACATATGAAAACACATACACATAATATATAAAAGTTATGTACATAGAAACAAGTTTCAAGAAACTACTCTTATGTGTACTCTAATATTTTGTTTGGTTTATTTCTTTAAAAGTGATGCTTTGATATGCTAAGTCAGATTTATAGTTCACTAATGGATTGAATCTACAGCTTAAAAAATACTGATTTAGGGAAAATCCTTATAAAATGATGACCTGAAAGAGAGTATACTTACAGTTATACTGCCATTATGTGGAACTTGGCAAAATTTAGATACATTTGTAGTATTCACCCACTCAAAATATTATCATCTATTTATAAGGGAAACATGGAGGCAACTTAGCTATGAAATAAAGAAAATTAAAGCTTTACACATGGCAACTGATACATGAGCATTAAAATCAGCAGCTGAGAAAATCAAGGTCAAAAGATATATGTGTAAAAAACCCTGTACAGAATCACAGACATTGGCAAGAACAAACCAGATGAAATCTCATAAAATGTAAATAATATTAGGGTTAAATAAGTCTACATTCTGTAGTTGTTTTATTATTGTGTTTTACATATGTCCATGAGAACTTGTGTGTTAATCATGTTCAAATCTTCCATAGCTAGTCTGATTTTTAAAATCTATTTTTTTATTAATTACTGAGACCCATATTAAAATCTCCCACTATATATATGGTTTTGTGTATTTCTCCTTGTTCTGTCAATTTTTCCTTTAATTATTTTGACACTGTGTTATTAGGTACACATTTAAAATGACTTTATCTTCCTGGTAAACTATACCCTTGAGTTAAATGAAGTGATTATCTCTGGTGACACTTTTTGACTTATATTACATTTGATTTACATATTTTCCTTTCTTTTTTGCTTTTATTTATTTATTATTTTTAAGTATTGAGATACATACAATAAAAAGCACAAATCTTAGTGTGCAGTTTGATGAATTTTGACATGTGCATATACTCATGTATCCAGATCAAGATATCAAACATTCTCACTAATTTTCCCCCCTTCATCTATTGCACCATCCCCCTACCACCTCCCCTATGGCAACCACTAGTCTATGTTCTGTGTTTATGAGTCTGTTTCAGTTTTGCTTGTTCATCTGTTTTGTTTTTGAGATTCTACATATAAGTGAAACCATAATGGTATTTGTCTTTCTTTGTCTCACTTATTTCACTGAGCATAATACCCTCTAGATCCATCCATGTTGCTGCAAATGGCAAGATTTCATCCTTTTTTATGGCTAATATTCCATTGTATATATGTACTACATCTTCTTTGTCCATTTTCTATTGAGGGACATTTAGTTGTTTCCCTTTTGGCTATTGTGAATAATGCGCTAAACATAGAAGTGCATGTATCTTTTCAGATCAGTGATTTTGTCTTCTTTGGGTAAATTCCCAGAAGTGGAGTTACTGGGTCATATGTTATTTGTATTTTTAGTTTTCTGTGGAACCTCCATACTGCTTTCCACAGTGGCTGCACCAATTTGCAATCCCACCAGCAGTGTATGAAGGTTCCCTTTTCTCTACATCCTACTTCCTCGCCGGCACTTGTTATTTTTTATCTTGTTGATATTAGCCATTCTAACTTGGTGTGAGGTGATATCTCATTGTGGTTTGATTTCCATTTCCCTAATGATTAGTGATATGGAGCATCTTATGTCTGTTGGCCATCACTGACTTGCATATTTTCTGATAGTATTATAGCTACTCCAGCTTTCTTTTGATTAGTATTTGCTTTGTATGTTTTTTCTATCCTTGTACTTTAACATTTCTCTATCCTTAGTTCTCAGATATTGTCTCTTTTGACTAAAATACAGTTTTTTGGATTAAAATATAATTCTTTTGATTAAGATGTTTTTTTAACTACCTTTGTCTTTTTATTGGGGCATTGGATTGACTTACATTTAAAGAAATTAATAATAGGTTTTGGTCTTAATTAATCATCCTCTTTTGTGCTTTGTATTGCTCTCTTATGTTGCCTTGTTTCAGATTGAATACTTTTTAAATCATTGTAATTCTTTTCTTTCTACTAGTTCTGAAACTTACACACTTTTTTTCTTTTAGTGGTGTCCCTCAAATTATAATAAGCTTACTTAATTTTATCAAGTTCAAAATGAATAGGTACCATTATTTTTCTCCTGAACAGTATAAGAGTCTTGGAACATTTATAAATTACTCTTGTATATTAATTATATTTTAATATCAAAGAAAGTTATTATTATTGTTTTTAAAAATAATATATTTTTTAGATTTACCCATGTATTTACTTCTCTCTTGTCTCTCTATTATTCCCTCCACCTTAATTCTTCCTTCTGGAATATTAATTTTTTTCTGCCTGAAATACATCATTTAGAATTTCCTTTAGTGAGATTCTGTTGGAGGCAAATTCTCTCCATTTTTGTTTGTCATAAAATGTCTTAAATTTACAATCACTCTTGAGAATTATCAAAATAGAATTGGTGGTTACTTCCTTTCAGCACACTGAAGATATCATTCTACCTCCCTCTGGTTTCCATTGCCCTTGTTAAGAAGTCAGCTTTCAGTCTACCATTCATTTGAATGAAATCTGCTCTTATTTTTCACTGATTGCTTTTGAGATCTCTTTGTCTTATGTGTTCTACAGTTTCACTATGATGTGTCTGTGGTAAAAGTCCTTTTATATATCCTGCTTGGGACTCAATGGGTTTCTTGAGTCTGTGCATCTGTGTTTTTCATTAATTCTCACCCATTAGCGTTTCAAATTCCTATCCTTCTTTTTTGCTCCTGGAGTTCTAATTAAAGGTATGTTAAACCTTTTCACATTATACTCTACATAGAGTCTCTTAAATGCTCTTGTTAATTTTATGTATTTTTATATTTCTGTGCTGTGTTGTGGATACTTTCTTCTGACCTATATTTCAGTTTACTAGTTCTCTCTTTTGCTGTGTGTAATCTGCTATTAAAGTTATCCATTGAGTTTTAAGTTTTGGATTGTAGTTGTTATTTCTATAAGTTCATTGGTTACATTTTCAAATCTCCTTGGGCAGTTTTTATCATTCCCAGTAAAGGTAATTTCAAACTTGTCTTTTATTTCTTTGAGCATAGAAAGAATAGTTGTTTTAGGTTTGTGTCTTTTAATTCATTCCTATATTTGAAGTCTTTGAGGATCTACTTCTATAGTCTCTTATTTCTTTTGATTTTTAATTATGGTATCTTGTTTCCTTGGGGCTTTGTTATTTTTTTCTATGTAATGGTCATTGTTCTTTTAAAAATTTTTAATTGAAGTATAGTTGACACGTAGTATTACATTAGTTTTAGGTGTACAACATAGTGATTCAATAATTATAACAGTCCTTGTTCTTGAAAAATCTGTGGGGCTTCTTTGAAACCTAGGAATGATATACCTTCCTCCAAATAGAACTTGTATTTATAATAAGCCATATGTCTACCATTACTAATGGTGGTTCTCAAACTTGGTTGCATATAGACTTATCTGAGTAACTTTAAAAAAGTCCCAATGCCCAAGCTGAACTATAGACTATTGAAATCAGAATCTGTGCAAATGGAATCCAGGCATCACTAGTTTATAAATCTATTCAAGTGACTCCAGTAAGCAACCAAGGCTGAGAACTACAGATATAAAATAACATCCCTGCTTGAAGTTATTTTTTGGCCCACCCACGTGATTTGAATTTGGGTTGCAAATCTGCTGGAGACTTACTTGTCACTATGAATTCTCAGAGACTTTTCCTTCATCCACCACTTGCTCAGTACCAAGGCAACTTTCCTTTCTGTTTTCTGGGATTGGGGTATGGCTAGTTAACTTTTTCCCTGTTATTTTTTCTCTTTGAAATCCCAACTTAATGTGGGGAGGATATCCTAGTTGATTTTCCACCTTGAGTGGGATTTGGGCCTTGTTTTATGTTCCCTTTGAATAGTGAGGCTACTAAAACAAAAATTTATGGTTTCTGGGGATGGGAAAATGCCTTTGGATCAAATGCAGCTTCCATAGTCGGCTTACCTCTTTGAGTTTGTATCTTCTCTTAGATTTTTAGACTGTTAATTCTCTATTTCCTCATCATCTCTTCAGTGCTTTTAGTTTTTCTTCTTTTTAAATTTTGTGCAGCATTTGTATTTGTTTTAAGCCAGAGGTCATTCCAAATAATCTTGCCTACCATTACAAAAAATGGAGGGCCTTACCACCTAATAAGCAGACTGTCAAACAGCACTTTTGTTTTTTGCCCAATACTAAAGATACCTTCTGGTCATTCCAATTTATTAGCATATTGAGGATTCCACAGTATAAATCAGGTTGGTTTGTAACTTTGTTCCCTACAGCTTCAGCTTCTCATATATGCTAAGTCAATTTATCAGTTATTAATCTTCTTTTTAGCACTCAAGATGTTGATGCATTTATCTTTTTCCCTATTCTCTGTGTCCTTATAGGGCTATGTTTTTATTTAAAAAAATCCTTACTCTCCTTTTGTGGGCTTTCTTGAGGAAGCAGAAGATCAGAGTTAAATGCATGTGTTCAGTCCTTCATCCTTCACATAAAGCCTCTGTATTTGCTTTTCAGCATATTCCATGATGGCTTCCATTATCATGCCTGTCTCTGACCCAGCTGGGATAAATTGTTTGGTTTTAAGGGTTCATGGGATTAGTTTGGGCCGATTCAGATAATCCAGGATAATCTGCCAATTTCAGGGTCCTAAATTTTATCATATTTGCAAAGTTTCTTTTGCCGTATATTCACAGGTGGTTGGGGTTGGGACAAGAACATTTTAGTGGGTCATTATTATGCCTACCACATCCACAGTAATTAACATGATCTTTTTTTATTCCTGAACATAATTAGATTGGGCCAATTAATGAATCCTCATATCTTTTTTATTCCTTCTTTTCTTTCTTGGTTCAGTTGGGATAAAGTAACTTTTTTCTATTGTCAAAAAAATAACAAAGATGAGGAATACAGGTTATATGGGATTTTGAAAGAGTATTTAATTCATCTACCTCTGCCACTTTTAAATCATGCACAGCACTTTTTACCTTATCTAGTTATTCATTCATTAATTACTTGTACTAAGCAAAAGGTAACAATGGTAAAAACTTAAAATGCTTTTTAAATTATCAGGGTGTTCCCTTGACGATATTAGTTTTATCAAGTACTTTTTCTTCTGAGAAGTTTTCATGCTTACCCTTAAGAATATCTGCAGGGTCTGATGATTCAACTTGTAAGTAAAAAGATTAATTATATTGAATGTGGACCTTGATCTTCTGCTGGAAGAGCCCCTAAATGATGCTAATGCATTATGGAGTCATAAATCGAAATCGGTTTGCTTTTATATGTCAGGGTCTTGGCATGTAGTAGGATTAATCAACATATTACTAAACATGTAAACTTCATTTCTTTGATTACACATTGTATTTAGCAGCAGTAACAGAAATCACGATTTTAGAGAGTGATATCTTTTTCCTTTCATCTATGAAATACCTCGTTCCTATGCTGGGAGATAGTGCATGGCAGCATTCGCCAGTGCTGTTTCCAGTTTGACTTCTCCCTTTCTTAAGTTCATTATTCTTCTAGGTTCTTAATTAGGAGCTGTCTTCTCCCCATTCTAATCCACTATTTCTGGCATCATAAGAACCCAGTCTTAGTCCTTTATAGGAGAAAAAAGGACAAAAACTACCTAAGGTCCTACTGTGTGCTGGGTACTAGACTATGTTCATTAACCTGCCAGCATTTCCCAAGATACATTGGGCAAAATTAAGTATGTTTATAGATATTCTTTAAAAACGTAGTTGTATGGTTAAGCAGATTCAGGGGAGGCTGGATTAAATGAAGTTAAACTGGTTTATTTAAAAGGAGGCCTGGTAGAGTCTTTAATGTACAAATATACATTCTGAATTTCCCAAGGAAATATTTTATTTGATCATTATATGTCATTAATGTTTCAAAAGTTTGGGAAATACTCACATATGGTGATATTAAGCACTCATAATTGCCCTTTCAGATAAATACTAATTGTGTTTCTACAGATGAGGAAACTTAGGCTTAAAGAAATAATTTATTTTATAAATATCAAAGAACTATGAGATGGAGTCTGGATGCAGGGATGCAGACTCAGATCTGTTCTCGATGAAAGCCCCGATTCACTCTTTCTGTCCCCTGCTCCCTTTTTCCTTTCTTCTCTTCCTTCCATCCTTCCTTTTAAGAGTACATTTACTTGTTTAGCTGATGGTAAAATTAACATATATTCACTGAAGTTTCTAGAAAAGAAACAAAAGCACAATGATGGAAATAAAAATTACTCATACCACCCCTCCCTGAGATAACATTAGAATTTTAACATTTTAAATGTTTTAAACACATGTGTAAATTATATCTGTATAATGTGTATTTTTTAACAAAACAAAGATCATACTGTACATTTTTAAACCTGCACTGTCAGCTAGTATTATGTAATGAAATAATCTTTTAAAATTCCATTTAAATGGCTGCAAATTATTCTGTCACAGAGATACACACATTTATTTATCCAGTTCTCTATTGTTGGACATGTAGGTTGCAGCTAATTTTTCAGTATTATAAATAGCATTATGATGAACAACTTAGCACATTATATCTCTGTATACTTTTCTGATTATTTCTTTGGAATAAACACACTCTACCAGTGGTAAACGAGAATGCTTGTGCATTCAATGCTCTGGCCAATATAGGCTCTTATATACTTATTTTTATTTCTTGACAATTTTATAAGCAAAACATGCCTTTTATTGTTTAGTTCATTATGCTTCAGTTATGCCATGTTGGCTGTCATTAAGCTGCCCTCCCACTAGAAGGACTTATGTCTCATATGATTTTTCCATGGGTGGAGATTATTTGTCATCCAGCTTTCTTGCTGGTTTTGCCTTAAGATACAAATTAGCCAAACTGATAACTGAGGTGAGGAATACAATCTGAGCGCAAAGACAGATAATCAATATGGATATTAAACCTACAGCCGGTTTGCTTAGCCTCCTGTTCCAATGTCACAGTTTTCAACCTATAGAATATGTAACAGATGGCATTAAATGTTGGACACATCCTATAGGTGCACTATAGCTTTACAAAATTTGCGACATGCCTTAAAATTACACTCCTTTCTCCTGCTCTATAAACCAGTTTGGAGTACAAGTTAGTATGAATAATGTTATACTAGGACAAGTGCTCTAACATATGCTAAAATAAATAATTCACAACCATCCATCCTTAAAATATTAGTAAGAAATATTTGCCATGTACTTTAATAGTATAAAATTTCTGTTCTAACAGATATTAAAATTAACAATGCCTTAGAAAGGATAGTATTTCATTTATTTCTCAAAGTAAAATCTCAGTAGTTACGGCAGTGCTCTACTGAGAAGTCATCTAGGACCTAGGCACCCTCCATCTTGTTGCTCTGCCATTCTTAGAATGTTGACCTCATCCATGTGCTCCAGGATGATTCTCCCAACATCTGAATTCTAGCCAGCAAGAAGGGTATACAGTGGTGGTAGTGGGCCACATCATTGGCATTAAGGACATGACTCAAAAGCTGTAAACTTTTTTATTTTACTTTATTTTTGCTCATGTTCAGTTGACCAGGATATAGACACACGGAACCACACCTAGCTATAGGATAGCATGGAAAATATTTTAAACTGGGGAGGCTACGAGTCCAGCTTAAAACCAGGGCTTCTCTTATTCTGAGAGAAGGGGGACAATTGGAAGTGCCTGTCACACTATTTCTCATGAGTGTGTTGCTTCTCGGTACTTGATAACACTGCCTTAATGTAGTCAGTCCTCTGGATCACTGATCACTGTAGTAGGCAGTTTGCTTCCCCTTCATCCCAAATCTGGTTGACATGCGTTCCCAGTGGTCCTTTGTCTAATCATTAAGGATATCAGTGGACTAAGCTGAAGATGGGAGACATGGTTTGAGACTCACCTTGTTCAATCTTTAAATTTCTCTTCTGTTCATATATTGAATTTTAATGAGAGTTTAATTTGTGCCAGGGTCCTGGCCTTAATGTGAATAAACTTAAGTGATTAATCTTACCATTTTTCTACACTGTTTACATGGGAGAAATATGAAGCTGGACCAGTGGAAGGTATCATGCCTTAGATTATAGAGGTTTAGTATTAAAACAGATGAGGGATTTAACAGTTACTTTTCTTTAAATATTTATTGAGCACCTCTTATGTGCCACACATTCTTTTGTGTTCACTGAGGATATAGAAGTGAACAAAACACAAAGTTTCTGCCCTCATGGAGCTTACATTTGAATGGAGACATTCAATAAACAAATTAGCAACTAGATATTTAATATACTATCAGACTGTTTTAATGTCTCTAAGCTAAAGAAAACAAGTTAAAATGGTAGAGGCAAACAGGAGTTGCTCTTTCAGATATAGCAGTCAGCAAAGAGGCATCTGTGGAGGTCCCATTGTTTTTCATTGTTAATATGTTTTTATTTTGATGCATATATAAACATTTGTAGAATAAAGGGCACACATATTAAGAATATGTAAAAAGAAAAAATTTTATCACTGGCATTTTAAAATGTGCTGTTAATGTATTCCCCCTTTTCACACAAAGGAAAATAACCAAGTCAAAGCAATACATTTTAACTTGAAAAGTTCTAGCTGAAGCTTTCTTGATTTGGGTAGGGTGTGGATTGTGGAAAGATGGGATGACTGCTCTTATTGTTATAAGCCTGGCTTCACCAGTGATTTTTTTCCATTTATTTTCCTGAATAGTCAACATGACCTCTCAATTATAAGGAATCTGCTTCATTCATGTTTTTGCCTAGGGCTGGCCTGGATCTTGGTCATATCATCCTATGAAGTTCAGGGGAATAGCGCTTACACAGTCATTAATCATGGCTGATGTGATCCTGGAAGGCTTGGGATTCATGCAGACCATGTGGGAATTAAGGATCCAAGAAAATGAACACTCATATTTATGCATGTTTTCCAGACGCAACGTGAGTCTTTGATTTGTACTCAATTTGGGGAAACCTAGCAGTCTGGAGGTGTCACATTCATCAGGTTCAGATCTGTGAGTAGATATAATAACAAATGCTTCTGTGTTCTGGAGCACAGCTCTGAAACTCAGTGTGATCTACAGGTTCTTTATCCTCAAGGAATTTAACAGGCCAGATCAAGATAACAACCACTAAACTAATTTCCCACTCCAAACCCAAATCTTTTGCTAAATCCTCATTTTAGACAAATGTGGGTCATTCTAGGATTTGTCTATTGGAATCTGGCTGAAAAAAGGCAATTTCCCACCTTTGGCTGATTTCCCAATGCTCTTGTGGCTTTGTCCAGCTGAAGACCATGATGACTTTTGACCTGTAGGCCTAGGTTTTCTCAGTCACTGTAAATATGAGTTCCAGACTTGAAACTTATCTCCATCAGAGAGCATTTGAAATAAATGTGTGTTTGTTCCCAGTTTCAGGCCTTCTTGGGACCAGGCTTGGGGTATGCACTAAGCTGTGTGTCCCAGTCTTTAAAACAGACCCACCCTATTAATTCCTGGTTTGCATTAGAATTCCTCTTAGGGGTAGAGCCTTGCCTTCCATCCAGTGCTGCTTAATCAGGGTACTGAATACTACCTAGAGCCCACCTTTGCCCATCTCTGTCTGCCCTGTAGCCCTAGATCTGTCCTCTGTTCTGCTTAAACCCAGGCTTAGCACCTTTCTCCTGAGCCAGGAAGATCCACTCAATCCACCATATTGAACCTCTTGGTAGTCAGTGCCTAGAAGCCTCTTTGGGCTGTGACGATTGGGCTATAGGTCACACTTGGGAGGGCCAGCCTAACCATACTTTACTTCACTCTCCCTGATGACTTGGCACTGAACACTAGCATGCCTGACAGCTGTCCTGAGTGAAACGAGCTACACACTGTATCTATGCAACCTGTTCTGGTCTAAATTTCCGGAATTGAGTCATTTTCCTCTACTAATTTTACAATATCCTTTGATTAGGAAAACATTTCATGTGCTAGAATGTTCTACTGTGTCAGTGTGATCAATAGTAACAGAAACCTAAGATGTATGTTTAATTTGAAGACACAATCAATTAAAAATCACATTTTCTTTTGTAGAGAAAGAGAAAAAGGAAGTTAAAAAAAAGGTAACTTTAGGCATAAATTAAAATGTTATTAGTATACCCTTTCTAATAATAGTATATTAAAATGTTAATTGGGCAAAATATGAACCCTAGAGATAACTACTTTAATACTCATTTACTCACAAATTCTCAGATCCGTAATGCGCTTTTATTCCAGTGGCATGTATAGTAAGTATTCTGACTGGCTTATGTAGTGGGTCAGGTGTGGACCTGTAGATCTGAATTTTGCCAAAAATGTTTTCATAATGGAAAGTATTGGGAATTAAAGGAGAAGAAATTAATATTTACACATATAATCTTAGATATTAAAGGAGAAGAAATTAATATTTACACATGTAATCATACCAGAAGGTGACTTTCTTCTCTCAAAACTCAAACCTATATTTATGTTGAACAACATCAACTGGTAGTAAGCAAATATTTATGAAGCACTTGCTATTTGTGGGCACCATTCTAGTTGTTGGTGATCCCGTAGTTGACAAAACAAAGCCTCTGCTCTCATGTAACATTCCTGTGATGAGATTACAACATTAGGTGGAGGTGGGGTGGGGTTAGAAAATGATGAATGGGACATGGTACACTTCTTTCCTTCCTGTCTTAGTCAATGGCTTTGGATGGGATATGGTGCAATAAGAATGTCTTTCTGTCTTGGTTAATTTCACTTAGCATGATGTCCTGCAGATCCATCCATGTCACAAATGGCAGGATTTCCTTTTCTTTTTAAGAGTGAATAATACAAATACTGTATGATCTCACTTAAATGAGGAATCTAAAATAGTCAAACTCTTAGAAGCAGAGAATAAGATGGTGCTTGCCAGGGGTTGTGGGGAGGAGGAAGTGGGGAGATACTGGTCAGTTATGCAAGGTAAGTTCTGGAAATCAACTGGACAGCATAGTGCCTAGAGCTAACAATATTGTATACTTAAGATTTCCTAAGATGATAGATCTTATGTTAAATGTTCTTTCCAGAAAAGTAATAAAAGGGATGGGAAAAAACTTTGGGAGGTGATGGATGTGTCCTAAGGCCTTGATGGTGGTGATGGTGATTTATTTCATGGGTGTATATTGACTCTCACAGCCATGAACTTGTATACATGAAATATGTACAGTTTTTTATGTGTAAATCATAGATCAATAAAGTGTTTTTTTCTTAAAGAATGTTTTAGTTTGGGTTTTCCCAGAAGCAGACCTCAAGGCAAAGACTCAAGTACAAGTAGTTTATGTGGAGGTGAGGCAAACATAGGTAGGGGAAGGGTAGAGTAAGACAGGGAAGAGAAGGCCGCCAACAAAGCCACCACTCTGAGTGCTTGGAGCCTAATCTCATAAGAAAACTAGCAAGTAGACCCTCCCTTGTTGGGGAGGAGTGAGCTGGGATGTTTATATACCAATTCCCATTAGTCAGTGCTTGGGGCCTTCTGGAAGCATGGTTGATGTTAAATCTGGCCTGCTGTGTGAGCACCAAGGTGGACTTTGGTGGCCTGTGAAAGCCCTCAGGCACAGGCCTGCAGGTGCTGGAAGCTGGAAAACAGAATGGCGTGCAGTGAGTGGGTCAGGATTGGGATAAGAGGATGTGGGCTGGATTGCACAGAAAGCTGTCTTTTCATAGTAAATGAAAGCACTCCTGTTATTTCAAAGACAGAGCTGGTGCATGGAAAAGCAAACTGAAATAAGTCTAAGACTTTGTTAGAGGTGTAGTAAGATAGACAGACGTGGTACATTGGGTTAGCTTTAGCAGTAGAATTTTTCTCATACTGTAGGTACACGTACCCTTGTAGAGAGATGGTACCTCCCTGTGGAAACACTAGATGGTGCTGTTCTCGAAGTAGAAATCTATAAGTAGTTTTTTTTTTTTGGATGCTGATCTATTATTACAGTTTAGCACACAATTTTAAAGCAGTTGGGCTTCAATCAATCAAAAAGTATTTACTGAACACCCATTAGGTGCCACAGTTGAGCCTGAAATAGAGAGAAAAATAGTATTAAGAAGAGTAAGACAGCAAAGCACAAAACTGAAGCAGTAGCTTTGCACTTTAAATCAGCCTGGATATTTCCTTTCTTTAGAGAATTTATGGAGCATAAGAATTTTATTTTATTGTGAAAGAACTTTGTATTAATGGAACAGCATTTAGTATCTGATTTTGACTATGTTATTTCTTGAATATTATATATTCAGTTGCTGATTGTATTTGCTTTATGACTTTATGATGAAATTAAAAACCATGTTTTCTATAAAATACTATTTTAATATCCTTCTAAATGTACCTCCTCCATGAGCCTTTCCCTATTAAATCCCACTAGCTTTAATTACTGCAAACTTCTTCTATTTCTCTGAGTAACTCTAGGGAGCCCTTATAGTGGCGCTTCTTAAACTTTCATGTGCATAACAGGTACCTGGGGATCTGGTTGAAGAGCAGTCTGGGGTACAGCCTGAGATTTTGCATTTCTAATAATGTCCCAGATGATGCTGATCTTGAGTCTCTGCAGACCACACTCTGGAGTAGATGTGTTACTAAATATGGTAATTGAATGAGTTATGCCACATTAGAAACATGTCTTAATCTTAATTTCCCATAGGAAAAAGTCTTTCTTCCTTTGTGACTCTCCCTCCTTCTAGGCCTCCTTTACTCCGATCCCCACCATGTTCTTATAATTATCTATACATTGCATACAGTAGTCATTCAATAAAGGTTGATGACTGGGGGAAAAACTCTTTCCTCCTAAAACACGGACTGTCGGATAGTTTTCCTGTGTCCCTTTTGCCTTTACCCTGCTCTCTGCCGTGGGTGCTGACCCGTGTGGATCTCATCAACGTGCTTCCAGGTAGGTTCAGACTAGAGTGGCCCCAGCAGAAGGTCCGAGAAAGAGTGAGATGAGGTATTTATCTCCTGGCTCCCTCCCTGCAAGGTCCCCTTGGGCTGGCTGAGAATATCTACCGAAGGTCAGGGCCCTTCACATAACTGTCTCCTGTGGTTCTGGAAACTGCTCCCTTCCCTCCACCCTTTGGACCTAGGGTAGTAACTGCCCTATATTATTAGCCCTGGGAACTTGTGGTTCTTCTGTATCTTGCCCACACCTTTTAAAAGAGTTCCTTTTTGAGCAAATCCTCCTCAACTTAACCTAATTTGAGTGTGCCAACCCACTGGTACCCTGATTGACACTTGGTTTCCACTGATTTTGGAAATATAAACAGGCAAAATTTGATTGAGCTGTAAGAAGACATAAAATAACAGAACTTGAGCCAAATAGAAAAGGCCCAATTTTGACAAACATTTAATTGCTCAACAATTTTAGGGACATGTTAGTATTGCATGACATTATCACTCTGTTGGGGCAATGACTGAAATTTGGCTTAGGTTTACCATTACCTCTGTGGTATCTTAAATGTTCAGACAAATTCTTCTGCTTCTCTGGTCAGTATGCTTCAGAGTCTAAGTTAGATGTAACTGAGCAGGGGCTCCTGGCTTGTTAGAGATTTCCCAGACTGCCGGTCTCTATCCTGCAACTGATGATGACAGACAACAGAAAGGATAAATTTAACTTACTTTGAAAAACAGCAGTGGTAATTGTGTCTCTTTGACTCACCCTTTCATCTGAACAGATGAGCTTTGTTATCCTCTCAAGTCCAATATCTGTGCATATATATGTGAGTACAAAGGTACTCAATCCAAGTGTTTGGTAAAAAAAAAGTGCTTTCTTGTGGTCTGATTGCAGGTCTCACTTTGTGTGAAATGTACCAATCACCACATTTAATTTGCACCTATTAAAATGTCAAAGAATGATCCATCTTGAATTTGACCTGGACTATTCCAGGGCGATAAAGTTTGTAGTCCTCTTAAAGGTGGCAGGGATTTTCTTCTTGCCTGTATTGATACCTTCTGCATTAGACTCTCACATTTGAGGCTGCAAATTCATTCTTCTCCTAAATAAATGCTCACAGTGTTTACCAGAATTTTATTACTATGGTAGACACCTCATCACTGGGATTTTTTTTTAATGGGGAAATTTCATGGTTTGTTTTCAAGGTTATTACTCAGAGCACCAGATATGTAACAAGATTTTATTTTTCTTTTATAGTTATTGTCACAATAGATGCCAACATAGCAATTTCAATTGCTCAAATGATCATGGCTAGCAGGAACTTTTTCATTTGAGACAATTAGGAAATCTACTTGGAATGTTTAGAAAAATAAACCGCCATTGATGGCTCACTAATTGATTTCTTCTCCACTTTAATCATTCATCCATTCACCATCTGGTGATTGAGAACAAGTGCTAAGTACACAGATAGGAGCAATAAATAATCCATTTCCAAAATACAGAGCTCAGTTTAGATGAGTAGCACCTATATGCAAATGAATAACAATTTATTTTAACAATGATAAGGATATGCATGCTGTAGAGGAAGGAGGGCCTAACTGGATTGTGGAGAGAGGGATTGGTTGGGAGAGCTTCATAAAGGAGTTGACATCTGAATGGGGTTTTGAAGATTGAATAGGAGGTAAAGAGATAGCCAGCAGGTAGGAGCCAATTTATGACAAGCTTTATACCTTCTATTGGTTTTTATCCTACAGGCAATGAAAGCCTCTAGAGAATTTACCTGGGGAAAAGGCGTGATCACGTTAGCAGTTCAGAGAGACCTTTTGGGCACAGATGGAAGGGATGCGCCAGAAAGAGGGATGGAGTTGTGAGTATATGAGGCTGCAGGTAGGGGAAGTACTAGTTGCTACAGAAAGAACTCGCATAAGAGCTAAAAACAGCCTGAACTAAGGCTATAGTAGTGAGAATGAAGGGAAAGAGGCAGATTCAAGAAATAATCAGGAGGTAGAATTGGCAAGACTTAGTTTCTGAGAAGTTATTGCCAAGAAATGGAGTATGCAAAAGAGAACAGGTTGGGAAAATGGATAGGGAGAAAGGATGTGTTTCCTTTTGGATTCTTTGAGATGTGGCACCACTATCAGACAGCTAGACTACTAGGCAATCCTGGAGCTGAGGAAGTCAGTCTGGGGTAGAGACACATGTTTGGAAATCAGGGCGTAGTTAAAACCAGAGGAGTAGATACGTAGATACGATGTTTGAGGGGTTGCTTGAAGAGCCAAGCTCTCCAAACGGTTTTCCTATCACCATAATTAGGTGCAATACCCTGATCTAATGTCACTAATTACAGGATGATTTCCGCCGGGACGTGGAGTGGGAGACATGTCTGAAGCTCAGTTAGAATCACTAGAAGATAAACTGAGAAGTTGTTTATAAATGCAGGGAAAGAATGAGGCGAAGTTGGGGTCCCATAATTCAAGGAAAGAAAGTTTTAAGAAAGCAAAATTCAATTGTTTAATGGGATAGGTTGGTTTAAATTTAAAAAGAGAGAACATTAAAAAAAAATTTTAAACATGCACAGTGATAATCATCTTTAAGCAGAGACCTAATTTTTAGTATTGAACCTGGACAGGTCTGGTGTCAGAAATTACTGAGCAAGACCCCCAAGCATTTGAAATGATTATCATGGACTGCTTTGCTGAAACCGTATGACTTGATAGATTTATCTTCACTTCTTTTTGAGCCATCTTTGCTATTTTTAATACCAGCAGGAAGTATTTTGAATATGTATTTAAAATTATTTTCTTTAGACTCTGCCTTATCATTGTTTCTTCTATTCTAAATTATTTTTTCATCTGGGACAATCAGGGGTGCAAAAACTGCTTGTCTACAAACAGAATGATATAGTCAAACTGCTGAGAGTGGTATTAGAATTCAAGGTCCAAGCACGGATATAACAGTAAAGTGCCTTCTGTCTACACTGTGACTAACATTTGTTGGATCCAATTTGCAAAAGCTGCTTCATGAGAGCCTGAGAGTGCTGCATGTATGCTCCCCACTTTCCTGGGTTTGCTGCTGTTAATCAGACTTACTGCATTCCCTAGCAATAGGGATGTCAGGCTACACTGTACTTGAATCAGTGAAGAGAATAAAAGAATTTAGGTCATCTGTAAAGAGCTTCACAAAAATGTTACAGGAAACAAGTGCTTGTGCATATATACCTATGTTAATATATTTGGTTATATATGTTAAAATACCTGGTTCAATCATCTGAGGCCAGTCAGGGAAGGTGAGGCTCCTTCTTTTGGCTGCTTGTGTGCGGGGACGTTCTGGGACCCTGCCAAGGGTCACTGAGCTGTATACCAAGCCTGAGTGAGAAGGCTTGGTAGGATCTAGGTGTTAAAGCAAGAAGACCATGACTTCAAAAGTCAATGGAATTGGATGGGAAGTGCTCAAAACAAGCTCAAACAACAATGGAAATACCCAATTCTGGATAGGCATTGTTGAGGTGACACCCAAGTGGAACTAATGCTTACCTCCTAGAAGTGGGCAGTGGCCAGATGGTTAAAAGCCTCGTACATCCCACTTAAGGAAGTGAGATTTTTATCCTGAAGGAAATGGGAAGCCATCCTCTATCTTAGATCTTTGGTTTAAATATGGCACAGGGTTTTCTAGGATTTCTATGCTTCCCTTCTACCTGAATGGTTTTCATTAAGTTTATTGAGATATAATTTACATAAATAAAACTACTTTTAGTGTATAGTTCTATTAAGTGTTGAAAAACACATACAGTCAAGTAACAACTTCTACAATCTTGCTATAGAATAGTTACTTCACCCACATAATTCCCCTGTGGCCATTTGTAGTCAACCCTTCCCTTCACCCCAGACTCCGTTAACCACTGGTCTGTCTTCTGTTCCTATAGTTTTGCCATTTTGGCACAGCCACTATGAAAAACAGTCTGTCTGTTTCTTCTAAAGTTAAAAATACACTTACCATATGACTCAGCAATCGTACTCCTAAGTAGTACCTTCAAGAAATCAAAACTTATATTAACATAAAACTGGTATGTAAATGTTTATAGAAACAGTATACTTCATTGCCCCAAATTGAAAACAACTCAAGTTTCTTTCAACTGAGGAATGGATAAACAAAGTGGTACATCCATAAAATGGAATACTACTCAGCAGTAAAAGCAACTGACTACAGATATAGGGAGCAACATGAATGAATCTCAAATGTATTATGCTAAGTGAAAGAAGTCAGCCCCAAAAGGCCACATACTGTATGGTCCACAGTGGTTGTACCATTTTGCATTCCCACCAGTAATGTATGAGAGTTCCAGGTACTTGACATCCTCACCAGCACTTGGTGCAGTTTTCTTAATTTAGCCATTATAATAGATTTGTAATGCTATCTCACTGCAGTTTTGATTTGCATTTTCCTAATGGCTAATGATATTGAACATCTTTTCATCTGTTTATTCACTGTCCATATATCTTTTGGTAAAGTATATTCAAATCATTTGCCCATTTTTTTAATTGGGTTGTTTGTTTTGTATTGATGAGTTCTTTATGTATTCTGGAGATAAGTCCTTTATCAGATACATGTTTTACAAATATTTTCTTTCATTCTGTGGACTGTTTGTTCATTTTGTTCATTACCTTGGTGTCTTAAGCAAAGCAGAAGTTTTTTAAACTTGATGAAGCACAATTTGTTGATATTTTTCCTTTTACATGTCCTGATATTGGTATTGTCTTATATACAGTAAGAACTCTTTGCCTAACTCAAGGCCACAGAGGGAAGATTTTCTCCTATATTTTCTTCTAAAATATTTGTAATTTTTGGTTTTACATTTAAGTTTATGATTCATTATGAAGTAATTTTTGTATATGATATGAACTATAGACTAAAATGATTTTTCGCTTTCTATTTATTTATTTATTTATTTTTATGTATGCATGTTCAAATGTTCTGGCATCATTTGTTGAGTGGACTATTCTTTATTAAATTTCATTTGCACTTTTGTCAAAAATCAGTTGACCATATGTATGTGCGTCTGTTTCTGAACTTCATTCTGTTCCATTGATCTATGTGCCTATCCTTCTGCTAATAGCACACTGTGTTGATTATTTATAGTAAGTCAGCTAATCAGGTAGTGTGACTTCTCCAAGCTGATTCTTTTTCAAAGCTATTTTGGCTATTCTGGTTCCTTCGTCTTTTCATAAACATTTTAGAATCAGCTTGATGAATTCTATAAAAATCCTGTGGGATTTTTTTTTAGGTTACATTCATCTATAGATGAATTTGGGGAGAATTGCTATCTCAACAATATTGAGTCTTCTAATCTGTTAAAATTGTATATCTTTTCATGATTTTTACACCAGCCTCAATTTCTTCCATCAGTGTCTTATAGATTTTATCATACATACATTTATTTATTTTGCTAGGTTTATACTGAAGTATTATGGTTTATTTGATGCTATTGTAAATAGAATTAAAAATTTTTATCTTCCAATTGTTCATTGAAAAATATGGAAATACACCTGATTTTTTGTATATTGACTTGTACTACAACCTTACTAAAGTTACTTATTAGTTCTAGTAACTTATTTGTAGATTCTTTGGGATTTTCTGTAGACAATCATGTCTTCTGCAAACCTATATGCCCTTTATTTCCTTTTTCCTGCCTGATTGCACTGGCTAGGAATTCCTGTATGATGTTGAAAAGAAGTGGTAAGAGAGTCCAGCCTTGCCATATTTCCTGGGGGGAAAGCATTCAGTCTTTCAACTGAGAAGCCTGGCTCCTGGACAAAAAAACCTATGTGTGTTGTATCAGGCCTGATCATAGGCAATTACATAGGCTTTACCTGGCAGACCTCATAGGTGAAATGCCCTCCCTGCACCAGACTACACTGCCTTCTCTGCAGGGAGTTGCAGTCAAGGACTCAGATACCTCTGGCTGGCCATGATCTTACACATATTTGCATTCCTAGCCCAGGCACCTTTTAGGCAAGAATTGACTCAGGAGCCTCTATGAAGGCCTCCTTTTGGATGCAGGTAAGGGGAAAACTTGAATACACATTTCCCCACTCTGTCTCAGTACTTTTCCACACCTAGCCCTCCCCTTTCTCCCTCCCCTTGGCCCAAGTCCGTAAAATTGCAAGAGCCTTATGTTTGAGATCTCTCAACAGTGAGATGACCTTCCTCCACATCTGTGTTGATTTATCTAAGCCTCAACTGGTGGGGAAAGTAGCAGTGGGGGTTGGGGGTATGGTGAGACAGTACTTTCTCTGGTTTTAGCCTTTTGCTTATATATACTATTGCAGTTAAGTGGTTGAAAGCTTTATTGTTACTTTCATTTTTGGCTTGTTTCTTTAATCGTCTACTCTAGGCACCTGGCAGCTCAGCTCTCTCTAGCTCAGCTGAGCTCCTGCCATTTGCCATTAAGTATGATGTTAGTTGCAGGTTTTTTGTTTCCTTTTATTCCTAGTTTTCTCAGTTATTTTTCCCTAAACTACAAATAGAAGTTGAATTTTGTCAAATAGTTCTTCTGCATCTACTGAGATGACCTTTACACATTTATTCATTTTCTGCATTAACATTGTTTTTTGCTTCCCATTCTGTATCTATTTTAGTCTTTATAATGTATAATGCTTGATGCCAAAGGTTTTTAGTCACTCAATAACCATATTAGACATAAGGAGATAGGTTCTTTGGCTTATTCTAAAGAATACTCTCTCAAAGTCAAAGTTTCCTTTAAGGGAATGAGGAAGTGAATAATATGAAAGCAGTTAAGAATTTTGAGTATTTGGATGTGGCTTCATTCTTTTCTTAAAATAACATTTGTTTTTCTAAATATATAATGAATACAGAGATGCACATTCCTGGTCTCTTTTCTGTGTTTGCTCTTCTGGTGCTGGATTTGGGAAGAGGGACAGGTGGAAAAACCCGGATGCTTTCTGATATGATTGCCCATGACAGGTTGATTGTCTTCTTTATTGTGGTCATAACTCTTTTTCCAGTACATAAGCAGCAACACTTTTGGTAGTACGAAGCATGGGAGTCCTTTCTGTGTGTCACTCCAGTAGATCTCTCTCATTTGTAGACTTGACATGAACTGATGGTGTCCCTAACAGGCCTGCTGGAGCAGGGCTCAATTCTAAGACCCTCTCCTAGCCTTTGGTGGTCCCTTGGGAAATTCAGCTACATTTTCTGGCTGGGTACCTCTTGCCTGTTTTCTCAGATCCTCTTCTTTGTCTCATGATGCACTAGTTCACAGAAAGCAGACAGACCCAATCTCTCTTATGTCATCCATGCCCCCAATTCTGGTGACACTGGTATGTTCCAATTTCTGGATACCTTTTAGGATCTGGAAACTTCAAGGGAGCAGTCCTTACCCACTTTCTTTGGGGTCATAGCATGATACCATTGCTCAACACTTCAGATCCCCCTTCTTTCTGAATCCACCAACTTGAAAAACAATGATTTTTGTCTGCCCCTTCTCCCTTTAGTGTCAAGGACAGGAATATGACAAGTCTCCCCTTCTATAAGGTGGAGTGAGAGCTTGCTTCTCTTTATAAGTATCATATTCTCCTTAAAAGGCACATTTCCTTCTCTCTGATTGTCCTGCTTTTTTATTTTAGTTTAGCTTCTATTGTACCTAGAGGAAGGCTAGAAATTTTTTTTAAATTTATTTTGGTATCATTAATCTACAATTACATGTGCAATATTATGGTTATTAAACTACCCCCTTCATCAGGTCCCCCCCACCAACCCCATTACAGTCACTGTCCATCAGCGTAGTGAGATGCTATAGAATCACTACTTGTCTTCTCTGAGTTGTACTGCCCTCCCCGTGCCCCCCCAACATTACATCTGCTAATCGTAATGCCCCTTTTTCCCTCTTATCCCTCCCTTCCCACCCATTTCCCCAGTCCCTTTCCCTTTGGTAACTATTAGTCCGTTCTTGGGTTCTGTGAGTCTGCTGCTGTTTTGTTCCTTCAGTTTTTTTCTTTGTTCTTATACTCCACATATGAGTGAAATCATTTGATACTTGTCTTTTTCGGCTTGGCTTATTTCACTGAGCATAATACCCTCTAGCTCCATCCATGTTGTTGCAAATGGTAGGATTTGTTTTCTTCTTATGGCTGAATAATATTCCATTGTGTATATGTACCACATCTTCTTTATCCATTCATCTACTGATGGACACTTAGGTTGCTTCCATTTCTTGGCTATTGTAAATAGTGCTGCAATAAACATAGGGGTGCATCTGTCCTTTTCAAATGGGCTGCTGCATTCTTAGGGTAAATTCCTAGGAGTGCAATTCCTGGGTCAAATGGTATTTCTATTTTGAGTTTTTTGAGGAACCTCCATACTGCTTTCCACAATGGTTGAACTAATTTGCAGTCCCACCAGCAGTGTAGGAGGGTTCCCTTTTCTCCACATCCTCGCCAACATTTGTTGTTGTTTGTGTTTTGGATGTTGGCCATCCTCACTGGTGTGAGGTGATATCTCATTGTGGTTTTAATCTGCATTTCTTTGATGATTAGTCATGTGGAGCATCTTTTCATGTGCCTGTTGGCCATCTGAATTTCTTCTTTGGAGAAGTGTCTATTCATGTCCTCTGCCCATTTCTTAATTGGATTATTTGCTTTTTGTTTGTTGAGGTGCATGAGTTCTTTATATATTTTGGATGTCAACCCCTTATCAGATACTTCATTTATGAATATATTCTCCCATACTGTAGGATGTCTTTTTGTTCTACTGATGGTGTCCTTTGCTGTACAGAAGCTCTTCAGCTTGATATAGTCCCACTTGTTCATTTTTGCTTTTGTTTCCCTTGCCCGGGGAAATATGTTCATGAAGAAGTCGTTTATATTTATGTCCAAGAGATTTTTGCCTATGTTTTTTTCTAAGAGTTAAAGACTAGAAATTTTACACCAAGGATGGGGCCTTTATTAAATTTGAACTTGATGAAATAAGTAATTTTGCATTCAACAGGGTTTTTATCTTTGCTACAATCCCTGCAGCATTTGTTAAACTTTGGGGTAAATATTTTAATGACTACCTCATGTGATTTTGTCACACTTTCAATATTGATTTTCTATGAGTGTTAGGATACTTTTGAGTGCAAGAGACAGAACTTCAGAACTTCTAAAGCAACTTGAACTTGCTTCAGACATGGGAGCTTATTCAATACTTGTGAGCTGATAGAATTCAAGGAAGGAATGATGGAAGGATATGACAGAGATGGACTTCCAGAACAGCTTGAATATTCCAGAGACTTTCCCTCCACTTGTCATCTCTCCTCTTTCTGCAGATCATCTTCATCCAAATGTGAAGAACCCAACTGCAGATCATTCTATGCTTGTATATCTTCTTACAATATCAACTTCCCAGAATTGTATGACCCTCTATTACAAATCCAAAAATCCTGAGTATTCTCTCATAATTCTTTGTATTTCTCTTGTATCTCTAGTGATTTTTCCTTTCTCATTTCTGATTCTATTTATGTGTGTTGATTCTCTTTTTCTCTTAATAAGTCCGGCTAGGGGTTTATCTATTTTGTTTATTTTCTTGAAAAACCAGCTCTTGCTTTCATTGATTCTTTCCATTGTTTTATTCTTCTTGATTTTATTTATTTATGCTCTAATCTTTATTATGTCCCTCCTTCTACTGACTTTGGGCCTCATTTGTTCTTCTTTTTTTAGTTTTGTTAATTGTGAGTTTAGAATGTTCATATGGGATTGTTCTTCTTTCCTGAGGTAGGCCTGTATTGCAATATACTTCCCTCTTAGCACCACTTTCACTGCGTCCCACAGATTTTGCGGTGTTGAATTATTGTTGTCATTTGTCTCCATATATTGCTTGATCTCTGCTTTTATTTGGTCATTGATCCATTGGTTATTTAGGAGCATGTTGTGAAGCCTCCATGTGTTTGTGGGATTTTTCATTTTCTTTGTGTAACTTATTTCTAGTTTCATGCCTTTGTGGTCTGAGAAGCTGGTTGGTACAATTTCAATGTTTTTGAATTTATTGAGGCTCTTTTTGTGGCCTAGTATATGATCTATTCTTGAAAATGTTCCATGTGCACTTGAGAAGAATGTGTATTCTGCTGCTTTTGCGTGGAAAGGTCGGTAGATGCCCGTTAGGTCTATCTCTTCTAATGTGTTGTTCAGTGCCTCTGTCTCCTTACTAATTTTCTGTCTGGTTGATGTGTCCTTGGAGTGAGTGTAGTGTTGAAGTGTCCTAGAGTGAATGCATTGCATTCTATTTCTCCTTTTAATTCTGTTAGTATTTGTTTCACATATGTAAGTGCTCCTGTGTTGGGTGCATAGATATTTATAATGGTTATATCCTCTTGTTGGATTGACCCCTTTATCATTATGTGATGTCATTGTCTCTTGTGACTTTCTTTGTTTTGAAGTCTATTTTGTCTGATACAAGTACTGCAACTCCTGATTTTTTTCTCCCTATTAGTTGCATGAAATATCTTTTTCCATCCCTTTACTTTTAGTCTGTGTATGTCTTTGGGTTTAAAGTGAGTCTCTTGTCGGCTTCATATAGACAGGTGTTGTTTTTTTATCCATTCAGTGACTCTATGTCTTTTGATTGGTGCACTGAGTCCCTTTACATTTAGGTGATTATTGATAGGTATGTACTTATTGCCATTGCAGGCTTTAGATTCGTGGTTACCAAAGGTTCAAGGGAAGCTTCCTTACTATCTAACAGTCTGTCTTAACTCACTTATTATGCTATTTAAAACACAATCTAAAGGTTCTTTTTTTTCTCCTTTCTTCTTCTTTCTCCTCCACGCTTTATATATTAGGTGTCATATTCTGTACTCTTTGTGTATCCCTTGACTGACTTTATGGGTAGTTGATTTAATTTTGCATTTGCTTAGTAATTAACTGTTCTACTTCCTTTACTGTGATTTTATTTTCTCTGGTGACAGCTATTTAGCCTTACGAGCATTTCCATCTATAGCAGTCCCTTTAAGATACAGTGTAGAGATGTTTTATGGGAGGTAAATTGCCTCAACTTTTGTTTGTCTGGAAATGATTTAATACCTGCTTCAAATTTTAATGATAATCTTACTGGATAGAGTATTCTTGGTTCAAGGCCTGTCTGTTTCATTGCACTAAATATATCATGCCATTCCCTTCTGGCCTGGAAGGTTTCTGCTGAGAAGTCTGATGATAGTTTGATGGGATTTCCTTTATATGTGATCTTTTTTTTCTCTCTGACTGCTTTTAATACTATCTCCTTATCCTTGATCTTTGCCATGTTAATTATTATATGTCTTGGTGTTGTCTTTCTAGGGTCCCTTTTGTTGGCAAATCTCTGCACGTTCATGACCTGAGAGACTATTTCCTTCCCCAGACTGGGGAAGTTTTCAGCAATTATTTCCTCACAGAGACTTTCTATCTCTTTTTCACTCTCTTCTTCTGGTACCCTATAATATGAATATTGTTCCATTTGAATTGGTTGCACATTTTTCTTCTTATTATTTAATTCCTAGGGAACCTTTTTTCTCTCTGTGCCTCAGCTTCATTGTTTTCCTGTTCTCTAATTTCTATTTCATTTATCGTCTCCTTTACCTCATCTAATCTGCTTTTAAATCCCTCCTTTTTTTGTTTCATTTCAGATACTGTATTTTTCAAAGTTTCTTTCTCTTTCTTGAAGTCCTCCCTGAGGTCTTGAGTATTTTTCTGTAGCTCCGTGAGTAGTTTATGAGTTTTATTTTGAAATCTTTATCACAAGACTGGTGATTTCAATTTCACTTAGCCCTCTTTCTGGCGTTTGTGGGATTTTGGTTTGTACCAGGTTCTTTTGCCGTTTCATATTCCTAATGATTGTTCTCTAATAATAACTTTGTGTAGGAGACTCTCTCTAGTGCCCAGAAGCTCTACTCTCTGGAGCTCCCCAGCCACTGGAGCATTGGTGGGGTGGGGGTGGTGGTGGGGGTTCTCAGGCACATGGCGCCAGTGCCTGCTGTGAGGAAAGAGCTCTTTTCTGCTTCCCAGCTGCAGTGCCTCCTTCCACTGCCAGGGTCAGTGAGCCAAGTGTGCAGGGAGGAGCTTCTATGCTATGTCTTTGTTGCTGCTGTAGGCAGGGCCCTTCTCTGCATGGCCTGGCGCAGTGATGGTGGTAGCAGGTTTGTGAATTGGTGTCAGCTGGGAGGAAGGAGAGGAGGCTCAGTGCTACATTGCCAGCTAGGGGTATGAAGTGTGTGAAGCTCCTGAATGTTCCCAACCTGCTGGGCTGCGTGTGCCAGGACAATTTTGTCCACCTGTCCTTTCCCCTGAGCACAAAGCTCTGTGTAATCCTTGCCCCTTGAGCAGCCCTCTCACTGTTAGGATGTCTTTCAAAGTGCCCAGCTTTCTTTTCTCTCAGAGCAGCCCGTTGTGGGTACTTGTTCTCCACAAGTGGCTGGAGTCTCAGTCTCTCTGAATATTCTGCCTGTCTTTGCTTTCCAACCTCT
>JAVSCE010018994.1:0-18806 GCA_032199065.1 Smutsia gigantea
TACCTAAAGCAATCTACAGATTCAATGCAATCCCTATCAAACTACCAACAGCTTTCTTCAATGAACTGGAACAAATAATTCTAGAATTCATATGGAACCACAAAAGACCCCGAATAGCCAAAGCAATCCTGAGAAGGAGGAATAAAACAGGGGGAATTACGCTCCTGACTTCAAGCTCTACTACAAAGCCACAGTAATCAAGACAATTTGGTATTGGCACAAAAACAGACCCACAGACCAGTGGAACAGAATAGAAAATCCAAACATTAACCCAAACATATACAGTCAATTAATATTTGATAAAGGAGCCTTGTATATACAATGGGGAGATGACAGCGTCTTCAGCAGCTGGTGTTGGCAAAACTGGACAGCTACATGTAAGAGAATGAAACTGGACTACTGTCTAGCCCCATACACAAAGGTAAACTCAAAATGGATCAAAGACCTGAATGGTCATGAAACCATAAAACTCTTAGAAAAAACATAGGCAAAATCTCCTGGACATAAACATGAGCAACTTCTTCATGAACATATCTCCCGGGCAAGGGAAATAAAAGCAAAAACGAACAAGTGGGACTATATCAAGCTGAAAAGCTTCTGTACAGCAAAGGACACCATCAGTAGAACAAAAAGACATCCTACAGTATGGGAGAATATATTCATAAAAAACGTATCTGATAAAGGGTTGACATCCAAAATATATAAAGAACTCATGCACCTTAACAAACAGAAAGCAAATAATCCAATTAAGAAATGGGCAGAGGACATGAATAGACATTCTCCAAAGAAGAAATTCAGATGGCCAACAGGCACATGAAAAGATGCTCCACATCGCTAATCATCAGAGAAATGCAGATTAAAACCACAATGAGATATCACCTCACACCAGTGAGGATGGCCAACATCCAAAACACAAACAACAACAAAGGTTGGCGAGGATGTGGAGAAAAGGGAACCCTCCTACACTGCTGGTGGGACTGCAAATTAGTTCAACCATTGTGGAAAGCAGTATGGAGGTTCCTCAAAAAACTCAAAATAGAAATACCATTTGACCCAGGAATTCCACTCCTAGGAATTTACCCTAACAATGCAGCAGCCCAATTGGAAAAGGACAGATGCACCCTTATGTTTATCATAGCACTATTTACAATAGCCAAGAAATGGAAGCAACCTAAGTGTCCATCAGTAGATGAATGGATAAAGAAGATGTGGTAATATACACAATGGAATATTATTCAGCCATAAGAAGAAAACAAATCCTACCATTTGCAACAACATGGATGGAGCTAGAGGGTATTATGCTCAGTGAAATAAGCCAAGCCGAAAAAGACAAGTATCAAATGATTTCACCATATGTGGAGTATAAAACAAAGAAAAAAACTGAAGGAACAAAACAGCAGCAGACTCACAGAACCCAAGAACTGACTAATAGTTACCAAAGGGAAAGGGACTGGGGAAAATGGGCGGGAAGGGAGGGATAAGAGGGAAAAAGGGGCATTACGATTAGCAGATGTAATGTTGGGGGGGCACGGGGAGGGCAGTACAACTCAGAGAAGACAAGTAGTGATTCTATAGCATCTCACTACACTGATGGACAGTGACTGTAATGGGGTTGGTGGGGGACCTGATGAAGGGGTAGTTTAATAATCGTAATATTGCACATGTAATTGTAAATTAATGATAATAAAATAAATTATATTAAAAAATAAATAAATAAAATAAAATAAAATAAAATAAAAGAATGTCAGTGTCCAGCCCTGAGCTGGGCCTTTAGGAGCACAATAAACATTTTACTGAGCATCTTGGAAACTCAGTTTCTAAAAAAAAAAAAAAAAAAAAAGTCCTTGTAACATTTCTTGTAGGGCCAGTTTAGTAGTGTTGAACTCTTTAAACTTGAGTTTACCTGGAAGATTTTTTTATCTCTCCTTCAATTCTGAATGATAACCTTGCCATGTGGAGTATTCTTGGTTGTAGGTTTTTTTCCTTTTAACACATTGAGTATATCATGCCTATTCCTTCTGGCCTGTAGAGCTTCTGCTGAAAACTCAGTTCATAGCCTTCTGGGGTTTCCCTTGAATGTGACTGTTTGTTTTTCTTTTTCTGCTTTTAAGGTTCTTTCTTTCTTTTTAATCTTTGACATTTTAATTTTTTTATGTGTCTTGGTATGGACCTCCTTGGGTTCATCTTGTTAGGGACTCTGTGCTTCCTGGACCTGGATGTCTGTCCTTTACAGGTTAGGCAAGTTTTCAGCTATTATTTCTTCAAATAACTTTTTCATTCCTTTCCTCTTTCTCCCCTCCTTTAGGGACTCCTATAAAGGCAATTGTGTGCTTGATGCTGTCTCAGAGGTCCCTTAACCTATCTTCATTTCTTTTTATTCTTTTTCTGTTGTTCATCTTGAGTGCTTTCTATAACTCTGTCTTCCAAATCGCTGATCCATTCTTCTTCATCCTCTGATCTACTATTAATTCCCTCTAGTGTATTCTTCATTTCATTTACTATACTTTTCAACTCTGGTTAATTCTTTTTATATTTTCTATCTCTTTGTTGAAGTCCTACTTGAGTTCACCCACTTTTTTCCCAAGTCTGGCGAGCATCTTTATAACTGTTACATTGAACCCTTTATCAGATAGATTGCTTAACTCCATTTCATTTAGTTCTTTTTGGGGGTTTTGCCTTGTTCTTTTGTTTAGAACATACTCCTCTGTCTCATTTTGTTTGACTTTCTGTGTTTGTTACTATGAATTAGGTAACATGGCTACTAGTCTTGAAGGAGTGGACTTGTGTAGGGACAATTTCTGGGTAGACGAGGGGTACCTGGTGGTTTTGGCTAGCTGGCTGGAGGCCAGGTGGGTGTGGGCTAGGGGTGTCCCAGTGACTTTCAGCCAGGAGATTGTCCAGGGACCAAGGGGGTTTGGTCCAGGGAAGTCCTTGTGAGTGCTTGCTGGGGGAGCATGCAGCTGGGGCTGAGGGGCATGGTCCAGGGGATGTCCTGGTGAGTGCCACCAGAGTTGTGCTGATGGTGACTGTTAGGTGTAGAAGGGTTGCAGGCAGGTGTAGTCCAAGCATGTGCCACATTGGTACTACCATGGTAGGACTGCTGGATCTCAAGCAGGTGCTTTTGGGTACAGATGGGGATGGAAGGCCATCTTGGGATATGTCTGGAGCTGGTGAGTGCTCCCAGACCCTGCTACCAGAAGTGCTATCAATATTTGGGAGAACATAAACAATGGTGCTCTGATTCCAGAGAGAGTTCCAGATGTTCCTCTATTGCTTGGTAGGTGCTCTAGTTCTGAAGCTTAGCTTCCTTCACTTATAGTGTAGTTGCCCTTTAAACCACCTATATTTTCTGTGCCCCAGGGAAGATGAACCTGAGCTCAGATCCCTCAGTGGTATCTATCTCTACTGCAAGTTGTAGTACTGGGGGTGGGGTTAGCACTGTTATTGTGTCTTTGTCTCTCCTACCTTTCTAAAATGTGGACTCTATCCCTTATTGTGCAGAGCTGTTCACTCAGCCCTCAGTTCTTCCTCAGGAAGGCATTTCTCTGTGTGTGGGTGAAGATTCAGTGTGTATGTGGGAAGAGGTAGATTCAGGCTTTCTACACCACTATCTTGGACCCCCTTTCTTGGGAATGATTTAAATAGAAAAAGGGAAACCAGCTCTGCCTATTTTGACATGGTTATTTCAATCTTCCTCCAAAATAGTAGCATTGCTAATTTACAACTTATTGGAAGAGCTTCTTTAATTTATAAAACAAACATTTAAGAACATATAAGGTAATGAAATAAAGTCTTCATAATTCAAAAGAGAAAGAAAAAACACCGGAATATTGCTATGTGACATATAGATTTAAAGATTTTCAACATTATTCCTTTGATTTCAATAAAATATGAACATAGAAACCTAGTTAGATGGAAAATACCCACCTCCATATCTGGCAGACACAAATAGATGGAACTTCACTTTTGAATTCATGGAGCAAGTGACAGATATTTCCCCAGGAAATTCCCCAAGTCTACTGTGGAATATCACCAAAACTTGAACTTTATTAATTCCTTTTAATTCTAATATCTGATATTTTTTATAGTTAATGTATTATCCCAGTTGTCTAGAGTAGTACTTTTCAGACTTAAATGTATCTACAAAATACTTTGGGGATCTGTTAAAGTACAGCGTGTGATCTGCAGATGTGGGGCAGGGCCTGTGACTGGATTTCCACCGACCTCGCAGTTGATGCCAGTGATGCTGAACCACACGCAGCCCTTTTCAGTCAGGGTCCCTTATCTGGACCACAGAACACAGAATGTTTTGAGTGTGACTGCTTCTCAGTTCTCACAAGGATGGTACATAAGTAGAATCATTCTAGATAAGAAGGAGACACTGATTCCTTAGATGCAGTGGCTGCCTTCAGCTTAGGGCTTATTTTAAGGAAACTTGGTTGAGAAAGGCTGGTTCTGAGAATGCCACTAAAGAGAAGACAGGTTCAGTCTCTGCACAGATTAGTTTTATAGAGAAAACTCTATACTATTGCCATCTTCAATTCTAATTAGCCTTTTGTGCAATGTCAATGATAATGAAATAATCGGATGATTAGTGTTTTATTTTATGAAATGACATTCATTAATTTAAAAATATTTATTGAGTATATGCTTGATAAGCACTGTGAAACTCAATAAAATTGGAATATATGAGAGTATTCTATAATTTTCAATTACATTCTTGTTGATCATCTTTAAATTTAAGCTAAGTAACTGTACCTGATTCAGATGATCTGCTTTAGAAAAGAATTTCTCATCAGAGAGAATAGCACGATTAAGAATGTTTTAATAAAATATTTGTGATATCTCTCACAATCTTAATGATTCTGGGAAGATCCCAATAATCTCTGTTTTGATGAGAGGAAGAAGGAATAACGAAATCCAGTAGCTCCACAGGGCCATACCTTGAATGCATGGTTGTTATAGAAGCGGTCGTCTAATTTAGCTCCCCATTCTGCTGGATCAAAGTTGGTTTCTAAATAATAAAAATTTAATAATTTCAGACTTATCTTGAGTTCATTAAAGTAAATCTAGAATTGTAGCACAAAACACAGGCTCTTTACTGCCAGTTGTAAATCTTATTGACATTGTACATAGCTTAGTGCTGCAGACATAACCAGCGATCATTAAATACATGACAATGAATTAAGCATTAAATGAGCCCTTGGGGATATTTAGAAAGGCAGTAAAAAAACATAATTGCTCCTTTCATAGAATTTATAATAAAATTGGGAGAGAGATAGATATAACAAATGTCATTACTTAAATATAAGTATAGAAACTTATAAACATTTTAGCAAACACAGGAAAATGTGTAAAAATAAATGTGAAATAGTAAGGAAGTTTGGAAAAGTGATGGATGGAAGAGGTTTTTAAAAAATGAGGCATATTATATAGTTGGTTGACAGAGACAGGAAGAAGTATTTATATTTAGACAAAATTTTAAATTTTTCATTATGAAGAATTTCAAACTTAGAAAGTAGAAAGAATAGCATAACAAATTCCCATGTGCATATTACTCAGATTCAACAATCATAAACTTAGAACTTATCTTATTTTACCTCTAGCTTTACTTTTCTGCCCTTTCTTCTGATTATTTTCAAGCCAATCCTAGTCATCCTGTTATTTTATCTATGAATATTTATTTCAGTATGCATCTCTAAGATATAAAGCCACAATAACATCATCATACTTAAAAATACTAACAATAATTCCTTAATAACAACAACTATCCAAATTTCTCCCAATGTCTAATATACTATTATATGTTTTTTTACTGTTGGTTTGTTCAAAGTAGGACCCAAACAATAGGCACACAGAGCCTTTTGTTATGTCTTTTAAATCTTTTAATTGAAAACTCCCTACCTCCCACCCTGCATTTTTTCCTTGCAATTTATTTGTTGAGGAAATTAGGTCATTTTTCCTTTGGAGATTTCCACAGTTCAGATATTTCTGATTCCATTCCCATGATGATTTTTAACAAGTTCCTCTGCCTTTGAATTTCCTGTAGCCTGCTTGTTAGAGTCATAGATTCAGTCTGATTCAGGTTTGATTTTATTTTTTGCAAGAATACTTTATAGATAGTGCAGTATACTTCTGTTAGGAGATATATAATATCTGGTTGTCTCTCTTTTTGTTATTTTTAGGGCCCATTTGATGATGATTTCTTAGATAATTTTCTTAGGGGTTGCAAAATGGTAATGCCCTACTTTGATCATTACTTCTTTATTTCTGGAATACTCAGTAGAGAAAAACTTTCCCTCATCAACTATTTGGCCATGCTGAAATATAGTTCTTGAAGAAAAGGAAGGTTAAAGGTTTGATTCTTTCCCTTCATTCATCAGTTTTCAGAATAATCTGTTGGTTCCTTACAATCCTTTCAAGTGTTTTTTTAAAAATCATTATGAACTCAAGAATATTTAACAAACTGGATGAATTTCAATACATTGCATTTATTCTTATTGATGCTCTAGTTATCCAAAATTGACCAGTAAGAGCTTATTCAGGTGCTCAGATGCTTCTGAGTTCTTTGGAAACAATTTTAGTAATATTTGATAGTTTCCTTGTTCTCTGGTATGGCAAGATGTTCAGATTCATCTTGCATATTTCCTGCCCAACTCATGGAATTAGCTAGTTCACCAAGAAGCCCTGGTTCCTGGGTAATGTTAGTTAGATGCCTCAGTCCAGGAGCTAGGTGCTCATTGGTACTGGGTTGGTCATTTTTTTCAGGCCTTTAAAAAATGTAAAGAGCTACAGAACACTTCTTTGATTTTTTTAAAGAGAAAATATGTCATGAGGTCATACTGATATTTTTCAATTCCAAATTTTGGATTGCAGGGTTTTAACTTCTTTCATTTTTATGTTTCTATGTCATTTTTCTTACACTAAAAATCTTATTCTGAATGACAGTAGAATAGTTACTTATTTGCTATGCCCTACATATACATATGTATAATAATTTCAGAATAATTATACCATATTATTATTAATAATTATTACTGAAAACAATTTAAGGTTTTTTAACTTCATTTTGTTTTGGGGCTATATACACTAGGGATGTATAATCAAATCACTGTGTTGTAAAGTCACTTGAGATAACTCCTTCTGTGTGGTTATGCTACCCATTCACTACTAGTTAGGTTTGTTTATTTTTACTTTGCTTCTAAATTTTAGAAATTGCATGACAATGTTTAAATTTAATTCTATTTTATAACTATGTTAAACATCTGTGATGTTGAGTTCAAGATATATTCAGAGAAGTCTAGCTTCTATTTTGTTCCTTCTACTACTAGAGGTAAATGTTACTTATAAAAGATTTATTCTTCCATTTAATAAATATAAACAAACAGTTATGTATTCATATCAATACCTCTTTGTTAGATAATTGGTAGCATACTAAGCACACTTTTTCACCTTACTTTTTCATTTAGTATATCCTGAAGACCACTCCATAGCGTCATATAGAGACCTTACTCATTCTATTTGTTTCTTTTACAGTTATATATTATTCCATGGTGTGGATGTATTATTTACTCAATAAATCCCCTATAATGGATATTTGGGTTCCTTCCTCAAATAACAAAGCAATGAAAAGCAAAGTGGAATTTCTGCATCAAAGGTTAAATATGTATAAAATTTTGGTAGTTATTGTCAAGTTCCCCTCCTTGGGGTTGTATCGCTTTGTATTCCTCCAGCAAGGTATATGAACGTGTATTTCCCCCCTCACCTTGCCTAGAATAAATTGGCAAACTTTTGGCTTTTTGCCAATCTTATGAGGTGGGTGGTGGTGGTTGGTATTGGTAGCTCAGTGTGGTTTTGATATGGGCTTGTGTACGGGTTAGTTTGAGTGTGTCATGTATTAAGAGCCATTTGTATTTATTTTTAGGTGAATTGTTTGCTCTCATCTCAGACCTATTTTTTAAAATAGGGCCAATGGTTTTTTCTTTATTGTTTTTATAAGCTCTTTATTTATTAGGTTTATTAGTCTATTGTGATATAAACTGAAAATATTTTTTCTCTGTATTTGGTTTTATTTTCCTTATGGTGGTTTTTGCCATGTAAAACTTTTATGTTGTTTTTGATTATTTTGGATTTTTAAAGTAATTATAGTAACTTAGCCAGCAAATTTTTCCTCTTTTATGTTACAGAGAAATTCATAGATGTGTTCTTTTAGTATTTGTATGGTTTCATTTAAAAAATATCTAAATCTCCAATCAATTTGGAATTTATCCTGATATATGATGTAAGAAATAGGTCCAATTTTATGTTTTTTTCCATCTTTATCTCAACATCATTTAATAAAAAGCCAACCTTTTTCCTAGGTATATGAGATACCACTTGTATATAATATACTAATATATTTGTGTCACAAAAATAAAAATTAATAATTACCAATGAGGAACCCTGGCAAACAAATTCTTGCATTGTGTGAGACTGGGGTAGTGGACTTTTTCTTCCCTTTTGTAGAGACAAAATTCTGATACTCTTATCTGTTGGATAATTCACCTTTGGTTTACATGAGCAGAAATGGGTATGGTGCTTATATTTTTTTCCAATAGTTTTACCCATTTTTTATTAGAGAGCTAGGATTCTGAGACCATTAATCTGAATCATCAAGTGCTTTAATTACCATGATTTGGTAACAATGACTCAAACCCATTTTTTAATGGGATGTTTATGAGGTCTAAAATTAAATAAATGACTAAGGACTTTTTACTCATGAGTTTGTTAAATTAATGTTATAATAACAAATTAATGTTCACTACAATTCACCTCTTACCCTAAAGGATTTCTCCTAATGGCTTACTAGTGGCATTTAAGTTTCAGCTTGTGTAACAAATACTCACACTGACTGGATATGGAAAAGACCAGCAGCATTCAGGAAATTGACAGAGATTTTGAGCTCTGCCAGGGTAGAACAAAGAAGACAAGGGGGTGTAAATGTGCAGTGTATTGGAGTTGGTACAATTTAAGCCTTGTGGTAGGTTTCCTCCCTCCGAAAAATGATTTAAAATGGAATGTTTATTTGATTGTGGCTATATCTAGTCACCTTTACAACCCTGTTGGAGTACTGTGATCATAAGTAATGATGGTAACAAGTGATACAAAATGGTTGTTCTAACAGAGAATAAGTTTTTAACCGAAACATACAGCTGTAATACTTCCCATTTTGACCACTGGGTCAGTCACAAACTTTCAAGGCTGGGAATTTGGAACTTTTATTTATGGAAGTAAAGAAACCCTACCAGAGTCACTGTTAGCACAAATCTTTGTGGGCAGGATGGGACCTTGGGAGTACAGAGAAAGAATATGAGTTACCTTCCCTAGCTGGAAGTTTACTTTTCAGAGCAGTTTTTCTCTGTGCCTTTATTGCAGAACTGCTTCCTATACTCCAACAAATACCAGCTTATTTAATCTATGGAGTGTAGAACTATTTTTTACAACACTTATAATACTTTCAGGTAAGAAGTCAAAATGTAAAGAAAACCACAAACTGTCCTCCCAGGATGAACACATAACTGCCTGACATGCATAGGAACAGCCTGCTGGAAAATGGAGAGCTAGACTGGGTGATCGCTTGAGGTCCCCTTCTATCCAGTGTGTCCATAAGAAACACAATGAAGGAAGGTCTGGGTAATAAACTGGTAATCTTCAGTAATGTCAAATAATGTTATTTAAGAGAACCTGTCAAAAAGGCACACGTTTCAAACAGCAAGAACTGTTATTTGAATTGCTTGCCTCCTAAAAGCTTTGTGTGGAATTGGGATAGTCTTAAGCAAGTTGCACCATAACCAAATGTTTAATCTCTTATTTAAAAAAAAATTCTATTTTTACAAAGCTTACTCTCTCTCTTCTCTAGCAGATTTTCAAAATAGGCTGCTGCAAAAGCTGGTATGTTGTCCGGTTGCTCCCTCAGAATTTCACATGTCAGCCTTTCAAGAAGATTCCCAAATCCTTGTGGAATTCGGTAGTGGGTGTTGGAGAATGGAATCGACATCTCCTTGGAAGGAACAGCCAATGGTACCTATAGATTCATTAAAGAGTACCATCTTTAAATTTGTCTGATTGTGTTTGTGTAATCACAACTAGGATAAAAATTACTTCTGAGACCAAAATTTTCTGGACTTCAATTCTTTTTCCCACAACGCAACCCAAGTCCACCCATTTTCTTCCAAAGAGTTCTGAATTCTCCATTATCAGTTAGAATATTACAAATACAGACCCATTTGATAGACTAAGTCATTTTTTAAAAATTACAAAAAAAAAACAGATTTTTTTTACTACTACACCACTTTTTCTCTCTGTCCTTTTATCTTTTGGCCCTTAAAAGGTGGGGGTTAATTTTTGCCATCCCACAGGCATTTAGAGCGAATGACTTATTAAAAATTCATCATAAATCGCCAAGATCCCTTAGGGTCTAAAATTAAAAAAAAAATCAAGTAAGAACTAGTCCTGGTTCTAGAAATTATTCTAATTTGTTGAAGTCTTTTTTGTAGTCTAATTTGTAGTCTTTCCCTTTGCTTCCACGACTGCAGCGTGCCCTACAAGACCCCGAAGCATACTCTGCTAGGGGTAGTAAGGGAGGAGAGGGTAGGGGCAAGGTCATGATTTTGCAATCCTATCCTTCAAAGTTTTGGGATTCTATTTTCTGGTTTTATCTTGACCAGGTCTTCTCTTCCTGTCTTGTACTATAATAACTAGATTAACGACAGCTGCCCAGCGGGTCGGCCCACCGAGCATGCAAGCAACACTCAGGAATCTGGCCTGTTTGTAAGAGTGTCCGTGTCTAGTAAGGCCGCAAGCCGTGGTGAGGTAAAGGTCAGGGACTAGACGTCTTAATGAGTCCCAATCTGTGAAAGGGTTTTTTTTTTTTAGGGAACAGGAGATGAGATATAAAATCATTCTAGAGCTGTGAAAAGGACTGGTGACACCCTGGAGCCATCTGGGGCGTGGAGGGTGGCCGGAGGTGGGCACGCAGGTCTAGTCGGGGCGGGACGTCGGGGATTTGAGACCTCAGACTCTCCCAGAACGGCTACCTCGGCTCCTAATTAACCCGAGGGTTCCCGGGATGTGTCAGGGATGCTGAGAGAATATGAAAGGCGAAGGGAAAAGCCGAGGTGTCCGTTTTGGAGAGGAAGTGGGGTAAACCGCCTCACCTCTTCTCTCAGCGATTGTGCCGAGGGTTCCTGTTGATTTTTCTCGTTGCTGGGTAACCGTTTCTTTCCCCACCCTTCCCACCTTTAAATCAACTACGGCGGCCGAGAAGGCGAGAAGGGGCGGGGCAGGCCTCGCCCGCCGCCGCGGACCGCTTCGCCGGCGGAACGGCCTGGAAAGGGTGGGGTCGGGCCGTCCCTGCTCCGCGCAGGCCCCGCCCCGCGCAGGCCCCGCCCCCGCCTGGGCTCCGTGGCCTGAGTCTCGCTCAGAGACGGCGCATCCTCGCAGACATGGTGGTTCCGGGACTGGTGGCTGTATTGGTGTTGCCATTAATCCTGCGGGCCGGCGCAAGTGCAGGTGAGGCGGCCGGGCTCGGCCCGACCCCTGCCCGCCAGCCTGCCCTGGCTCCGAGGTCCCGCGCCCCCTCCCAGGGTCCACGATCTCCCACCCAGGCCTACGTTGCAGGTGTCAACTGGCCCGAGCCCCGGCCTTCCGCTTCCTCCACACTCCCTTCCGCCGTCCTAGTGATGCAGCGTGGAAGGCAGAGGAAGAAGATTCATCGGAATCGGGAGGCCCAAGCGTGCCCAAGCGTACCCAACCGAAGCCCTCAGTCTTTGAATAACTGCAGGCGAACTTGAAGGGGAGGGGGCGAAGCTAGTTAGATAATATTTGGAAACAGGTGCCTGAGTCATCCAAAACATTTCACTGCTGCCCCCTCAGTGGTACCCTTGGGGAGGCTGGGTTCCTTGGGAGAATTAAATTTCACTAGCTTAAGTGGTGATTAGGGCTAAGAAATAACCCCCTCACTAGCTCAGAATATTTAAGCCTCAGCTTTGATTTCACTCGCAGCTTACAGATACTGCAGGTGGGATAATATGCGTGGCTCTGGGGAGGAGGGTGACTCACTTTCACTGTTGTCCAGGCCAGAGCCTGTCATTTGAATACCCCAAACCAGACAGGGTCACACCCATGGAGAAAGCAAAAGGTGAAATCTGTCTGCTAATGTGAAGTAAGGTGAGAAGGCTGGACCTTTATTTTCCCTCCGAACTCCTCATATCCTGGGCCGAAATATCCCGGTTAAGTAATGAAACTTGAGGTGGGAGAATGGACAGAGTGCAAAGAAATGGCTGTTGCTCTATTGTCGAACTCAAAATGTATCCAGATTCAGACAAACTGTCAGCCCATAAGTGGTTTTTCAGGACTTAACAAAAATGTACACTAGCAGCACTTGGGTATCATTTCCTGACTCATCCCCAGTGCATGACCTTTGAGTCCAGCACATGAGGTGGGGAGAAGGTAAAGAGAGCAGGGCCATTATTTGATTGGTTTTCCTGTTTCAGGCTCGCCTTTTGGGTCATCTCATCACATCACTTTCATTAACAATGACTATATTTTTCATTCATTAATGCTTTAAATTTTTCCCCCCTCTGATTTGGTTGCATATCTTGACATCTTTCCTTCAGGTCATTCCCCCGTGCCCATGTTTATATTGTAATATTTGCAATGTATGGAAATACATGTAGTAGCAGTGAAACAATAAGATGAACACCCATGGGCACGTTAACTTAAGAACTAGGACATTACCAGTTTTATTGGGAATCCTGGATGTTCCTTCATCCACCAGTTCCTCTCCAGAGGAACCACTGTCCTAATTCTGTCAGTCCACTTTTAATGACTACTTTTAACTTTCTCAGAACGCTAATTCCTGTTCTTCTACTCTTAACACCCATATGGGAAGGAAAAATTGTGAAGACCTAAAACAATAATTCAAATGCCTGTGTTTGACCAAATCACTTCCAGTCCCGCCTGATTTCTTGTTCCTGTTTTGTCCATTGCTTAATTCCTTGGTAATGTTCCACTGTCTACTCTTACCAGCTTGGAATGTGAGCTTTATAAGGACAGGGAATGTGACTTTTCATTCATTTACCACCAGTAGCTTACTATACCAGAGTGGAAATTGCAGTAACTTTGGAATCAGGTGGCTTTGTTTCCAGTTATGTCCTAAACTACGTATGTGATTTGAGGCCAGTCATAAAAATTTAATGTCTGTAGCATGTTGAGCCCTGAGCCTACCACAGGTAAACTCCCCAGTAGAATGTAAGCTCCCTACTGCTGGCAAGGATTTTTGCGTTTTTTTTTCTTTCTTTCACTGTTGCATCCTCAGTGCTTAAAACGGTGTCTGGCATGTAGTAGGCATCAATAAATATTTGTTGAATTAATATGCAAGCTATTTTTAAAAATTACTTAATCTACTTGGATCTCAGTCTGTTGATCAGTAAAGAACATGATTATACCTCAGGTTGTGAAAGATCCTTTCCACTGCTAAAACTCTCTAACTCCTAATAAAGCCATGCATAAAGAGCTTCTGTAACTATGTGTTGGCAAAAACAGACTGACTTGGACAGGTATTTCCCCCAGCCTAGGTGACTGGCTGCACATCTAGAAGCTTCCATTTGCACAGGCTCATAGGCAAGCCACAGGCAATTTTCTTCAGTGCACCCCTCATCCCCACCCCCACCTCCATCCCCCCCGCCCCCCACCCCCCTGCTTAGCTCTTAGGCCTCTGGTTTTGTTTTTGTTCCAAATGAAGCACCTACCCAAGACTAGGCCCTCCCACCCACGTTCCTCTCCTCTTCGCACCAGCAGGCTGCCAACATCCTTATGCAATTCTGGGATGTCAGTTTTCTTAGGGGATGGGGCTTGTGGTAGCTCTGCATCTCCAGCCCAGTGGCCCTTCTGGATGAGCTTTGATTGCCATGTAGGTTTTATGAAGAAACGAACTCATAAGAGACTGCTAAGGGTGTTTAGGGGCTGGGCTGTTATTCAAAGTGTGGGACAAACAGGTCACCAAGTCTGTGTAGGAGACTCTATTAGCTATGCTGCTCTGATAAGTAGAGCCTAAGGGGACATAATCATTTGCAGCTTCCAGGGAGGAAAATGTCAGTCTTGTTAGCTCCGATTCTCTTTCTTGTCTATCATTTTTGTTTAAAACCCTTTAAAAAGGTCATAATTTTGTTAATTATTTTCTACGGATTTTTATCCGTTTTCTTCAGACAAATTGGGGTGCATCTTATGTTTTTTTCCCTTGTTAAATTTTGATGAGAACTCACTGAGGTAATTTGGATAGATGCTTGTTATTAATAAAATGCTTCGATATAGGCTGGATGTTAAAAATAGGAATGATCTCGTTAAAGTGAGTTCTTATTCTGTCTTGTTAGTGACTCTAGAATAGAATCCACAGTTTCCTATGCTCTTCCTCTTGTTCTTTTTTGTATAATGTAGCTTGTGAAATGAGTAAACCTGCAAAAAAAGACCCTTGTTCAGACATTCTGACCTTTTCTTACCCACCTTATTTTTTGGGTCTTTATCTGAATTTGCCTTAGAGGGAAGCTGACTTGTCGCAGATACTCATAAATGCTTACTTAGAATTATCAGTGGGTTGCCAAAAAAAACAACAACACAGTAGGGGGATTATTTGGGGGATACTGACAGTGCAAGGATGGCAAGGGAAGTGAAGAGTGGGGGAAATTAGGGGAGGTGTGTTGGAGAGTTGCAGGCTTCTTCATTCCCAGCCAGGAGGAGTGGGCGTGGTAATGGGGTAAAGGACAGGAAGTGGTTTGTTTTTCTCATACATACCATCTGTGGGGTGCCTAGAAGGAGCATTTTAGTGATTTGGAGGGAGAGCGTCAAGCATCAGGGCAAAGCCTGAGAGCAAAGGAAGATCAGGGTTTCTAAAGGGAGGAGGCTGTGGCACACTGGCTGCCTAAGCTCTCTGAGCTTTCCTCATCGCTCCGTCTCCATGGGTCTCATATGATGCCCTTGTTGGAAACTGGTCTTGTTGTGTTGCTCATCTAATTAGGAGGAATAAGACCTACTTGTAGAAGATTAAAAGGACTGGGTATGTTCAAATTCTCTTGTATAAAGATTCTACGTTCCTTGCTGTTAAACCAGATTCAGTCAGTGATGAATCTCCCCAATGATGCTCTTCTAAGCGTTTGCTAAATTTTTTAGGTGTTGGTTTCCGCTTTGCTTCATACATGGATAATTACATGGTGCTGCAGAAGGAGCCTGCAGGAGCTGTGATCTGGGGCTATGGCATATCTGGAGCCACAGTAACCGTGACTCTGTGCCAAGATCAGGAAACCATCATGAAGAAAGTGACCTGTGTGAAAGGTAAGGCAGCCCAACCTCTCTTTAGCTTTTGTCTTCTTCTGCCACCTGCTGGATTATCTGAGAATGAATGCAAGTGCTCCAATTCAGGACAGCCAGCCAGCCAGCCAGCCAGCCACTGAAGTTATTTGAGTATTTACCTTGTGCTAGGCACTGAGGATACAAAGAAAAATGAAACAAGTCAAAGACTGTCCTCAAGGAGCTCATGGAATAATGGGAATAGACACCAGGCCATACAGTGAAGTGCAGTAAATGCTGTGCTCTGAGGAAAGTGTATATGGTATCGTGGGTACAGAGGAAAAACATCTAACTCTTGTAAGATGTAAGGGAAAGTCTCCATCCTCAGGTGACATCTGAAGAGGCAGTATGGAGCAGTGGTTAGAACCCAGGCTCTGGAATTCACTGTCTGGGTGCAGATCTTGACTCTCTTAATGGCTATATAACCTTGAATGTGTTATTTAACATTTTTGCATCACAATTTCTTTATTTGTAAAGGAGATAATATTTAAGATTATCATGAGGATTAAATGAATTAATACATGTATTTAGAACAGTGCCTGGCACACAATAAGGACTGAATAAGTGTTAGTTGCCATTATTATTATTATTTTTATTCTATTTAGTCAGTCTCTGATATATTTTTCATGTGCCTACTATGTGCCAGATACTGTGCTAGGTACTGGTGATATAGTGTTGAGCGAAATGGATGTGGTCTGTCCCCTCAGGAGGCTTATAGGTGCGGGGAGGAGACAGAAAGATAATCAGTTACAGTTTAGGGTGATAAGTGCACAGTGGGGAGGTACAGGGTGCTGTGAGAGTGCTTGGAGGGATAATTAACTTACCTGGAAAGGTGAGTGGGGCAAACCAGGTGGAGGGAATGGCTGAGCAAAGGCATGGAGGCGTGAGTGAGCGAGGGCCACTGGAGAAATGGCAAGCAGCTCCTGGAACACTGGGGTGCATGACTGGTGGTGGATGACAGGAGACCAGGTTGGGAATGTAGGGAGGAGGCTTGTTTGTCATTGATGAGGAGTATATGCTCTGCTTTGGATCAATGGATTCTAAGCACTAAAATAACACAGTCAGAATTGTATTTCAGAAAGATTACTCAGGCAGAACTGTGGAACTCCGGCAGGATTGGAGATCAAGAAGACTAGAGGTGGTGGGACCTGCTAGCAGCTGCAGTGATGTTCAGGCAGTAGACCATGGAGGCTTGACCCAAGAGAGTAGCTGTGAGGATGTTCAAGAAGATGAGAATTAGCGGCTTTCATGAACAGAGAGGTCCTTCAAAGGAGTCTCTGCCTAGAAGAGATAAACATGCAGAAGTGTGTGTGGAAGAGCAAATCTAGAAGTTACTAGATGCCAGAAGACATGCTCAGGCTGGTCGAGAGGAGACCTCATTATATCTCAGTTACACGTAGCCATGTAGCTATGGAATGTTGAGATTGGAGTCAGACAAGTGAGGAGGTTACTCTGGGGGTGGGGGTGGAGTTAATGTGTGAGTTGGTAGTTGGAGCAGTGACTTGAATATGTGTGTGATAGGGACACTTGTAGAGATTTTTTTGGCCCTTGAAAACAAGGATTGCCTAATTAGTTTTGTCAGTATATTGCCCTGATATCCAATTCAGAGTGATCCACACCCTGGTGCCGGCTCTTCATAATTAATTTCCATTCAGCACATATTTTATAATATGATGTACCAGGCATAGATGCAGGGTAAGTGCTTCTAGTTCACAGATTTTAAGACTTTTTAAGGTAAAAATGTTACTGGGTGAAACTAAGAGGCCTGAAACGGCAGCTAACGCTGAGAAGTTGTTCTCTGTTAGGTTTAAGTGCCATTGGTGACTTGGAGGGTGCATTGGGAATGAAGAATTCAGGAGGCTGGCAGGACTTACTCTGCATTATGTCCATGCTCAATTGAGCAGCACAGAGTACGAACAGCGGTATTCCCGGTAAATCATGTTGATTTAGGAATCCAGAGAACTATTGTATAAAAAAAAGAAACAGGATTTCCTTGGTGTTAATAGTTAACATTACCAATACATATTTAGGAGACAGAGATGACACAGTGCTGTAGATATAGATATAGAAAGCACAGAATACATGCATTTCAGCTGTTAAAAATGTTCTGAGGTATTCTTTTTAGCATTTTCCCCCTTCCTGGCTGTTTCAGGATGGACCAATATTTAGAGTGGCCAGAGATGAGGCAAGAGGATAGGTAATGATTAGGAGGTGAGCCTTTTTTTTTCCTTTACAGTGAAACTGAATGTGATCACTTATCCTAAGTTCAATTCTATGAACATCAGTGGAGGGCTTATTATGTATGAAACACTGAGCTAGAAACTCTGGAAAATACATGGAAGAAAACCAATAGTGTCCATCTTAGGAACTTGCTCTCTCATGTTGTCCTTCCACATTTAGTAGTTTGGTTCAAATAATACTTCAGCTGCTTCACTGCAAAATGATGTGTTATTTGGAGTCAAATTTTCAGTGGCAACTTAAGGGAACCAAGTGATTGATGGACTATTGATGGTAATTTCACAGGAAAAGGGGTTGATGTTATTGTGGGGGGTAGAGCAATTTATTAGGCTTTCCGCATTTGCTTGGTAGAGAAGAAAGGTATTTTAGTTTATATAGAACTAGAGACCTACTTCAGTGAGCATCTTGCTCTGTCTTGCCCACAAAACAAAATGGATAAAGTGTTATTTGGAGTAAAGGGTGTAAGCCTGGCAGAAAAGAAAACATTTCTCAAAGGAGACACTACGGAGTACATTGAAGCGTTGACTTCTATTTACATTTTGATGAGGACTCGGGGATTTTCAGCCAGACTACCTCAATTTGCCATTCTGTCTCATTTAATATTAACATTATTTATAATCCCCTAGGTGCCTACAATGAGTGGAATATGGAATATAACAACCTAAAGGTTTTGTCCAGCAAACTTACTCTTCAAGCATTGAGAACATTAAAACCTGAGGGATGATTGGGAATATGGTCAGGTACTGGGCCTCTTCAAAACATGTTGTCAGGTGCTGCATGACAATTCTTTCAGACCCAGGGAGTAAACTGGAGGAGAACAGGGTATATCCTCTCACTCTGACACACATGGAGGATGCATATGCAGATGATAAAATGTGTGTTTGCCTGAATTTGTCATCATGATTTTGAAGTAAATATTTTATTTTATAAATAAAGATATGTTTTCTCTAACTTAGAAAAATACAAAAAAACTAAACCCCTTAGAAAAAGAAAAAGAAAAAGCTCCTGGTTGTAGTGTTAGCATGCATACTAGTTTTCTATGCTACCTAATAAATTACCACAAACTGAGGTACTTGAAACTACGCGCTTTTACTATCTCACAATTTCTGTAGATCTGAAGCCGGGCTGTAGTGTAGCTGGGTTCTCTGCTCAGGGCCTCACAAGGCTGAAATCAAGGTGTTGGCAGG
>JAVSCE010018995.1:0-31634 GCA_032199065.1 Smutsia gigantea
CATAATCAACCTCTGAAGTCCCTGGTAATTACCAGAAGGCCCTTTCAGATTTCCAAAAGAAAAAAAAAGTACTTTTTCTCTAATTAAACCTGGATTTCTTCAACCACTAGCAGTATAGATAAGTTAAAAGCTGTTCCTAGACTATATCAGTCTCCAGCATATTTATTATTGTAATGTTTCCTACCTACTACTTTTCATTGCAAAAACAAAGAATTTCAGTTGTTAAGCTAAAAAAGGTTTAGGAAGGCAGCAGAGAAACCTACACCTACTTTGTTAATATTGTGTCTATGGCGAAAAACAGCTGACAATCATACTAAATTTAAGAGCTCAACCTATTTAGAAGCTAGAAACTTCCTGGTCTACATACAGCAAACTGGCTAGACATAATTACCTATTTTTAATGAGATTTCTTTTCAGGAGCTTGAGGTTGGATGTGCTGTGGCAATAGGAATTAGTATTAGCTCCGTATGCTTCTGAAGTTAATGTAGTTCTGGTCAAGACCAAAGACACAACTGAGGGAAAAAAGGTAGATCATTCTAGGACCAATCAACAGATTCATTCCAGCAGTCTTTATTCCAGCTTGCCTCCAGTTAATAGAATCCACATGACCTGCCTGGAGTTGATCAGAACTCTGAGGGTATTTGAGGACCCAAAAGGGCTGGACTAGAATTCTCTACTTCAAGGATAACCTAGAAAGACATATTCAGTCACTGAACTGGAAGCTTCAGGCTTGACTTGCCCAAAAGATGACCAAATTCCAGGGATGGGAAAGTGGAAAACTTATTTTGTCAATGCTTATCCAAGAGCAACCTTTGTTTCATCGGGGCTTTACTGAACTCTATTAGCTAACTACTAGGGACAACAGCGGTCAGCTTGTTTTGATAAATCTTATAATCTTTTTGTAGAAATACAATTATATTTCATACTTGCACCTACCCTTTATCCATAAAAGTTGAAAAGATCTCTGAACACCAGTGCAATTAAATTGACACTAAAGAAATGGATAAGGTTATAATTAAACACTATGTTTGAAGGTATATACAAACCTGAATACTCCATGACCTCCTCAGGGGATTTGCCCTCCACCTCCCGAGCTATATTATCAATATCATCTCTTCCATACTTCTCATTAGCTTTAATAAACTGGTTAAAATCTCGCTTAGTCCAGTTTGTGAATCCCTGTGAACAAAAATTAAGCATCAATAGAGGTTAAATTAACAAATCCATTTATTGTTTTATTTATTTCTGTAAAATGGTACAGTAAAAACACTTTAAGAGACTTAAAATGTTTCTCCTTATAAAACCCCTGGTTTTATATGTTGAAATCAAAAGTTGAGTGGGTGTTGTTATAAAAATAACTGCTTTTCTATCATGAAGAGAATGTACTTCTCTCCAAGTACTAAAAACTAATTTATAGTTCCAAGATATTATGTAGTTTTTAATTCCATATTTTATAGATGCCTACGACATTAAAATACAAATTTATTAAAATAAAAATGCTAATATAAATGTTGAAGTCCTGATATTCCAGTACTTCAATGGTTTTTTCCACAGATCTGTTTCCATGTAAATTAAGAAAACAAAGTGGACACATTAAATCAAAAAAAACAAGGAAAAAAATACAGAAAAAATGTTGTAGCTCTTTATATCATTCTAAGCTACTGTGAATAAATAGTTTGTTCAAAACTGTGTTCATAAACAGAATGTTACTGGGCCCACTCAATTTCTTTACCAAAAGATAGAACAATTTAACCAAGCAACGTTTTAAATCTCTTTGGTATTACTAGCATGTCTGTGAGGTCTCAAGACCAAGAATATGCTTTCTACTCCTCATGGCCCAACCCACATAAATATGATATCCTCAACAGTGCAAAACTCTATATACCTTGCCGTTAGTTGATGAGAGATTTCAGATGACCCCACATTTTGTTCCTTTGTACTTCCATGATTTTTAAAAAGATTATTTAGGGCAGCAGAGAAAGATGACTAAAGATGAATTCATGTACTAGGAGGGGCAGACAAAACTGACTTTACTTCTAAGTTAAAGCAAGTCCTCAGTTGAGACTGTATATTCACAATGTATTGAACATTCACAATATACTGCAAGTCACGTAGTATTCTAAGACCATAATTTTATTTTTATGTTCAGGAAATAAATTCTGAAAATAAAACATGAATATAAATGTTTTATTTTATTCTACAGTAAGTCCTAATATTCCGCCAACTGCAATTATATTTTCAAATGAAACTTTATGACTTCCAGGCATTGGGCTCAAAAGCTTATGAATGTAATTTGCAAAAAATTCACTCAATAAAATTACATTATAACAAAAAAAGACGTATGTAATAAATAAGATATAAATAAATAAGATATAAATATAAAAACAATCTTTCAATAATTAATGTGGAAAATTTCTTAACACTGTGCTTTTCATATTGTTCAAATGCATTTGCTGGATAAATAAATCTTGTTGGCAACTTTTACACTCAGGTAGTATCATTGAGTACACACTTTTGTTTATTATTTTGCAAGGGTCTTTCATGCTGTAATTTTTTTTATCTTCTACAGATTATTTAGGAAGTAAGACACTCATAAATTTCCTTAAAGCAACAATGACCAGAAAGCATTACTATTTTGTTCAAATGGAAATGTTTCCTATTTAATAACTATTAACATTTAATTATACAATGATCACCGTAAGAAGTTTCAGAAATCTCTCATTGTTATATTAAAGTTCTTTCCAAGAAAGGATAAAAGGCATTTTGAGTATTAAGAAATTATTCCATAAATAAAGGATTAGTAGAGAACAATTTTAGAGGACAGGCACACAATCAGTAAAATAAATTTAAAATTTCAAATATGCTAGTATTTACTGTCTATTGGGACTCGTGGATTAACTGACCTTATTATAATTAATAAAACACATGTCTTCTTACTCATAATTGACACTTATATTTTGCATTTTTGTATTTTCCAGTATTTCCAAAAAGCTGTATTCTATAAAAGGGATAAAAAATAGGTGTACATGGTCTAAATGCCTGTTTAGAAATCAGCCATGAGTTTTGTTGGTGTGTCCCACCAGGACACTCAGCTCATATAATAAAAAAGTTAAGTGTAATTTATATTTTCTTTTTTCTATTCGTTCACTAGATGTACTTCAGCCACTTAAAATATTTTACTTGTGTGAGAAGTTTTTCCTTTTCTTCAGTCTCTTCTGGTGTAAGAGGTTCAGCTCCATCAATCTTTTTTTGCTCCTCTCTTTGAGCCACAGCTGGATTTGGAGTATCAGGATTCCTTGGGACCTATAAATCAGAGATGAATCATCAGTAAACTGTGGAGAAAAATTAATTAAGGCTGTATACAGGCATATCAATCTTTAGAATTATTTCAACAGTGAATAATATAAAGCCAAAGCAGAATGACACATGATACTCTCCACAATCCTACTACCATATTACCAAAATAGAAACCATTCTTAAATGTGCCACACAGTATTTCAGACTTAAAACCCATTGCTAAATGCCACATTGTATTCTAGCTTTAACTGTAACTGTGGGACAAAATATATCCTTATACTATTGTAATATATGATAATAATGATATCATTATCCCCAACACCAGTATTATACAATAAATCCACAAGCCCAGAAGAAACAAGTTTGGCAGTACAGAAAGAGCCCACCTTTACCCAGCAATAGAGACCAGGGTAGAAAAGTGGCAATGCACCCCAAGATTACTGCATCCCATGCTCTGAATAGTTCAATGTGCAAAAAGAAAGGGGTCCTCTTATTGTCTGCCAGGCTATGGAAAGGGAGAAAACTGCAAAGACTGGAAGAAGTGACACGATAATAAAGAAGCAAAAAAAAACCCCAATATATATATATAAGAGGGAAAGGGAAGAGATGAGGCAAACAGTTGTGATGGGTCCTGCAGTCAAGGGGAAAAGCCAACAGAAGTTACAGTGTTTTGGGTACAGAGCTGCAAGTCACTGACAACTGAGAAGATAGCTCAAGTCCAAGGGACTGAGGACAGAAGATCAGCTCTCCAAGGAAGCACACAGTCAGTCAGTCACCTGTATCTCGAAGCTGTAGCCCCAGGGGCTGCAGGGGGGGTCACAGTGAACATAGACAACAAGTAACGGGGGCGGGGGCAGGAAGGGAGCAGCATTCACTGTACTGGAGCAACAAACTAAGTCAGTCACTGAGCCCCAAGCCTCACACCATTTCTATCAGCACTGGCAGTGACAACGCAGCACGTTGTTTTCATCAAGAGGACAGCTATGTAACAAATGAAGTACATGTTAAGAGCATTCCATTAAACATTAAAAGGAAAGGGCTGACAGGAAGCCCTCCACTGTTTGGAATGCACACCTATCACTTATAAATGAATCATTCCCTAAGGGTATTCACAGTCATGGTTTTACTACAACATAACTGTAATACATGGAATACATTTCTCTAATTTTTATCCATATTTCATAGTTTGAGACTACAGCATTGTAACTTGAAAATAAAAATTTTAAACGATTGTATCCAATAGTTGTTTAAATAAAAATCTACTAACTGGGCATTAAAAAGAAATACAGAAAAACTAGATTCATTTGTAATCATCAGTACCAGACAATCAAATTAGTAAGTATTGACTAAATGTTGATTATGTCCCATAGGTTTACATTTTCGTCTATTATGTCCATAGCACTATGATAGGAATTCACTGGAATAGAAAAGAAGCAGTGGGTATGGTCCTTGCCCACAGAAAGCTCACAACCTAGTTGTGGAATTCTGAGCTAAACCTTAAGAACTCTAAAGATTTTGGGAGATGAAGAAAAGGGAAAGAATATTCTAGGCTGGAGAGGTAGGAACGAAAACAGTGAAGGAAAACACAGGAAGGAGCATACAGGGTTTGTGTTGAGAAGGGGTAAGAAACAAATCCAGGTGAAGACTTATTTAGAAGGCCTTTTGAAACTACACAGTGGGCGATAGCATGCAACTGGCGATTTTTCAACAAGGAGGTAAAGTGTCAAAACGTAGAGGTTTCACCTGTAAGCCTTGTGCTGGATGGATTGAAGTGGAGAAGTGACTAGGGGCAAGGGAACCAGCTAAACTGTCATAATCTAGAAATGGAGTATGATCAACTGGCCTAGGACAGTGGCAAACAGAAGTGGAAAAGTGTAAATTAAAAATGAAATATAGTCCAGTGATAAGCATGATTAAAAATAACTTTTTTCAATAGCTAAATTCAATTTTTAAATTACAGGCACACCAGCAGTTCCAGTCCTAACATATTTATCTGTACAAAGACAATGTTTACAAGAATGTTAACAGCAGCTTTGCTCATAATAACCAAAACCCAGAAAATAGCCCAGATGTCCAGCAGCAAGAGAACGGATAAGCAAACTGTGGTCTATCCCTATAATGGAATAATACTCAGCAACAAAAAGGAATGAACCACTGATAATGGGACAACACAGATGAATCTCAAGAACATTACACTAAGTGAAAGAAGCCTATGATTCCATTTATGTGAAATTTTAAAACCAAAAAATAAAAAAACTACTCTATGGAGGAAATTATATCAGAACTGTGGTTGTCTCTGGGGAGGGTCTATGGGAATTGACAGGGAAAAGCACTTTCTGGGGTGACAGTAGTGTTCTATATCTCTATAGGGGTTTCAGTTATTTAGGTGTATGCATCTGTCAAAATACATCAAATGATGCACATAAGATTTACACATTTCACTGTATGCAAATTTTACCTTAAAAAAAGAATGAAATACATACTGAATTTTGGCTAATAATGTGCATGTTGAAGTGTTTCCAGGTGAAATATACTTATGTTTGCAACCTTGAGATGCATGAAAAAATAAGATGGGATATCCATTTGATAGAAGGCTGGAGAAAGGGACAAATAGGTGACAGGGCAAATACAGTAAGGTATAAATTGGAAAGTACAGATGATATTTATATGGGTGTTCATTGTACAATTATTTCAACATTTTTATACATTTCAAAATTTTTTATAATAAGATGTTTGGAAAAAAATTACAGACATAGCTTTAAAAGTTTAACAGACCCCTTAAATTGCTGGTATGTGAAATTACCTTGGCTTCAAATTTTAATTTTAATTGAGAAAGACCTCTTTAATCTTATGATATTTTTCTAATAAAAGCTTCCAAATTTCCATGTTCAACAAACCATATTTTAACATGAAATCCCTCAGAAACATCTGATTTTATGACAGAAAATGGGTAATATGTCCACATAAAATAAACTGTTGATTCCCACACAGATATCCCTGATAGTAAAAATTTCCCCCTTAAACTTTAATAAAAGCAAAATTAGAAGATTATATTATACCATTAGATTTTAGGATCCATTGCAGACTACTTCTTCTACATTCACTGCTCATATTTTTAATAAAGCAAAACTTCAGAATGATTTCATCAAAGTTACACTTACTATTTTAATTCTAAAACTTAACAGAATACATAGCTGCTAAGATTTTTAGAATTAGAAATGACTCAAAATTACTGTATCTCCTCCTACAAAAAAAACTCCTTAATATTCATCATTTTTTAAAGGTATTCATTTTGTACCTCACAAGGTTCTTAATTAGCATTAAGCTTCCTGGAATGATTTCAAAGTGCTATATAAGAATTAAGTAGACAAATTATAGACTAACAGTACTAAATAGATACCTAGAAGTATCTCAAGTACTCATACTGCATGTCTTACTGATGGCCCCCAGCAACATTTAATACAGCCACAATATACAAAAAGTTTTCTTTCAAAAGGAAACATGTTCATTATTCTTTGGATTTCTAGTAAGGAATCTGTGATTAAGAGTTTTCTTCCCTGGAAGAATGAAAAACATTTTTATGTCTGGTTTTTAGAAGGAACTTTAGCAAGCATTTCACAGAAATAGGGAACACTGAATTAAATGTGACAGACCATAAAATAAAAGTTAGCAACCTGAAATCAGTTCACTGTACTTTAGTTCTACCACAGCATAAGAGGGGGCCCACAATGACACATTACCAAAAGTCAGAAAGATCATGGAATGTCCTCCACTTGTCAAATGTTTACATCCATCCCTAAAGAATTTTCTTCTTGAAGGTAAGTGTTAGAATGTTCTATAGCTTTCTTCAGCTTCAAATATGGCAAAACTTTCCAACTCCAGGTCTTAGATGCAATGAAATACTCAGGATTTTTTAAATTCTGCCATTGAAATTTCAATGAAGTTATCCTCTTTCCAACAGAAAGACTTTACAAGTGATTAAATGCGTTAAATAACTCCCTTAAGTCCCAAGGGCAATGAAGCTTCTGAATAGGTCCAATTCACAAGGTGAAAGCTTAGACAGTGGTCGAAATTGGCACATAATGCAGTGCTTCCCACCAAGTGGTTAGGGCAAGACATACAAATGCTTTAATCAGCCTCAAATCAAACAAAACTCTTTACTTCCAGATTTTATTCTCAACAAAGTTGCTTTGACCTTGTTGTGCTGACTATAAGGGGGAAAATACAGAAAATAAAAATACAAATAATCACAGGGATGAAAAGTACAGCATAGGGGATATAGTCAACAGTAGTGTAATTTCTTCATATGGTTGGTGATAGATGGTAGCTACACTTACTGTGGTGAGCATTTTGTAATGTATGTAATTTGTGGAATCACTATGTTGCACAGCTGAAACTATATAGCCACTACACTTCAATAAAAAAAATTTTATGCAAATAAATAGACGCTGAGAAAAATGCTTTTTACCAACTGCTTCAAAACTACTGAGCCCCTTACTAGCCTCACCCCCAAATCACTGCAGAATAAGACTCTGGGGACGGAAAATGGACAAAATTGTGCTGTGCACCACAATGCCCCCAGCTACAGACAACACCCACCCTCCAGGGCTAACACTCATTTAAAGCAGAAATGGGGAAAGCTGTCCCTTTTTGAGAACCTAAGCAGGCACAGGGAATCAATCCCAGGTGACTCCACTGTAGCAGTTCTGTTTATCTGAGAATAAACTACTGCTCCACTCACACTGTGGCTCTGGTGAGTTTTCTGCAGGTATGGTGGTGGTGGTGGGGTCATCAATGCTGGATAACCTTGAGAAGATACATCTAACAGTTAACAATATCACAATACCCTTGAAAGGAAGCATTGCAAATGAGTAGCATACCATGCTCATCTGCCTAGAACTCTGAACTCAAACATGAAACACACCCAATAAAAACACCCACCTAGCTGAGGTCTGTAGCTCCTGGTAAAGAATGGAAGAGACAAGGTTTGGAAAGACCCAACCTCCAGAATGTATTCTTATTTGTCTCATAAATCCTAAGCTAAATGTGCATATGGAGGATCAAAGCAAGGCTTAAGAGGACACAGAGGCAATCCAGGACAGGGTAAAGAGAGCACAAGGGTAGGAGCAGAGTGGGAGGGGACAGATTCTCCTTCCACCACCAGCACCACCACACTCCAAAACACCATCATCGTCTCTTATCTTCACACTTCAACAGCCTCCAGCCTAGCTTCCCTGGATAAACTCACCATTCTCTATGTCGCAGCCAGAGTGATCTTTTAAAAATGTAAATCTGGTAATACTCTACCACTTACAAGTAGTTTGACCTTGAGCAAATTACTCTGGGCAAATTGCTCAACCTATCTATGCCTCAGTTTCACCATCTGTAAAATAGGGATGTAGTTCCAGGGCTGTTATGAGGATAATGAGATCATCTTTTTAAAGAACTTATAGAACAGTAGGCAATACAAGTAAGGACTAAATAAGTACCTACTATTATTATTTCATCCACCCCGCCCCCTACCTTAAAAACATCTCAGTTGTTTTCCTTTGCTCTAAAGCTAAAGTCCAGCTTAACTAATATAACCTGCAACTAATGTTCGATGCTCCACGTGATCCAGCTCTACCCACTGACCAGCTAGCTTCATGTCCAGTCACTCTGCTCCTCGCCACTCCCTAGCAACACTGGCCTTCTTTCCAACCCTGGAAGGGCAATGCTCCTTCCCAGCACACCTTTGTACCTGCGGCTCCGCTGCTCAGCTCTTCTCTGTCACTTCACTTGCCTAATTCCTATGCATCTCTCTGCTCTCAGCTCATACGACGCTTCCTTCAAGACCACCTCCCTCATCTCTCAGACCACATCTGATGCCCATGTTATGCTCTCCCGTGGCACCCTCTGTAAGCACTGAAAACAAACTACGATGGCAGTGCTCTGGGCTATCAGTTTAATGTCCGTCTCCTCCATTAGCATGTAAGTTCTATACGCTGAGGGGCCTTGTCTGTCTTATTCGCCACTTTATCCCCAGTGCATGGCATAGGATTAGGCACAGAGGAGTATTCAAAAAATACGTATTAAGTGAAAAACAGCCCTCCTTTCATTCATGTTCCCTCTCCTGTCACTTCTCCCTGCAAGGTAAGGAAGAGAAACCAAACAGTAAGGTGCCCTGGTGTGAATCCTATGCCTTCTTCCCTCTCCTCATTCATCCTTTTCCTTTCTTCCTACACTTTCCTCCTTCCTGCCACCCTTCACAGCTGTCCCTTCATTCCTACCTCTTCTAAGGTTTCCTCTCTAGTTGGCCACCACCAACTGTCATTGTAAGACCTCACCCCTAATCACAAACTGCCTGCAATCAAAGGCCCTGTGTACATTAAAAACAGAGCTATGGTGAGAATGCGGCAGGCACGGTACTCTGACTGGGAATAGAATTTCAGGATCCCCAAAGAAGGAGCATCAACAGTTCTATCAGCAGAGATGATTGTTCTGTTGCTGCTACGTGACCCCCACTTGGCTCACTTCCCCAACAACATGTCACACCACTGTAAACACAGTCCTTATTCAGGGCTGCAGAAAGAAGCAGGGTTATGTCACATGCAGGAATAGACCAGAATGTCTGAGTGGAAAGAGCGTAATAGCATTTGAACACGGAGAACCTGGATTACAGACGACCACCTTTGGCAACGCTGTTAGCTATGTGACCTTGAACAAGTCATTTAATCTCTCTGCACTTCAGTTTCCTCACCTATTATATGGAGGTGATAATAGCACCTATCTCACAGAGTTGTTAGGAATCAAATCAAGTATGTGGTAAAGAATTGCGTCAATTATAAAATGCTCTACGCACATATTTGGTTGATTACTAACTGAGGGCTAGCATTCAATAAATTTTCAAGTCTCACTAATAAGTCAATAAAAGTAACAAAATAATGATCTAAACCTAAAATTTAAAAACCCTTAGCGGAGTGACATATATATCTGTTTACTTCATGGAATTTCATTAACTACCTTATTAATCTTACTATTTTTATTTTTACTTTGAACCTATAAGTTGCCTGTTTCTTCTGGCACATTGCCATTTTCACTTTCTTTGAAACTGGTTTTACATCTGATCTGAATGTTCAACCATGAATATTTTACTATTCTACAACTTCCTAAGAAGGATTTTATCTACTCCTTTTGGTTAAATATATTCAAATTTAATCACAGTTCCCCAACCAGATTATAACTTTTTTGCCCATTTCAAATGACAGTGCTCCCACTCTGGACAAATAGTAGAAACACTCTAAAGAGCCACTCTAGCCCCAAAATGTAATGAAGTAACTAAGTATCTTATATACATGGAGCTTTTCTAGGCTCACTACAGCTACTAATCAAAATAATTGGTCATAGATCTACTTGTGATTAAGGGGTCACAAAATAGATTTTAAAACCCAGTTTCCAACTCACAAAACAGAAAACTTCATAAAATTGTGAAGTGTTAAACTTTTATAATTTTGCTGATACTGTTGATTATTAGTATACCTTTCATCATCCCTTTCCATTCACTAGGATGTTGATTTCAACATATAGAAATAACCTGGTATGCTTAATCTATCAATGTGATAGCTTTAGGGTGATAAACATTAAATTTCACTCACTTTTTAAAAATGGGTTTTTATCTAAATAGGAATTTTCAATTCTAAAAGGTCATTTTAAAATGATGTCATTATCATGTTTATCATTACCTTTTAACACCTGAGTGACCACAGTCTACTAACCACCAAAAGAGCTTCCATTGGTCTATGAGCAATAAATACAAAAATACTATTTCTCAATCCTACTAAGGAAAATGATCAAAAAACTTCCTATCTATCATACATCCACTTCTAATCAAACACATACCTATTGTTCTTTCTACATATTCTCTGACCACTGAAAAACTAGCATTATTAACATAATGTATGTTACTATTACTATCTTGAAATATTGGATAATTCTCCCATCATCCCATTTAGTGATGATTCTACTGGTAATCCAGTAGTTTGATGCTTTACTTTTAGTTAAACCTCCTCTTTGGTTTTAAAAATACCACTATTTTGATTTACTCTTATTTTCTCTCACATCAAAATTGAACACCTTCTAGTCTAGCTTAATTGATTATATTAGCTTGAGAGATTATACCAATCTAAAAAATTGAAAAATTACCTTATAGCCTATTGTCTTCCTATAATAAAGAATTTCCTTTTCCAGGAGCTCAAATAAACGTGGTGGGAAAAACTGAAAATCCTGAACATTTGGCTGTTTTGGAGGTCGTGGAGCCTATGGTGGAAAAATGCATCACATATGTATTTGTTTTCAGTACGTGAAGTAAACATACTTATCTTTCACTATTTCTTTTTAATACAAAAAAATAAATACAATGGAATCCATTTATACAGCTGGGCCATATCAAGTACTTTACTGTATTGCTGTTACAGTTTAAGGACTGTGATTTAGCACTAATATCAGTAAATCTGAATCACAGACCATGTTACTAACAAGAGATTTATGCTATAGGACATATAAAGTGGCTTCATACTCTTTTACCTTTGGAACCTTAGGCTCACTGACGCGTAAAGCCTCTCTAAAGTAGGCATCCACTGCATAGTTTGCTTTGCGTTCTCGTTTAGGGGGTTCAATCCACTCCACCATCCCAAGCTGTACACAACAAACAAGGACAAATTTGATTACTCCAAACTGTTTTATAAAAATCGAGAACACCAAGATTGCATAAGCATGAGAAAACCTTTGATTAAGAAGAATCAAAACTTGCTTCATATGTCGCAATTCCACAAACCAAGCTCCAGAACTTTGTACTGTATACCAAGTTGAGGTGTAAGTATGGTTGCCTTTTCTTTTTTTAAGGTAAGTTTAAAACATAGCACTTCCTTAGTAATTAAGAAGAATTTGCACACAATCTGGTTAGTATTTTATGTAAAAATAGATAAATAGTAATTAATACAGAAGGCAGGCTAACATGGATTCTGGTAACTGTTAAATGTACATATTAGAAAAAAAAAAGGTGAAAGGGGTAAATAATGAGTATCAACATGACAGGCATATATCCCTTCAAATGAAGAGAAATTTTTAAGAGAGACCTCCTGGAAGATAACTGTGGAAAAGGTCAAGGGAATCAAAAAGACCTGAATTTGATGGCCAACAGGCACATGAAAAGATGCTCCACATCACTATTAGGGAAATGCAAATAAAAACCACAATGAGATATCACCTCATACCAGTTGGGATGGCCTGTATTGAAAAGACTAAGAACAACAAATGCAGAGAAAGGGGACCCCTCCTACGCAGCTGGTGGAAATGTAAGCTAGTTCAACCATTGTAGAAAGCAGTATGGAGGTTCCTCAAAAAACTCAAAATAGAAATACCATTTGACCCAGGAATTCCACTCCTAGGAATTTACCCAAAGAATATAATTTCTCAGATTCAAAAAGACATATGCACCCCTATGTTTATTGCAGCACTATTTACAATAGCCAAGTTATGGAAGCAACCTAAGTGTCCATCAGTAGATGAATGGATAAAGAACAAGTGGTACATATACACAATAGAATACTATTCAGCCATAAGAAAGAAACAAATCCTACCATTTGCAACAACATGGATGGACCTGGAGGATATTATGCTCAGTGAAATAAGCCAGGCAGAGAAAGACAAGTACCAAATGATTTCCCTCATTTGTGGAGTGTAACAATGAAGCAAAACTGAAGGAACAAAACAGCAGCAGACTCACAGACTCCAAGAAGGAACTAGTGGTTATCAAAGGGGGGGGGGGGGGGGGGGGGGGGGGGGACGGAGGGAGAAGGGGACTGAGCGGTATTATGATTGGCACACATGGAGTGTCGGGGGGAGGATATGGGGAAGACAGTGTAGCACAGAGAAGGCAAATAGTGACTCCGTGGCATCTTACAATACTGTTGCGCAGTGACTGCAATGGGTTATGGGGGGGACTCGATAATATGGATGAATGTAGTAACCACATTGTTTTTTCATGTGAAACCTTCATAAGAGTGTGTATCAATGATACCTTATTAAAATTAATTAATTAATTAATTAAATTTTTAAAAAAGACCTGAATTTGAAACCAGGTTCTGCCACTTTACCAACTGTATGGGCTTTGAAGAAATTATTTTCTCCATCTGTAAAATGGGAATAATAATACCTACCTTGAGGATTAAACGTGACCATATATGTGAAAGCAGACTACCAACAGTTAAATATGTTATTATTTTTTTATTAAAGTGTCATTAATATACAATCTTATGTTGGTTTCAAATGTACATCACAGGGGTTCAACAGTCCCTGTGATCAACTTATACTATGATTGCAAATTATTGTACCTCTTTATCCCCCTACCCCTACCCCCCTGCACACCTCCAACACCTCCTCCTTGGTAACCACTAGTCATTTCTCAGTGAGTATGAGTCTACTGCTATTTTGTTCCTTGTATTTTGCTTTGTTTTCATATTCCACAAATAAGTGAAATCATATAGTATTTGTCTTTCTCCGCCTCGCTTATTTCACTGAGCATAATACCCTCTAGATCCATCCATGTTGTTGCAAATGGCAGGATTTCTTTTCTTTTTATGGCTGAATAATATTCCATTGTGTATATGGACCACATCTTCAAATATGTTATTATTAAACATCAAAAGTGGGGTGCACAACTTGGCAGCATTACAAAACTTTACCCCAATATCAGCTAGAAAACACAATCTAAAATCTAATAGACAAAACTGACAATACAAAGTCCTGGAGTCTCTAGGAATGGTTTTCTCATTCAGATATTTTTCCTGATTTCTCAGTGCCTAACCTAGTGCCTTTACACAAAAGCAGTCATTAATGACCTAAAAGAGGCCATTAATCTACAATTAATGGCCCCACTCTATTTGATCTTATATAAAGGGTTGAGTTCTAACACTGATACCGTATTTTAAGAGTGGATGATAAACTAAGATGACTAAGATGGCTAGAAAGCTACAAACTCTCACAGCGTCTAGAGAAGTGAAGACCAAAGACAGCCATAATGGTGGCATCCACAGATGTAAAAGTCTATCAAATGGAAAAGAACACAGTTCTTTGTTGATCCCTAAGATTAAAATGTGGAAGGTAGATTACTACTTAATATAATTTAACAAATATGTCTTAAGTGCCTAATGTATTCCTTGTAAGTCAGTGTTGAGGAATAAAACAACCTCTTCCATCAAGAAGCTTGTAAGTTGTTAAATAAGAAGTTTTCTGAAAACCCAAGAATATAAAAGAGTGAAATGTACTACCCTGAAAGGGGTAAGATTCCCAACATGAGGCCACTCAAAAAGAGGCTGGATAAGTATCTTAGATGCTATAGACGGGACTTCTTAATTACAAAAAAGTCACACTAAATAACCTCCAAGGTCTCTTTTAACTCCAAGAATCTATAAGATGTGGATCGCATGTGAGCTTACATAAAATGAGGAAAATCCAGACCAGTGAAATGAGTTGGGGTTTTTTTCCCCTTCATATGGACTAATGTGAGATGACAGTAATGGAAAAGATATTTTATAAATAACTAATATTTTATTTGTTACAGTTGGAGTGAAAATAAATAATTTAATTAACTTTCTAAAGTAATGTATTTGACCATTTAACCTATACTTGTGAAATTCCAGATATTCAAATTTGAAATAAGCCTTAAAGGCCAATTCTTGAACTTTCAAAAACAGAATAAATCATGCTGAATTAGTTTAAGAGTACATTCATACAAACTTATTCAGGATCAATGTCAGTCATTGTAACTTAATTTACGAGGTATTTTAAAGTAAGGCAACTGGTTCAAAAATCATATGTGAAAATCTACCTCATTGTGTAAGTCCTATGATTTATGCATAAACAACATTCTTGCAGGTTTTCAATTCTCATTAAAAGATAATATGAACTCATTTTAAGAACCTATCTATAAAATATGAAAAGAGAAAATACAAATCTCAACTCAAAATATTAAGCAAAAAATCTGATTTGGTCATTCAATTATAAAAATACATGTCATCATCACTATTAAAATTTCACACTATCTGTACACAATTATTTTGCTAGAATGAGAAGCACAGGAAAACCTGTTATATTAGAAATAGAAAAATATTTCACTAAGTCTAATTTTCCTCTAAGAATGTGTAGATAAGAAGCTCCACTGATATTTACACTCTTCACTGCTTAATATTTTTCTACTTTATAAGACTCTTAATACCAATAAGCCCATGGGAATAATTGTAAAATTAATAAAATTCACATCACGTAATGAGATCTAAAAAGCATATCAGGAAGGCAATTTCCACCTTGTGCATGCAACACATCACCTCCATCTCATCACAATAAAACAGAAGCAGTATTAATGAAGATTAGAGATAAAATAACAAGACAGGTGCTAAAAACTACCAGAAATGATGATAGCAACAATGCATTATCAGCATACTAGTTGCAATGCTAACTATATTGCCTTATCTCTCATTTTTCAGTAAATCAATGGCCAAGAGTAAGCTTTTCTTATTTTAATAAAATGCATTTCTGTCAGTTAAAAATTACCAGCTTTATGGAACAACTTGAGCAACAAAATAGTGACAGAATTGTATTATAACTCAAAAAATAAAATAAAATTTTGAGTCCCCACTGGTATAAATAAATGGAGAGAAGGAACAGCTCTTCCTTACAGAAAAATTCCTAACAGAATCCCTCACAAAAAATTAAATTTTTAAGTTTTTTAATGTATTCAATAAAATTAAATAATGTAAAAATAATTTAATGTATTAAATAAATGTAGACGGGGTGAAGGAAATACAAAATGAGCATTAGGCAAATACCACAATAATGACCTGTTGCAAGCAAACTCCACCAATAGATAAAATCAGTGGGTAAAACTTTGAGGAGTATCTCCCCCAAGATATTTATCAATTACACACGGAAAAATAGTAACTCTACAGTGGAGAAACCCAGCAGACACCATCCCAACTAACCGATCAAGGTTGACATCCCCAGTAATACGATACAGCAACATCGTATGTTCCTCACTATGACGTACTGAGAGCGACATAACATCTCTTCCATGGCATTCTTGCCCAAAACACATGATCTCAATCAAATCACAAGAAAATGTCAGACAAGCCCAAAGTGAGACAAACTACACAATAACTGGTGACTGTTCTTCAAAGTTGTTGGGTCATGAAATACAAAAAAAAGAGTGAGAACTCCCACAGATTAGAAGAGACTAAGGAGCCACAGCAACAAAAATGCAGTGTAGGTCAAGAGAGCAAGAAGGTAAGGCCCAGACTGGGAGAAAATATTTGCAGAAGACATTAGATAAAAGACTGTTATCCATAACATAAACAAACTCTTAAAACTCAGCATTAACAAAACAACCTGATTTAAAAAAATTGGCAGAAGACCTGAAGAGACACCTCCCCCCCTAAAGAAGATACAGATGGCATAAAAGCAAATGAAAAGATGCTCAACACCATATATCATCAGTGAAATGCAAATTAAAACAACATACCACTACACACCTGTTAGAATGGCCAAAATCCAGAACACTGACAGCCCCAAATGTTAATGAGGATGTGGAACAACAAAAACGTTCATCCATTGATTATGGGAATGCAAAATGGTACAGCCACTCTGGAAGATAGGTTGGCAATTCTTTACAAAACTAAACATACACTTACCACAAAATCCGGCAATTATGCTCCTTGGTATTTACACAAAGAAGTTGAAAACCTATGTCCACACAAAAACCTGCACATAGATGTAAGGCAGCTTTATTCATAACTGCCAAAACTTAGAAGCAACCAAGATCTCCTTTAGAAGGTGAATGGCTAAATAAACTGTGGTACATCCAGACAATGGAATATTACTCAGCAGTAAAAAGAAATGTGCTCTCAAGCCATGAAAAGACATGAAGAAACCTAAAATGCATATTACCCAGTGAAAGAAGCCCATCTGAAAAAGCTACATACTGTATGACTACAGCTACATAATGATGGTAATAAGAGTAAGCCAGCAAATATATCAAATCAAACTGCACTCCATAGCAAACTACTGCAATAGGTAAGTGCAGGGTTTTTTTAATAATTGTTATGGGGAGAAATGCTAAGTTCGGAGTTTAATGGTTGAGGTTTAAAAATTACCTTCTGTTTTTCTCTATAATCTTCTCCTTCAAACTTGTACAAACTTTGTTCAGTGTCCATTCGAAAATTCCTCAAAGAAGACTCTCCCATTTTCTGCAGGCGTTCATTCATCTCTGCAGTCTAAAGTTGAATGCATTCAAATGAGAAAATTATCTCTGAATACTTAGAAAAGCCTGTGGATTCTTTTTTTTTATTTTGGTATCATTAATGTGCAATTACATGAACAACATTATGGTTACTAGACTCCCCCCATTATCAAGTCCCCACGACATACCCCATTACAGTCACTGTCCATCAGTGTAGTAATATGCTATAGAATCACTACTTGTCATCTCTGTGTTATACTGCCTTCCCCATATCCCCCCACCCCACCCCCACCCCTGCGACATTATGTGTGCTAATTATAATAGCCCTTCTTCCCCCTTATTCCTCCCTTCCCAGCCCTCTTCCCAGTCCCTTTCCCTTTGGTAACTGTTAGTCCATTCTTGGGTTCTGTGAGTCTGCTGCTGTTATGTTCCTTCAGTTTTTTCTTTGTTCTTATACTCCACAGATGAGTGAAATCATTTGATACTTGTCTTTCTCCGCCTGGCTTATTTCACTGAGCATAATACCCTCTAGCTCCATCCATGTTGTTGCAAATGGTAGGGTTTGTTTTCTTCTTATGACTGAATAATATTCCATTGTGTATACGTACCACCGCTTGTCCATCCATTCATCTACTGATGGACACTTAGGTTGCTTCCATTTCTTGGCTATTCTAAATAGTGCTGTGATAAACATAGGGCTGTGTATATCTTTTTCAAACTGGGCTGCTGCATTCTTAGGGTAAATTCCTAAGAGTGGAATTCCTGGGTTAAATGGTATTTCTATTTTGAGTTTTTTGAGGAACCTCCATACTGCTTTCTACAATGGTTGAACTAATTTACATTCCCACCAGAAGTGTAGGAGGGCTCCCCTTTCTCCACATCCTTGCCAACATTTGTTGTCTGTGTTTTGGATGGTGGCCATCCTAACTGGTCAAGGTGATATCTCATTGTGGTTTTAATTTTCATTCCTCTGATGATTAGCGATGTGGACCATTTTTTCATGTGCCTGTTGGCCATCTGAATTTCTTCTTTGGAGATGTGTCTGTTCAGATCCTCTGCCCATTTTTTAATTGGATTATTTGCTTTTTGTTTGTTGAGGTACATGAGCTCTTTATATATTTTGGATGTCAACCCCTTATTGGATATGTCATTTATGAATATATTCTCGCATGCTGTAGGATGCCTTTTTGTTCTACTGATAGTATCCTTCACTGTACAGAAGCTTTTTAGTTTGATATAGTCCAACTTGTTCATTTTTCCTTTTGTTTCCCTTGCCCAGGGACATATGTTCATGAAGAAGTTGCTCATGTTTATGTCCAAGAAATTTTTGCCTATATTTTTTTCTAAGAGTTTTATGGTTTCATGACTTACAGGTCTTAGTCTATTTTGAGTTTACTTATGTGTATGGGGATAGACAATAATCCAGTTTCATTCTCTTACATGAGGCTCTCCAGTTTTGGCAACACCAGCTGTTGAAGAGGCTGTCATTTCCCCATTGTATATCCATGGCTCCTTTATCGTATCTTAATTGACCATATATGCCTGGGTTAATATCTGGACTCTCTATTCTGTTCCACTGGTCTATGGGTCTGTTCTTGTGCCAGTACCAAATTGTTCTGATTACTGTGGCTTTGTAGTAGAGCTTGAAGTTGGGAAGTGAGATCCCCCCTGCTTTATTCTTCCTTCTCAGGATTGCTTTGGCTAATTAGGGTATTCTGTGGTTCCATATGAAATTTAGAACTATTTGTTCCAGTTTGTTGAAGAACGCTGTCAGTATTTTGATAGGGATGCACTGAATCTGTAGATTGCTTTAGGCAGGATGGCCATTTTGACAATATTAATTCTTCCTACCCAAGAGCATGGGATGAATTTCCATTTATTACTGCCCTCTTTAATTTCTCTTAAGAGTGTCTTGTAGTTTTCAGGGTATAGGTCTTTCACTTCTTTGGTTAGGTTTACTCCTAGGTATTTTATTCTTTTTGATGCAATTGTGAATGGAATTGTTTTCCTGATTTCTCTTTCTGTTAGTTCATCATTAGTGTATAGGAAAGCAACAGATTTCTGTGTATTAATTTTGTATCCTGCAACTTTGCTGAATTCAGATATTAGTTCTAGTAGTTTTGGAGCAGAGTCTTTAGAATTTTTTATGTACGATATCACGTCATCTGCAAACAGTGACAGTTTGGCTTCTTCCCTACCAATCTGGATGCCTTTTATTTCTTTGTTTTGTCTGATTGCCGTGGCTAGGACCTCCAGTACTATGTTGAATAACAGTGGAGAGAGTGGGCATCCCTGTCTTGTTCCCGATCTTAGGTGAAAAGCTTTCAGCTTCTCACTGTTAAGTATGATGTTGGCTGTGGGTTTGTAATACGTCCTTTATTATGTTGAGGTACTTGCCCTCTCTACCCATTTTGTTGAGAGTTTTTATCATGAATGGATGTTGAATTTTGTCGAATGCTTTTTCAGCATCTATGGAGATGATCATGTGTTTTTTGTCCTTTTTTGTTGATGTGGTGGATGATGTTGATGGATTTTCTAGTGTTGTACCATCCTTGCATCCCTGGGATGAATCCCACTTGATCATGGTGTATGATCCTCTTGATGTATTTTTGAATTCGGTTTGCTAATATTTTGTTGAGTATTTTTGCATCTATGTGCATCAGGGATAGTGGTCTGTAATTTTCTTTTTTTGTGGTGTCTTTGCCTGGTTTTGGTATTAGAGTGATGCTGGCCTCATAGAATGAGTTTGCAAGTATTCCCTCCTCTTCTACTCTTTGGAAAACTTTAATGAGGATGGGTATTACGTCTTCACTAAATGTTTAATAAAATTCAGCAGTGAAACCATCTGGTACAGAGGTTTTTTTCTTAGGTTTCTTTTTGATTACCAATTAAATTTCTTTGCTGGTAATTGGTCTATTCAGATTTTCTGTTTCTTCCTGGGTCAGCCTTATAAGGTTGTATTTTTCTAGAAAGTTGTCCATTTCTTCTAGGTTATCCACTTTGTTACCATATAATTTTTCATAGTATTCTCTCATAATTCTTTGTATTTTTGTGGTGTCTGTAGCGATTTTTGCTTTCTCATTTCTGATTCTGTTTATGTGTGTAGACCCTCTTTTTTTCTTGATAAGTCTGGCTAAAGGTTTATCTATTTTGTTTATTTTCTCAAAGAACCAGCTCCTGCTTTCATTGATTCTCTCTATTGTTTTATTCTTCTCAATTTTATTTATTTCTGCTTTAATCTTTATTATGTCCCTCCTTCTACTGACTTTGGGCCTCATTTGTTCTTCCTTTTCTAGTTTCATTAATTGTGAGTTTAGACTGTTCATTTGGGGTTGTTCTTCTTTCCTGAGGTAGGCCTGTATTGCAATATATTTCCTTCTTAGCATGGCCTTCTCTGCATCCCACAGATTTTGTGGTGTTGAATTGTTGTCATTTGTCTCCATATATTGCTTGACCTCTGTTTTTATTTGGTCGTTGATCCATTAATTATTTAGGAGCATGTTATTAAGCCTCCATGTATTTGTGGGCTTTTTCATTTTCTTTGTGTAATTTATTTCTAGTTTCATACCTTTGTGATCTGAGAAGCTGGTTGGTACAATTTCAATCTTTTTAAATTTACTGAGGTTCTTTTTGTGGCCCAATATGTGATCAATTCTTGAAAATGTTCCATGTGCACTTGAGAAGAATGTGTATCCTGTTGCTTTTGGATGGAGTGTTCTGTAGATGTCCGTTAGATCCATCTGTTCTAATACGTTGCTCAGTGCCTCTGTCTCTTTACTTATTTTCTGTCTGGTTGATCTGTCCTTTGGAGTGAGAGGTGTGTTGAAGTATCCTAAAATGAATGCATTGCATTCTATTTCCCCCTTTAATTCTGTTAGTATTTGTTTCACATATGTAGGTGATCCTGTGTTGGTTACATAGACATTTGTAATAGTTATATCCTCTTGTTGGACTGACCCTTTTATCATTATGTAATGTCCTTCTTTGTCTCTTGTTACTTTGTTTTGAAGTCTATTTTGTCTGATATAAGTACTGCAACTCCTGCTTTTAACTCCCTATTATTTGCATGAAGTATCTTTTTCCATCCCTTTACTTTCAGTCTGTGAATGTCTTTGGGTTTGAAGTGAGTCTCTTGTAGGCAGCATATAGATGGGCCTTGTTTTTTTATCCATTCAGTAACTCTATGTCTTTTGATTGGTGCATTCAGACCATTTACATTTAGGGTGATTATCGATAGGTATTTAGTTATTGCCATTACAGGCTTTAGATTCGTGGTTACCAAAGGTTCAAGGGCAATTCCCTTACTAACAGTCTAATTTAACTTACTTCGTATACTATTACAAACACAACCTAAAGGTTCATTTTTCTTTTTTTCCTCCTTTTTCTTCCTCCTCTATTCTTTGTATGTTATGAATCATATTCTGTACTCTTTGTCTTCCCTTGGGTGACATCTATTTAGCCTTAGGAATACTTCCATTTATAGGAGTCCCTCCGAAATTCACTGTAGAGATGGTTTGTGGGAGATAAATTCTCTCAGGTTTTGCTTATCTGAAAATTGTTTAATCTCTCCTTCAAATTTAAATGATAACCTTGCCGGGTAGAGTATTCTTGGTTCAAGGCCCTTCTGCTTCATTGCATTAAATATATCATGCCACTCTCTTCTGGCCTGTACGTTTTCTATTGAGAAGTCTGATGATGCCTGATGGGTTTTCCTTTGTATGTGATCTTTTTTCTCTCTCTAGCTGCTTTTAAAAGTCTGTGTTTATCCTTGATCTTTGCCATTTTAATTATATGTCTTGATGTCGTCTTCCTTGAGTCCTTTGTGTTGGGAGATCTGTGCATCTCCATGGCTTGAGAGACTATCTCCTTCCCAAGATTGGGCTAGTTTTCAGCAATTACCTCCTCAAAGACATTTTCTATCCCTTTTTCTCTCTCTTCTTCCTCTGGTACCCCTATAATGTAAATATTGTTCCGTTTGGATAGGTCACACAGTTCTCTCAATATTCTTTCATTCTTAGAGATCCTTTTTTCTTTCTGTGCCTCAGCTTCTTTGTATTCCTGTTCTCTAATTTCTATTCCATATACCGTCCCTTCTACTACATCTCATCTGCTTTTAAAACCCTCCATTGTATGTTTCATTTCAGATATGGTATTTCTTAATGATTGAATGTCCATCTTAAATTCGTTCCTGAGGTCTTGAATATTTTTCAGTACCTCCATAAGCATGTTTATAATTTTTATTTTGAACTCTCTTTCTGGAAGATTTGTGAGTTCGGTTTCATTTGACCCTCTTTCTGGGGTTTGTTAGATTTTGATCTGAACCATGTTCTTTTGATGTTTCATATTTCTCTGTGGTGCCCACTAGTGTGCAGAAACTCCAGTCTCTGGAGCTACTCAGCCCCTAGAGTGAGGTTGGGGACGTAGGGGAGCTGAGCTGCTGCCTGGGGGGAGGAAAGATCTGTTTCCTGCTCCCCGTCTGTGGTACCTGTCTCCAGTGTCAGAGGCAGTGTGCCAAGTCCACACATGTAATCTTCTGTGCTTTGCATCTCTAGCTGTTGTAGGCGGGTCTCCCTTTGGCTGGCCTGATGCCTGCACAGTGACTGTGGGTTTGCGAGCAGGTGCCTGCAGGCCAGTAGGAAGGCTAGACAGGCTGCGTGTCACAGTGGGGGGCCTCAGAGCTGAGTAGGCAGTCAGGGGGATGGAGCACCTGAAGCTCCTCAAAGTTCCCAACCAGTTGGGCAGAGCATGCCCAGGCAACCTTGTCCAGTTCTCCCTTCTCCCGCACAGCAAGCTCCGTGAAAACCCCACCCCTTCAGCAGCTGTCTGGCTGCTAGGAAGCCTCTCAGACAGCCTGCCTTTCCTCTGACACAGAGTGGCCGGGTGTGGATCCCATCCTCTACAAACGGCTGGAATGTCAATTTCGCAAGCACTCCACCTGTCCGAGCTCCCCAAGGTCCAGGGCACCACACAATATAGGATTCCGCTCACAAAGCAGATGTCCAGGGCTAGGTGTTCATCAGTCCCAGGCTTCGACCCCCTCCCCCGCTCTGTTTCTCTTCCTCCCGCTGGTGAGCTGGGGTGGGGGAAAGGCTTGGGTCCCGCCAGATTAAGGCTTTCGTACATTACCGTTTTGTGAGGTCTGCTCTGTTCATGAAGTCTGTCTGTATGCAGTCTGGTTCAGCCTTCTTTCTTGTTGCTGTTTTAAGGTTAGTTGTATTAATTAACTATATTTTTGTACTGTTTGTGGTTTGGGGAGGAGCTCTCCATCTCACCTCTTACACCGCCATCTTGATTTCTCAGTAAGCTGACTTTTAAAACAATCCCGCATGAAAACAAAATGGCATTTTAACTAACCTTCTTTTCCCCTCTTTCCAGAAGACTAGTAATATCTTCATCTGTCAGCTCGCTTTCTTTAGAAGCAAAAACATGGGTAGCTCCATGCCGTATCATTTGCAACATTTCCTCTTTTGCCAGCTTATTGGACTGTTGATCAATGAGTCTTCCTAATAATAAAAATAGAAGTTGTTTATATTCAATTATATTCCAGAGAAGACAAAACATAATTGTTCTAAGCAGAAACTACTGCATTTAACTATAAGTAAAACTTGATGAGAACAGGAAATTAGTGAGTTTTAAGTTATTTTTCAATGAAGAATCCTCCAAGTTTTTCTTCTACCATACCTTCCATTTCAATATGAATGTCCTTCTGTAAAATCCAGTTAAAACTCAGAAGAACAAAACATTGATGTTCAAACAATTTTTCAGATCAAATATCTCTGTATGGAAAGGCACACTCTAATACTTGTTTCAAATTTTTTTAAACTAAACATTTTATCTGCCCTGTAATATCAAGTATTTCAAAAGACATGAAATTGACATTCAACTATAAACGAGTGATGTTCACCTATCAACCCCCTATATCCAATGCAAGGCTTTAAATGGAACATTTAAACTAGCATTTTTAAAAAAACAGGTTTTTTCTCTAAGATCATAAATTTTGGTCAGCGTTCATTAAAATTTATCTCCTGTAAGGAAAGTTGCATGTTTTTTTTTAATCTAAGTTTACATGTATAAATACCTTGTTGTATAACAATTGAGTCAAGTCTCAATTTTATCTCAGCTCTTTCTACAATCCTTTCTTCAACAGTGTTGTCAGTAATGAGACGGAACACACGTACTGGCTTCTTCTGACCAATACGATGTGCTCGATCCTAGTAAATAGAAACCTAATGTAAGATATTGGGTATTCTGGATAAAATGTATAGTATAGCCTTCACATAAAATCGTGAAAATAAAATTACTTCCTCATGTCTCTAGACCTGCCACTTTTGAAAGCAGGATGATGAACATTAAGATGTCTAGAGACCCCTGGGAACAAAGAAATCTGCAAACATTTTATTGCGCCATTCATGAAAAATTTACAGAAAGACAACAGGCAAAAGCCCTTTTAACATGAGGACTAGAGAGAGCTGAAAGCTTCTGGATTAAGTTACTAAATAACTTAAGGCCACTAAATACAAATATCTTCCACACTAGCAAGGAATTTTGTGAGGGGCAGAGTAGTTAACAAGGGTTGCTACGATGGTGAAAGTCAGCTCTCTCGTCATCAAGGAGTTCTTTCTGCTTTACTGAGGCAATTCTGGGATCTGTAGTAAAGGGGTCATAAAAATTAATGCTATATTAATAGCCATACTATACAGTGATCTAGAATCGGTCCTACTGTTTATACTTGCTAAAGGCGGCAGATGGCAAGTTCTGATAATATAAAAACAGCTGGGGGGAGTGTTTTAAAACACAGAAACTGCTAGGGCAAAAGGTGAAGGGAGGAGGGTAATCAAGAAAAAAATCAAAGAAAGAAGGTTCAAAACAGCCCTTGTACTAAATATAAAAACACTGGAGCCTGGTAAGAGTTTCAATACTGCACATTGAAAAAGATTGCACACCCCTACATATATTTCAAATTAAAAACTCAGATCAGGAAACTGTGAAAGATCAGCTCTACTGTAACACTGTTAAGGGTTATCAGCAGCAGGTTTTCCAGTTCAGTAATGCTGTAACCTACTGGGGCTTACTCCTATTTAGTCATATTAAACAGGTAGTTCACTATCATGCTAAAGTAATAATAATTATGACAAACCATCCTGATTTAAAAATGTTCCAATGGCCAGTATCTTTCAATTCTGTATTATAAAAGAAAAGGAATGACTTCTAAGACATGCCTCAGAGAATGTAATTTTAGTTGCTTCCAAATACAGTTATCCCAAACCTTCTTGGGATTTTGAATGCATAGCTATTTTGCATCCTTTTGCTTCTAATATTACATTTATCTTTAAATGTGAGTCACATTGACAGAAACTGTAGCTCTAGTTCAATAAATGGCACCACAATGAAAGCTAAAAGAAATAGCTCCCTGCAAATTTTTTTAAAGGGGTACAGTAGTTTCTGATGATGTCCTTAAGTAGCAGATGTTTTCCTAGAATATATTCCTGTGTTACTGTTTTATCTTCTTGCCTCAGCTGTTTTATTACAGTAAGTTAAAATCCTACCTCTCCCAATTTCAGTGCTAAGAATTATAATATATTTAGTCATTAAGCAAAATAATATTGAAAGATTAACTTTTTAACCCTTTTCATTAAACATATGTGTATGTCCTCTTCAAAATTCAGGAGTGGGAAATAATGACATTTTTGTTTTGTGATAATTGACACACAAATGCTACACAAGTATTTGGATTTGGGGTGTATTTTTCATTTTCTCTGTTTTTATACTTAGTACAGCAACTTTGTTTTTCAGGACAATCTATTTTAACATCTTCAAAACCTCCCCAAATTGCTGTTATCCTTTTATCATAAGTTCCTTTTGTGCTATATAAATAATAATAGTATTCTGAGCTGAGATAAATTTCTGATATCATTAAAGATTACTAACCATAGCTTGTAGATCAACCTGCGGATTCCAGTCTGAATCATATAGTATAACCACATCAGCACTTGCCAAGTTAATTCCGAGACCTCCAGCCCTGGTACTCAACATAAAGATGAATTTTCTACTATTGGGAACATTGAAGTCCTCTATTGCTTCCTTTTTTTTAATTGACAGAAGATATAAAAGAAAAGAGAGAAAAATCAAATTACCAGACTCCTTAAGAAAGAAATATTTTAACATGCATACACAAAACACCACTTCATAAGAGTCTTCTACAAAATTTAAGTATCTATCTATAACTCCATACTGTGAATTGCTGTAGAACACGTATTACATAAGGTTCCTAACCTTTAGCTCATATAGAGACAAGCTTAGAACAATCACATAAGCAAATTTAGCTGAGCAAATAATAAATCATTTATTTTAAAAAAATTGATAGTGAAAATGTTTTAACTGAATGAAAGGTGAAATATATCTAGGGGGTAAAATGTCAGCTATCTCAATTTCATTCCCATTAGTTTATGAAGGATTAATAAAGAAAGTATAGTTTAGAAGTCCAATTGAAAGAAAAAAAGGTTTAGAAATGGGGGCCAGAGCAACAGATAAAGAGGACAGTAAGAACATTTATTTCCATATGGTGAAAAGGGGCAAAGAGGGAAGTAATGAAGAAAGTCAGGAAGGTAAAGATTCTTAAAAATTAATGGGATGTTAACATCCTTACTATATGAATATCTCATACAAATTAATTAGAAAAAAAAACACTAAGACCTCAATAGAAAATAGAACAACAAATACAAATGGCTAATAAACATAAGAATAATGTTCAATTTCATGAATAATCAGATAAATGCAAATTAAAACAACATAATACCATTTTTTGAAGATTAAAAAAAATAATACTCAATGTTGACGAGGGGACGGTGAGACGGGCACTCTCATACACTGCTGCTGGGAGTGTAAATTGGTACAACCTTTCTGGAAAGCAATTTGGCAATATGCATCAAGAGTCTTAAAAATGTTCATACCCTTTGACCCAGTAATTCCACTTCTAGGAATTTATCCTAAGGAAATAATCAGAAATGTGCACAAAGATTTATGTAGAAGGATTTTCACTTCAGCATTATTTATAATAGTGAAAAATTGGAAACAACTTAAATGATCAACAATGGGGGAAAATTATTTACACTATGTCCATGGGATGAAATATTACACTAAAATTATTTTCACAATAATCTTTTTTCACTAACATAAGAAAAGTACAACATAATGTTGAGTAAAAAGTTATCAGGATACTGAACTTTATATACAGTGAATATAGTATAATATCAGTAACTCACATATATTATATATACATAAAAATATTGGCCATAAGTACTTTTATTTTCCCAATTTCCCTCGGCAATCATACATACTTTTAAAATCACAAAATACAGGAAGTTGTACTTTTAATGAGGGGCATGGCACGGCCAAAAGTGGCAGGCAGAGAAAGCGACACTCACTGCCACTGTCCATATAGCTTGTAGAAGGGGCAGTACAGAAGCAGCATGGTGTAGTGAGAGGCACTTTGGTGGAGAAGAAAATGGCAAAAACCTGGATGTGAATCCTTAACTCTACCATTTACTGCATGCATGGTTCTGAGCAAGCATTTAACCTCTGAGACACAGTTTCAAGTGGAAAAAATTATACCAATACTTTACTGGGCTGCTGGGAGAATGGAAGTGGAATGTACGTTTCCCAGCTTCTAGTAGTTACTTGACAAATATTAGTTCCTTTCCCTATTAAGAGTGAGGAGGCCAATTAAGTAAAGGTTAGAGGGACTGAGTCAGAGAATGAACAGAGACAGCTAGCTGAATTTAGCTGTAGTGATAGAGAAGGGCCAAATCTAAGAGCTTTTGAGGAGGAATTATTATTAGCCAGAAAAAAGTTAGAGAAAGGAAACAAATGTGGCTTTCCCCTTCTTAACAGGAAAATAGGCGAAATTATTATTGTATGAATAACAATTTAATGGGAAAGCAGGACATTTCCCAAAAAAATGAATAGCTCTGACTTTGCTATATCTAAAGTCAATACATGCAATTCAAAGTTTCCAAAATTTCTCTGAAATTTTAAGGAACCAGAATAATTTGGGCATAATTAGGTAAAGTCCCCATTGTTCATGAGCTTCAGGATCAGTCAGAAATGCAAACTGACATATTTAAGGTCAGAAAGCACCTACTCTTCTGCCTCACTATCATCTCCATTCCAGGAAGAAGGGTCATCTTGAATGGTACTATATGGCGTATGCTTAATGTGGGTTTGGAGAAATCCATTCTCAGGAATAAATCAGCAAAAGTCCAGCAAAGCATCAGGTTACCATTTCAGACAGACGAAAATACTACAGAGTAGGAAACTGTAAGTTTTGAAACATCCTCACAGTTGTAAACGTTATGCCAACTGTTTCCCCACAGGGGTAGCAAGTAAACCCTTAATAGGAAAAGGGTCTGTGTGCCTGCTGGGGACTCTCTCCTATGTTATAGCCAGGCTTCAATAAGGAGGCACCCAAGGGCCTATGTCCACTGCAGCTATGGAAGGAGAGGGTCACAGGCTGAGTCCTTGTCGCCTGAGCTGGAGGCCCTAATGCTGAGAGGTAAAAAGACCTGTGTGCAATTTCATAACATGCAGTATATACTGCACTACAGTTTAAAAACTGCATTCATACCTATTGTATCAATGACCCTCACAACATTATCAGAAAAAAGCAGCATACGTATAGATGTTACCCTTATAATACAGTTACAGATATGAGGCTCAGAGAATTAAATAGCTTGCATACACTGCAAAGTGGTGGAGTTGGCACTAAAATCCAGATCTTGTGAAACTAAATTCAATGCATTTTCCACTATACCATGAAATCACAATCTATGCCCAAAGCATGAGTACAGACTTAGAACAGAGGCCAAAGACAGACCTGAAGAATCACAGAAGAGAAGGTAAATTAGCAAAGTCCTCCAACCCAAAACAAAAGTGCTTTACAGGGTGTAAAATACATTAGACCCATGACATTCATGAGGGGTAATCTAAACATCTGTAAGAATTCTCAAACTGAGAAAGACACTGGGTGCTAGGTAGGCTTCCTCACTGGCTAGGTGACTCACTCCTGGGCACCAACCTTTTAGTATCCCCAAGATCCAAGTGCATGATAAGCATCTATACCATGTTGTCCCATTTCAGTTTTACAAAATAGCTGTAAGACTGAGATTATACCCTTTACAAATTACTATGTTCCAAGGATCTTTAGAGTTGCTCATAAACTGGAAGTATCTCAACTGTTAACTCCACAAATGGCGAGGGTCTACTGTAGAAGCAAATCAAAACAAGAAAGTAACATGGAATCAGAGGTCAAAGAATAAGCTGAGAAACAATTATCAAAAGGCCAGTGATAGCAGCGGTTAGAGCAGGTAGGAATATAATGGTGTGGTATTCTTTAGATAAGTGAAGATGTCTTTGAAGACCTTGAAAAGGATGATTTGTAAAGAGTCGGTGTCTTGGAAGCCAAACTGAAGACCTCAGAGAAAGAGAGGTGATAGAGATTCAATACACCTCACTAAAAAAAAGGCCGAAGTTCAAAACTACCTAATGATATAAAACATGGCTTAATTGAACTCTGACTTTTGAAGTCCTGTTTTACTTGCTCTTCCTCACCTCTCTTTCTTCATGTGGGGTTTGTCCATCCAGTCGACAATACTCATAACCACGCCACATACAATAGTCCTCCAGAATGTCCAGCAAGCGAGTCATCTGGCTAAAAATGAGAACCCTTGAACCTAAAAGATACACCAAAAAATCCAAGTTATTCAACTTGTGCACAAGTAACTTAAAAGCTACAACAATAAAAGTAAACAACATATGCAATGTAAATATGTAGCACATGGACACTTCACTATATACATATGCATACACACACACATACCTTCATGGAATGCTGTACAGAATTATTCATCTGTTGAGTTAATGCATTTTTAAGGCCTTCAAAATCCACCACACATACTGGGATGATTTATTTAAAGTTGGCCTTTACTCCATCCTGAGGATGAGTGATGGGTCCACACAAGCTTTCACTGGACTACTGCCCTTCCCCTACTTTCTCCCAGGATTCACTCCTACAAGTTCTCCAGTGCTCACTTCAAATGTCAACTTTGTGAAGACTTCTCCAACTCCCAGTTTCTCAACTTATCAGCACTTCATCATAATGAACTACAACCATTCCTTCTCACTACACCATGAACTTCTCCAAGGCAAAGACTGCTGTCTTATGCATCTTTGTATACCCAGCCCCACAGGACACTTCTTGGCAAATAGTAGTACTCAGCACTGTTTGCTGAACAAGTGAGTGAATGGATGAATGGTGAGTGAATATGCAAAATGTTATTCATATCCAAGCTATTAAGTAATTTCATGTTAATTTAAAGATTTGTAACTCACCCTGTTCTTTGAGTTTGGCCAACAGTTTATCAAGAACTACCATTTTACCACTATTGCTGACAATGTGCTCATCAGTGGTATAAGGTGGACCAGGTTCAGCGCCATCAAAAAGGTAAGGGTGATTACAACACTTTCGAAGCTGCATGAGAATGTTTAAGAGTCGCATCTTGTCCATCTTGCCAGCAGAGTTTAACACATCAATATCTTTCATCAAGATTTTTGTATACCTAAGATTTTAAACTATAATTAATCATTGATTATTAGAAAGGTTTAATGGCTTCAAGAAATGTCCCTTTGGTGATCAGCTTAGATTCCCATTTAAAGATAAACAAGATTTGAGACAAATCTGATCAGCAAAACCAAGAAACTGGTGAACATTCAAACATTTTAACTTGCATGTTGCATATACACCTGTCTCCTCCTGCTTTTATCCATTACTATAAATTGCCTAATATATATGATAATTAGCTAATTGAAGAGGCTGTATTTGGTAATTATTCACAGTAACTAAAAATTGCTCAAAATTGGCATTCACCTTTTACTTGTTTGAGCTAAAAACAATGGCAATTTCTTATAACTGTGTTCATAAGTCATTTTTTTACGATCCTGTAAACATTTTTCATTATCTCTTTTAGACCTTTACCCAGGCGCAAATAGATCTACATATCCACCTGAACAGTTA
>JAVSCE010018996.1:0-83294 GCA_032199065.1 Smutsia gigantea
ATTAGTCTCCATATATTCTTTGATTTCTGTTTGATTTGGTCGTTAACCCATTGATTAATTAGGAGAGTGTTGTTAAGTCTCCATGTATTTGTGAGCCTTTTTGATTTCTTTCTAAAATTTATTTCTAGTTTTATACCTTGGTGATCTGAGAAGTTGGTTGGTAGGATTTCAATATTTTTGAAATTACTGAGGTTCTTTTTGTGGCCTAGTATGTGGTCTATTCTGGAAAATGTTCCATGTGCACTTGAGAAGAATGTGTATCCTGTTGCTTTTGGGTGTAGAGTTCTGTAGATGTCTGTTAGGTCCATCTGTTCTAGTGTGTTGTTCAGTGCCTCTGTGTCTTTACTTATTTTCTGTCTGGTTGATCTGTCCTCTGGAGTGAGTGGTGTGTTGAAGTCTCCTAAGATGAATGCATTGCTGTCTATTTCCTCCTTTAATTCTGTTAGTATTTGTCTCACATATGCTGGCGCTCCTGTGTTGGGTGCATATATATTTATAATGGTTATATCTTCTTGTTGGACTGACCCCTTTATCATTATGTAATGTCCTTCTTTATCTTTTGCTACTTTCTTCGTTTTGAAGTCTATTTTGTCTGATACAAGTACTGCAACACCTGCTTTTTTCTCTTTGTTGTTTGCATGAAATATCTTTTTCCATCCCTTCACTTTTAGTCTGTGTATATCTTTGGATTTGAGGTGAGTTTCTTGTAGGCAGCATATAGATGGGTCTTGCTTTTTTATCCATTCTGTTACTCTGTGTCTTTTGATTGGTGCATTCAGTCCATTTACATTTAGGGTGATTATTGATAGGTATGTACTTATTGCCATTGCTGGCTTTAGATTCATGGTTACCAAGTGTTCAAGGGTTGCTTCTTTACTATCTAACAATCTAACTTAACTTTCTTGTTAAGTTATTGTAAACACAGTCTGATGTTTCTTTCTTTCTCTCCCTTCTTATTCCTCCTCCTCCATTCTTTCTATAATAGGTGTTTTATTCTTTGCCTTTAGTTAGTATTTGGATGGTCTGCTTTCTTTGCTATGATTTTTTTTCTCTGGTGACATCTTTTTAGCCTTAGGTGTGCTTCCCTCTAGAGCAGTCCATTTAAGATATCCTGTAGTGGTGGTTTATGAGAGGCAAACTCTCTTAACTTTCGTTTGTCTGGAAATTGTTTAATCCCTCCATCATATTTAAATGATAATCGTGCTGGATACAATATTCTTGGTTCGAGGCCCTTCTGTTTCATAACGTTAAATATATCATGCCATTCTCTTCTGGCCTGTAAGGTTTCTGTTAAGAAGTCTGATGATAGTCTGATGGGTTTTCCTTTGTAGGTGATCTTTTTTCTCTCTCTAGCTGCCTTTAATACCCTGTCTTTATCTTTGATCTTTGCCATCTTAATTATTATGTGTCTTGGTGTTGTCTTCCTTGGGTCCCTTGTGTTGGGAGATCTATGAGCTTCGGTGGACTGCGAGACTACTTCCTTCCCCAGCGAGGGAAAGTTTTCAGCAATTATTTCTTCAAAGACACTTTCTATCCCTTTTTCTCTCTCTTCTTCCTCTGGTACTCCTATAATGCGAATATTGTTCCGTTTGGATTGGTCACACAGTTCTCTTAATATTCTTTCATTCCTAGAAATCCTTTTATCTCTCTCTGCCTCAGCTGCTCTGTACTCCTGTTCTCTGTTTTCTATTCCATTAACAGGCTCTCGCATCTCATCTATTCTGCTGTTAAGCCCGTCGATCGCTTGTCTGATTTCTGTATTGTATTTCCTCAGTTCCCTCACTTCCTCCCTCAGCTCTTGCACATTTCTCTGTAGGTCCATCAGTGTGGTTATGACTTTTATTCTGAATTCTTTTTCAGGGAGGCTGTGCATTTCCATCCCTTCAGACTCCCTCTCTGGGGTTGTCTGGTTGATTTTGGTCTGAACCATATTCCTCTGTCTTTTCATGGCTGTATAATTTGGTCACTGATAGTTGCCACGTATGTTAGCTGGGCTCTTTAAGACTTTAAAAAGAGAAGAAAAAAAAGAGAGAGAAAAAAAAGAAAGAAATATAGAAAAAAAGAAAAAAAGAAAGAAAAGAGAAAACAAAAACAAAACAAAAAACAAAACAAAACAAAAAAACAACAAAAAAAAGCCCACCGGACGTAGATTCTGTGGGAATGCTCTAGGTGGCGCTATTGCCCCACTATTCCACAGCTGTGACTGTGCTGCTCCGCAGGGCCCTTTATCGCTCTGGCAGGGGTGGGAACGAATAGGAGGCTGTTGATCTCAGTGAGAAGTGTTAAGTATGGCTACGCTTCCTCAGTCGCCAGCTAAGGCGTCTGAAACTCCCCAGGACTCCCAGCCTGCTGGGCTGAGTGTGCTGGGGCGATCCGGCTCCTCCGCTGGGCTCCTGTCTCTTTAAGACCGCTGAAGAAAGCGCGCACTTTTTTTTTTCCTTCCCAGGAGCCAGCTGCAAGCACCCTGGCGCATTCCCTGCTCAGATCCTGCCCCTCTGTCTCTCCAATCTCCGCTGCACTGCGCAATGTGGGTCAGCGCTCCCCGCGCAGATCACCGGGGCTGGCTACTTCGCGGGGTGTACTTCCACTCCCTCCCGGCTCTGAATCCTCTCCTCCCGCCGGTGCGCTGGGGTGGGGGAGGGCTCGGGTCCCGCCGGGTCGCGGCTCCGTATCTTACCTGCCTCTTGGGGTGCCGAGTCCTCTCGGGTGTAGCTGCACGCTGTGCGCTTTCCTGTGTATTCTCGGCTCTCTTTTAGGAATAGATGTATTTTCTGTGTTTTCGTAGATAAATATAGTGTTGGGAGGAGATTTCTGCTGCCCTGCTCACACCGCCATCTTCCCGGAAGTCCTCTGGATTGAACATTTTTGTATATATATTCTTGTTTGCATTTGAAATTACTTATTAAGAATAATTAAGTCAAAGAAAATTTCTTCTTAAAACACTTGATACATATTACTACTTTGTTTTCCAGAAAGTTTTTGCAAATGTTTTAACAAACATTTTTTATTTTTCACCACATGCATAATACTGGTGGGGTAAGGTTGGGAGTAGATAGGGAAGAAGAATTGGGTTGGAAGATGGGGCATAGACATGAACAAGACTTTAAAGAAGATCTGGCCTGGGAAGAAAAATAATGTTATGAAAAAATAATAAGGGACATTGTGGAAAGAACTGTGCCTGCACTGAATTCTAAGCACAGCCAAGGTCAAGTTAGTAAATTGGAAGAAAATTTAAAAATCCTAACCCAAAGGAATGGTTTTGTGTCCTAGCTCGTTTGGAGGGCAGGGAACAGAGTAGTCAGTAGGGTTGGGCATATATAGGTCTTCCCCAAGGTCACAGAGCTACTTAAGAACCTAGGCCCTGGGTCTTCTGATCCCATTGTCAGTGCACTTTGCACTGCCCACACTGCCTCTCAAGACAACGTATATACATGTATGTTGCAGAGTCAGATTACCACACCACACATGGTGCAATTAAGTAATGAAACGGATGACATAGACACCTGTTTCCTGAGGTAGTGGTTCTCTATCCAGGAACTCAGAGTTGGGTCAAGTAGATTTCAAAACAATTACTGAAAATTTGTTTTTTCTTAGTCCGCATGACTTCCTGCAGATTGGCTCATTGTTTTCTGCTACTCTACCTCTGACCCAGATCATCCATGTATGGATCCAAGCATATTGTTATATTCTCCAAATTGGTGTTTTTCTTGGTAGTCTTTTCTCCCTGCCTTCCAATAAGTGTTTTGGATGTCCTCCTCATGTTTAGCGGCAGCTTAGCATTTATTAGTTACTATTTAAAAATGATTGAGCATTACTCTGTACAAGTGCTGTTCTAGCTTCTGGAGGTGAAGCTGAGAACAACAAAGGCATGGCTGCTTTTCACAGGGTGTTCACTTTATAGTGAAGGGAAACAAACAAAAACCAAGAAAATTCATAAGCACAGTCATTTCAGAGACTAATCCATGTTATGAAGAAAGTAAAACAGGATGTTGTGATAGTGATGGGGAGTTGACCTTGTTTAGGTGTATAGAAAGGGAAGGACACTTTGAGGCAGTGTCTTTGAGTTAAGACCAGAATGGTAAGAAGGAACCAACCTTGTGAAGACTGAGGTAGAGTGTTCTATGCAGAAAGAATGCTGACTGCAAAGGACCCAAATTAGGAGTAAGCTTGGTATGTTCAAGACAGAGCAAGAACGGTATAGGTATAAAGTAGTGAATGAGGATAAGACAGGGAAAAGAAGATTTTAGAAACAGGGGGAAAGATCATCTCAAGAAGGCTATGGTAAGAGATTTCAATTTTGTATCAGTTTTAGTAGGACGATATTAGAATGCTAAAGCTGCCACAATAAATGTGTTTGTTTAAAACCTAATAATAATTATAATAGTAACAGCAACAATTAAAAAACAATAGAGTAATTTGGGTCCTCTCTCCCCAGTCTTTACCTTCTTCCATATGAGATGAGGAGACAAAGAGATTTGAACATCTCTCTATAAGATGGGGAGAATAATAATAATAGCGATGGAGAAGTCAGGGTGCTGAGCATGAGCAGGGTTTGGTCAGATCATCAGCCATGGGTTTATTGTGCCAATCACTAAAAGAGGGAGTCTGGAGAAGGAGCAGGCTCTTGAGAAAAGACAATGGAGATGACTGATACGCTATGGACATATTAGGAATGAGGTATCTTTGGAGCATCCAGGTGGATTTTTCAGCAGACCTATGGCAGGACTGTGCAAAACTATTATGAAGAATTTCAGATAGAAGTCTAGATTTGGAAGTCCTAAACATAGTGCTCAGCATATACTTCTTGCAGGTTTTGGGTTTAGTGTGGTTTAAAAAGTATTAAGTAGTTTATTTATTAAAAAAAGAAAATTTCCATGAAGAAATATTTTAGAAGATATTTTTCACCTGGAAGCTAGTGAACAATAGATTTCATAGTGGCTACTACAACTTGGAAGCCCCTCTTCCTTACCAATAGGCATGAGTCTATAATGCTGGCTTGAGCGTGGGAGAACTGTCATTCTCTTAGTGTAAGCTCAAATTGCAAACCTGTTTTCTGAGACAAGAAAGTTGTTTCTTTTTTTAATGAGTATTTTGATTATGTTATATGTAAACTCAAGCATGAGAATCTAAAAAGGAAAACATTATGATGTGCATAGGAGAAAAATGGCAGTGATAGTGAAGGGCAGGAGCCAACCAGCAAAACTGAGGTCACACATGGAGATAAGCTTTTTGATGCTATAAGTCGGCCAGATCATTTAAAAGGTGAAGAGGAGAGATGGAAAAAATATGGTGAAGGAAGACAAGGTGGAAACCTACTTCCACAAAGACACTAAGGAAGCAACTACAGCAAATACAACTAAACCTGAAAATGACCTGAAGATTGCAGAACAGACCACCTACACCAAGGGAAGAAGAGAAGACCACACAGAAAAGGGTAAAGTGGCAAAGAGCCATGATGGAGTGGGACCCAAGCACTTACCCAATCCCAGCCCACAGGCAGGAGAAAGAGGAATAGATCAGGGAGGAGATAGATGCCCAGGAACTTTGCATACCTGTTCCTGGAGATATGCTCTGGGAGCACGAGTCCACATTGTCATAGATCCTGGTGACTAGCGGGGCTGGACACCAGGGACAGTTGGAACACTGTGGGAGGCTGAGACTTCAGCTGCTTGTGAAGGACAGGCACACTCCATTGGTCCTGCTGAAACACAAAACAGAAGCAGCAGTTTGAAAGACTACCAGCAGTGGTAGGGGTACTAGAGGGGCCAGGGTTGGATGAAGCTATCTCTATAGGAGAAAGAGCAGGTGGACATACTTCTTCAGCCTTTCTCAGCCTAACAGGTTGGGTACTTTCAGAGGCCCCAGATGCTCTAGCTCCCACACTGGCAACTCAGCCCCAAGACACTTTCTTGCACGCCACTGGCATGCCAGCCCACTTGGCTCAGTAGCATTAGACTTTGATGCCTGGCAGGCAGAGAGAGGCTCTCCCAGATTTCTCAGTCCTGTATCAGCGCAACTGGGGAGGTGCCTGCAGGATCCAGTTCCAAGAACTCCTTCCTCCCCATGGCTGGTCATGCCTGGTGCTGCATGCATTGCTACCTCAAGAGGTGCCACACAACTCACTCCCACAGTGCGTTCTGTCACTGTGGGACTTGCTGTATCCTGCACTACCCCAGAGCCAGGCAACCACCCCGTGCACACCATTAACTCTGACCCTGCAATAACTGCTGCAAGGCAAGCACAGGGTGGGCCCACCTGCAGTGATCCCAGAAGAAGCCATGCCTCTGATCGCAAAGGACTGGCTGAGACAAACTGCTAGCTGCAGCAGACTGAGATCACTTCCAGCAGACAGAAAGGCAGCACTGCCCATTGCCAATCAAGAGTAACTGAGGTTCCACTGCAAAGGGGAGCCAGGCACTAGACAGTAAAGAGCCCTGGGCTTTTGGACACCATAGGAAGCCTTCTTCATAAAATCATTATTCTCTAGGCCAGGAAGTATAACAGATCCATCTGATACAAAGGAAGAAAAATAGACACCCTGACAAAATGAAGCAGCAGAGGAATTTGTTCCAAATACAAATACAGGATAAGACAGCAGAAAGAGGGCTAAATGAAATGGAGATTATCCATCTTCTTTATAAAGGTTTCAAAGTAAAAGTCATAAATATGCTCACAGATCTGCATAAAAGTATCGAAGGTCTCCAGGAGCACTTCAACAAAGAGATATAAGAGCTGAAAAAGAGGCACTCAGAGCTGAAGAATACAGTAACTGAAACAAAATATATATGGAGGGAATGAACAAAAGATTGCTGCAAGTAGAGGAGACAATCAATCAGTTGGATATTAGAGAACAGGAACAAAACAAAGTTGAGGGACAGAGAGAAAAATAATTTCTAGGAATGAAATAATGATCAAGAGAGCTGTGTGACTAATCCAAATGAAACAATTTTGCATAATGGGGTACCAGAAGGAGAAGAGAGAAAGGAATAGAAAGTCTCTTTGAGGAAATAATTGTTGAAAACTCCCAATCTGGGGAAGGAAATAGATACTCAGGTCATGGAAGTTCAGACAGCCCCTAACAAAAGGAACCCAAGGAAGACAACACCAAGACATATAATAATTAAAATGGCAAAGATTAAGGATAAGGAAAGCAGCCTGAGAGAGAAAAAGGATTACTTATAGGGGAAACCTCATCAGGCTATTAGCAGACTTCTCAGCAGAAACTTTACAGGCTAGAAGGGAGTGGCATGAAATATTTAAAGTATTGAAACAGAAGGACCTTGAACCAATAATCTTCTACCCAGCAAGATTATCATTCAATTTTGAAGCAGAGATTAAACATTTCCAAGATAAATGCAGGCTCAGGAAATTTATAGCTACTAAACCAGCATTACAGGACTGTTAAAGGGACTACTGTTAAAAGGACTACTGTAGATGGAAATGTTTCTAGGGCTAAATAGTTTTCACTAGTTAAAATAAACCCAGAGTAAAGGTAGTAGACCAATTATACCACGTAAGTACAAAATTAAAATGAAACAAAAGTAGTAAAACCAACTATGCACAAAACCAGTTAAGGGATACAAAAAAGTACAGATTATGACATCTAATACATAAAGTGTGGAGGAGGAAGAAGAAAAAAGTACTTTTAGATTGTGCTTGAAATAGAGCAATCATCAACTTAATATAGGACTGTTATATAGTCAGAAAGCTATCCTTGAACCTTATGATAACCACAAACCTAAAGCATATAATAGATACACAAAAAGTTAAAGAGGAAACCAATCACAACACTAAAGAAAACTGTCAAATAACAAGAGAAGAGTATAAGAGAGGAAGAAAAGAATAGAGAAAGGAATAGAGAGGAACTATAAAAACAGCCAGAAAACAATTAATAAAATGGCAGTAAGTACATACCTATCAAAAATTTCCTTTAATGTAAATGGAATGAATACACCAATCAAAAGATGTAGAGTGGAAGAATGGATAAAGAAACAAGACCCATCTGTATGCTGCCTACAAGAGACTCATTTTGGATTCAAAGACATATACAGACTAAACGTGAAGGGATGGAAAAAGATACTTCATTCAACTAATAGGAGAAAAAAACAGAAATAGCTGTAGTTATATCAGCCAAAGTAGATTTCAAAACAAAGTAGAAGAGACAAAGAATGACATTACCTAACGATAAAGGGGTCAGTCCAACAAGAGGGTATAACCATTATAAATATCTAGATACCCAACATAGGAGCACATAAATATGTGAAACAAATACTAGCAGAATTAAAGGGGGAAATAGATTGCAACACCTTCATTTTAGGAGACTTCAAAACACCACTCACATCAATAGATGAACCAGGCAAAAAATAAATAAGGAAATGGAGGCACTGAACAAAGATCTACAGAAAATTCCATCCAAAAGCAGCAGGATATACATTTTTCTCAAGTGTACATGGAATGTTCTCCAGAATAGATGATTTACTAGGCCACAATAAGAACCCCAATAAATTAAAAAAGATTGAAATTTTATCAAGCAGCTTCTCAGACCACAATGGTATGGAAAGTAGAAATTAATTGCACAAAGACAATAAATCCCACAAACACATGGAGGCTAAACAACATGCTTTTAAATAATCAATAGTCAATGAACGAATTAAAACAGAAATCAAGCAATACATGGGGACAAATGAAAACAAAAATACAACAGCTCAAAAATTGTGGGACACTGGAAAAGTGGTACTCAGAGGGAAGTACATAGCAATACAGGTCTACCTCAGGAAATAAGAGCAATCCAAATAAACAGTCTAAACTCACAATTAAAGAAACTGGAAGAAAACTAAAAATGAAACCCAAAGTCAGTAGAAGGAGAGACATAATTAATATCAGAGCAGAAATAAATAAAAAAGAGAACAATAAAACAATAGGAAAAAGTCAAGGAAACCAAGAGCTAGTTCTTTGAGAAGATAAACAAAATAAACCCCTAGCCTGATTTATCAAGAAAGAAGGAGAGAGGTCACAAATAAAATCAGAAATGAAAAAGGAATATTCACAATGGATAACACAGAAATACAAATAATTATTAGAGAATACTATGAAAAATTATATGCCAATACATGGACAACCTAGAAAAAATGGGCAAATTCCTAGAAAAGTACAACCTTCCAACATTGACCCAGGAAGAAACAGAAAATCTGAAAAGACTAATCACCAGTAAAAAAAAATTGAATTGGTAATCAAAAAAACTCCCAACAAACAAAATTCCAGGACTGGAAGCCTTCACAGCTGAATTCTACCAAACATTTAACAAAGAGCTAATAGCCATCCTTCTTAAAGTATTACAAAAGGTAGACGAGGAGGGGATACTTCCAAACTAATTCTGTGAGGCCAGCATCACTCTAATACCAAAACCAAAGACACTAACACAAATGAAAATTATAGTTCAATATCCCCGATGAAGACATGTAAAAATCCTCAACAAAACATTAGCAAACTGAATTAAAAAATACATTAAAAGGATCATCCATCACTACCAAGAGGGATATATTCCAGGGATGCAACAATGATATAATATTTGTAAATCAATCAATATCATACACCAAATTAATAAAAAGAAGGATAAAAACCACATGATTATCTCAATAGCTTCTGAAAAAGCATTTGACAAAATTCAACATCCATTCATGATAAAAACTCAACAAAATGAGTATAGAGGGCATGGGCCTCAACGTAATATAGACCATATATGACAAACCCACAGCTATTATCATACTCAATGATGAAAAGTGGAAAACCTTTCCTCTAGGACCAGAAACAAGACAAGGATGTCCACTCTCACCACTTTTATTCAACATAGATCCTAGTCATGACAATCAGACAAGATAAAGAGATAAAAGGCATCCAAATTGGAAAGAAAGAAGTTAAACTGTCACTATTTGCAGATGACATGATATTATACATAGAAAACCATAAGACTCCACCAAAAAACTATAAGAACTAATAACTAGATTCAGCAAAGTTGTGAGATGCATAATTAATACACAGAAATCTGTTGCATTCCTGTGTACTAAAAATGAACTAGCAGAAAGAGAAATCAGGAAAAAGGATCCATTTACAATTTCATCCAAAAGAATGAAATACCTAGGAATAAACAAGAGGTGAAAGACCTGTACTCTGAAAATTATAAGACACTTATGAAAGAAATTAAAGAAGACACAAATAAATGGAAACCTATACCATACTCACTGATAGGAAGAATTAGTACTGTCAAAATAGCCCTCCTGACCAAAGCAATTTATAGATTCAATTTAATCCCTATCAAAATACCAACAGTATATTTTAAATGAACTAGCACTTAGAAAGAATTCTAAAATTCATGTGGACCCACAGAAGACCCTGAATAACCAAAGCAATCCTGAAAGAGAAGAGCAAAGCTAGGGGATTACACTCCTTGACTTCAAGCTATACTACAAAGCTACAGTAATCAAAACAGTATGTTACTGGCACAAGAACAGACTCATAGATGAATGGAATAGAATAGAAAGACCAAATATAAATCCATGCATACATATATGGTCAATTACTATATGATAAATGAGCCATGAATATGCTGTGGAAAAGACAGCCTCTTCTAAATTGGTGTTGGGAAAATTGGCAGCTACTTGCAAGAGAATGAAACTAGACTACTGTCTCATTCCATACACAAAAGTAAACTCAAAATGGATCAATGACTTGAATCTAAGACATGAAACAACAAAACTCTTAGAAGAAAACAGGCAAAAATCTCTTGTACATAAGTATGAGCAAATTTTTCCTGGACACATCTCCTTGGGCAAGGGAAACAAAATAAAGAATGATCAAATGGGACTACCTCAAACTATAAAGCTTTTGTTCAGCAAAGGACACCATCAGCAGAGCTAAAAGGCAAACCGCAGTATGGGAGAATATATTTTTAAATGATTTATCTGATAAGGGGTTAACATCCACTTCTAGAAATTTACCTAAAGAAAACAAAATCCCTGATTCAAAAAAGATATATGCACGCCTAGGTTTTTTACCACATTATTTATAATAGCCAAGATATGGAAGCAACCTAAGTGCCAATCAATAGATGAATGGATAAAGAGGAAGTGGTACATATACACAATGGAATATTATTCAGCCATTAAAAAAAGAAATCCTGCCATTTACAACCACATGGATGGATCCAGAAGGTATTATGCTCAGTGAAATAAGCCAGGTGGAGAGTGACTAATACCATATGATTTCACTTATTTGTGGAATATAAAAACAAAGCAAGACAGAATGAACACAATAGCAGTAGACTTATAGACAATGAGAAGTGACTAGTGGTTACCATGGAGGTAGAGTTGGGGTGGGTCAATGGCGAGGGCAAGAGGGATAAAGGGGCACAAAAATTCTCAATTGTAATAAAAGTTGGTCATGGGGATAGTAGTACAGCATCGAGAATATAGTCAGTGATTCTGTAACTTCTTTCTATGTGGACAGATAGTAACTACACTAGACATGGTAAGTATTTAATAATATGGGTAAATGTTAAACCACTGTGTTGTATATTTGAAACCAATATAAAATTGTATATCAACAATATTTCAAAGATACTTCAATTAAAAAAAAGTGACAGCCAAAAAAAGAAAAAAAAAGGTGCAGAGGAGAATTTATTTAGAGCATTGTGTGTAGTCTTTGTCTTCATATCTGAGCAAAAAGAGAGTTGGTTCTGATAGAAAATAATATAAGAAAGATAGTTTTGAAATCTTTTGACCAATTTTGCTTTAAATAATGTAATCCTAAACAACTGGACTTGTATTAATACTTCTGAGTGATGCCTCTAGAATGATAAATATGTCCCTGAATATTTAAAATATATTTCACTCAGTAAATTTGCTTTAAAATCATTTCTTAGTATAAATTGTTTATGTTCTCTCTGTGACAAAATTACCAATGATATTCTTCTCCTATTATGCTTGATAACCTAAAGTTGATAATGGGTAGTAAACACATTTATGAAAATATATAGATTTACTCAAGACAACTGTATAGAGCAGTGGTTCTTAAACATGTCTGTCCACCAGAATCACTGGTGAGAGATTTCTTTTTATTCCCTTTATTTTAATATTGATTATGAACCCACTTATATTGATCAACTGAATCAAAATCTCTGGGAGTGGGGACCAGGCACTTATAAAAAATGTCTCTGAAGTGATTCCAATAAACCCTTAGGGTTGGAAAGTATATATATTAACAGGGGAAGAGATTTGAAACATATTCCTGAGAAATATCCAAGTAGAGGGAATCCAGTGGCGCCTAAAACAAAACAGCGAGAGATAGATGGAAAACAAGAAGGGGCACGTTGTTAGGAACCAGGAGAGAGGTGGAACCTGGAAAATAGGCAACAGTATTAGTTACTGAAATCAGGGAGGAAAAATACTAAAAAGTCATCCGGATGTCACTGGTGCCATTTGCATGAGTCACTCAAGTGGAGTAGATGGTTCTGAAGTGGGTTTGTAGGTACGAGGACTATGAGGGTAAAGAAATTAAAGATAGTATGTATGGAACACTTTCACATAGTATTACTGTAAGTGGATACAAATATGGGACTATAACTGAGTCAGATAGAGTGTCAAGAAAGGTTTTATTCTTCCTTTCTTTTAAAATAAGAACACCTTAAGCACGTTCACAAGCTGAGAGAGAAGAGGTGTCAGAGAGTGGAATGTTGAAGATACAGAAAGGAGAGGCAAAAATAGTCCTTGAGGAAGCAAAGGAGGATGATATATAACATGATGTATATATATAAGTAACTTTGGTTAGAAGAAGAAATTATTCATCCACTGGGGTCTATGAAAAGTAATAATTTAGGATTGAGTATATTTATTGGAGAAGGGAGGCATGATGTTTGGATGATGAGACTGAATACCTTTTATTTTCTCTGTGTATTAGAAAGCAATTCTGTTGTGAGAGAGAGGAATACTGGTGGGGCGGGTGACTAGAGGATAGTGGAAATATTTTGGAAATGTAGTACAGAGTGGGAAAAGTAGTTGAGTGGTGTCAAATGAAAAGATGACAGTGTGTAATTATCACAGGAGACTGTGGTGCTAGAGTGCTGGTGACATCAGCAATCTAGATATAGTAGAGGTGGTTGATGGACAGATGAATTGAAGCTTGAAATTTTACTGGGTGACTGATTTTGAATAATAAGGAAGCTGATAATATTGACAGTAGGTCGAAGAGGTGGATCATGTGATATAGACTGACTAAAAAGGAAACAAAAAAATGGCTAATAGATTGAGAAAAAATAAAGGACTTAAGAGGCAAAAAGGGTGAAGCAGGAGAACATTTATGGTGGGAAGAAGGAGATGAGAGCTGGGGCTATAGAAAGGACTGCGGTAAGAGAAAGAGATGTTGGGGATAGAGAGCAGTGATGGGGAGGGGGAGGTACAAAGAACTGTAGGGAGGGCTTTTAGTTATACTGAATTTACAAATTGATTTGGGGGCTAAACAAAAATAACAAAAGTTTACAATACAGGTGATGTTTGCACCTGTATTATACATATTGAAAGAGTGATATGGGCAATGCCCACTATGTAGCTCAAATAAGGGAGACATTATCATAACGGATAATTATAAGTGACTTCATCATGGAGAAGAGGTGCCATCTGTGTTTTGAGGGTGAACACAATCAAGAAAAATAGGAATAGGGTAGGGATCTTAGGTGAAGGATTAGGTAGGCTCCAACACAGAAGCAAATTAAACTGCATTTGAAGAGACAAGTTTAGAGACTAGAGAAGGATTTGCATAGATAGAGTTGAATAAAAGGGAAACTCAGAGGCTTAGGATGGCCTTCAGTGTAAGCTAAGGAGTTTTGCTAATGTTATAATGTTCCTTATCAATATGTAAGTAAACAGAATTTCCTCTAAAATGAATGTAGAAAATCATATTTAAAGGTTAGTTTTTCAATTATTATTGACACACAAAAAAAGACTATTACCTTTAAATTTAAATGGCTCTAAATTTAATTTTGGTTACAAAGTATTAACCTCCAGGAAGATAAATTCTAAAATATTTTCATCTTTCAGTATAAATTCCAAAATGCTCTCCATGCTGAATTGTAAGCAGGATGAAGAAGTAGCTGTGCATGTTTCTACAATAGCTTTCTTCCTCACCTGATTTGTTAAATGAGGATTCATCTTCTGCAAATTGTGTGCAACCCTGACATCCTTCAGGGACTGATGTTCCTGGGAGGCAATGTCCATCTGTCTCTTCCAGTCTGCCCTCCTACCCCTAGATTTGCCATATTCCAGATGAATCTTTTGATATTTCCCAGTGGTATTCTTATCCCATCACAGTCCAGCTGACAACATCTTATTTGGACCTGACTGGAGGGATCTTTAGGCAGCTCCTGGCCCCATAGGGTTGTACCTTTTAATTATCAGCTTTGGGTCACAAGGTCATCAAGTTTTCATGTCACCTAACGAAGAGATTGCAATAGTGGGGCCTTCAAAGTACTCCCCTCCTAAAGTGACTCAGAATACTTCATGAAGAAGACTGGTGATGCAGGAGAAGGCCTTTAGTTTCCTGTCCTGCCCCCAAAATACATTCACATTCACAGTCACTCAGTGTTTTTTCCTCCTCCTTCAGGAGAAGTGGTATCCTCAGTGTTCAAGGCCAAATCCTTTCCCAACATCCTCCTTGCCCACTGTATACTGTCTTCTCAGAGACCTAACTAAAATGTTATTTCCTCTAGCTCTATTTTCAAATCTTGACTTCAATGCCTCTTTTCTCTCAGAAGATAAACATCTTTTACAATAAAACAATAAAATAAAATCACCTAGTGTATTCTCATTCCTCTCCTGATGGCACATTCTCCCTCCTCCCTCTCACAGTCTAGTTTCATTGCCCATATTCTAAGCCTCTGTCTTTTCAAAATTTATTAAAATTTATTTATTTATTTTGGTGTCATTAATATACAATTACATGAGTGACATTGTGGTTACTAGATTCCCCCCATTATCAAGTCCCCGCCACATACCCCATTACAATCACTGTCCATCAGCATAGTAGGATGCTATGGAATCACTACTTGTCTTCTCTGGGCTATAGTGCCTTCACTGTGCCCCCTGCTACATTATGTGCACTAATCATTATGCCCCTTATTCCCCTTCTCCCTCTCTTCCCAGTCACCCCCCACCCCCAGTGTCTTTCCCTTTGGCAACTGTTAGTCCATTCTTCGGTTTTCTGAGCCTGCTGCTGTTTTGTTCCTTCAGTTTTTGCTTTATTCTTATTCTCCACAGATGAGTGAAATCATATGGTACTTGTCTTTCTCCACCTGGCTTATTTCACTGAGCATAAACCCTTCAGCTCCATCCATGTTGTTGCAAATGGTAGGATTTGTTTTCTTCTTATGGCTGAATAATATTCCATTGTGTATATGTACCACATCTTCTTTATCCATTCATCTACTGATGGACACTTAGGTTGCTTCCATTTCTTGGCTATTGTAAATAGTGTTGCAATAAGCATGGGGTGCATATGTCTTTTTCAAACTGGGTTGCTGCATTCTTAGGGTAAATTGCTAGGAGTGGAATTCCTGGGTCAAATGGTATTTCTATTTTGAGTTTTTGAGGAACCTCCATACTGCTTTCCACAATGGTTGAACTAGGTACATTCCCACCAGCAATATAGGGGGGCTCCCCATTCTCTGCATCCTCCCCAGGATTTGTTTTTCTTAGTCTTTTCTATGTTGGCCATCCTAACTGGCATGAGGTGATATGTCATTGTGGTTTTAATTTGCATTTTCCTTATAATTATGTGGAGCATCTTTTCATGTGCTTGTTGGTCATCTGAATTTTTTCTTTGGAGGATTGTCTTTTCATATCCTCTACTCATTTTTAATAGGGTTATTTGCTTTTGGGGTGTTGAGGCATATGAGTTCTTTATATATTTTGGGGGTTAACCCCTTGTCAGATATTTCATTTACAAATATATTCTTCCATACTGTAGGATGCTGATAGTGTTCTTTGCTTTCTAGCATGATGTAGTCCCATTTGTTCATTTCTGATTTTGTTTCTTAACGAGATGTGTTCAGAAAATGTTGCTCATATTTATATTCAATAGATTTTTGCCTATGTTTTCTTCTAAGAGTTTTATAGTTTCATGACTTACATTTAGGTCTTTGATCCATTTCAAATTTACTTTTGTGTATGGGGTTAGACAATGATCCAGTTTCATTCTCTTGCATATAGCTATCCAGTTTTGACAACACCAGCTGTTGAAGAGGCTGTCATTTCCCCATTATATATCCACAGCTCCTTTATCATACATTAGTTGACTGGTTTATATCTGAGCTCTCCAATCTGCTCCATTGGTCTATGGGTGTGTTCTTCTGCCAGTAATAAATTGTCTTGATTACTGCAGCTTTGTAGTAAAGCTTGAAGTCAGGGAGTGTAATTCCCCCCGTTTTATTCTCACTTCTCAGGATTGCTTTGGCTATTCAGGGTCTTTTGTGGTTCCATATGAATTTTGATAGAGATTGCATTGAATGTGTAGATTGCTTTAGGCAGGATGGCCATTTTGACAATATTAATTCTTCCTATCCATGAGCACGGATGTTTCCATTTATTGGTATCTTCTTTAATTTCTCTCATGAGTGTCTTGTAGTTTTCAGAGTATAGGTCTTTCACTTCCTTGGTTAGGTTTATTCCTAGGTATTTTATTCTTTTTGATGCAATTGTGAATGAAATTGTTTTCCTGATTTCTCTTTCTGCTAGTTCATTTTTAGTGTATAGGAATGCAAGATTTCTGTGTATTAACTTTGTATCCCACAACTTTTCTGAATTCAGATATTACATCTAGTAGTTTGGAGTGGATTCTTTAGGGTTTTTTTAAATACAATATCATGTCATCTGTAAACAGGGAAAGTTTGACTTCTTCCTCGCCAATCTGGAAGCCTTTTATTTCTTTGTGTTGTCTGATTGCCGTGGCTAGGACCTCCAGAACTATGTTGAATAATAGTGGGGAGAGTGGGCATCCTTGTTTTGTTCCTGATCATAAAGGAAAAGCTTTCAGCTTCTCGCTGTTAAGTATAATAATGTTGGCTGTGTGTTTGTCATATATGTCCTTTATTATGTTGACATACTTGCTCTCTATACCCATTTTGTTGAGAGTTTTTAACATGAATGGATGTTGAATTTTGTCAAATGCTTTTCCAGCACCTATGGAGATGATCATGAGGTTTTTGTCCTTCTTTTTGTTGATGTGGTGGATGATATTGATGGATTTTCGAATGTTGTACCATCCTTGCATCCCTGGGATGAATCCCACTTGATCATGACAGATGGTCTTTTTGATGTATTTTTCAACTCGGCTTGCTAATATTTTGTTGAGTATTTTTGCATCTATGTTCATCAGGGATATTGGTCTGTAATTATCTTTTTTTGGTGTCTTTGCCTGGTTTTGGTATTAGAGTGATGTTGGCCTCATAGAATGAATTTGGGAGTATTCTCCACTCTTCTACTTTTTGGAAATCTTTATGGAGGATAGGTATTAGGTCTTCACTAAATGTTTGATAAAATTCAGCAGTGAAACCATCTGGTCCAGGCTTTTTTTCTTAGGTAGTTTTTTGATTACCAATTCAGTTTCCTTGCTGGTAATTGGTTTATTCAGATTTTCTTTTTCTTCCTGGGTCAGCCTTGGCAGGTTGTATTTTTCTAGAAGTTTGTCCATTTTTTCTAGGTTATCCAGTTAGCATATAGTTTTTCATAGTATTCTCTCATAATATTTTGTATTTCTTTGGTATCCATAGTGATTTTTCCTTTCTCATTTCTAATTCAGTTTATGTGTGTAGACTCTCTTTTTTCTTGATCAGTCTGGTTTGGGGTTTATCTATTTTGTTTATTTTCTTGAAGAACCAACTTGTGCTTTCATTGATTCTTTCTGTTGTTTTATTCTTCTTGATTTTATTTATTTCTGCTCTTATCTTTATTATGTCCCTCCTTCTACTGACTTTGGGCCTCATTTGTTCTTCTATTTCTAGTTTTATTAATTGTGAGTTTAAACTGTTCATATGGGATTGTTCTTTTTTCCTGAGGTAGGCCTGTATTGCAACATACTTCCCTCTTAGCATGGCCTTCATTGCATCTCACAGATTTTGCGGTGTTGAATTATTGTTGTAATTTGTCTCCATATATTGCTTGATCTCTGTTTTTATTTGGTCATTGATCATTGATTATTTAGGAGCATGTTATTAAGTCTCCATGTGTTTGTGGGCTTTTTTGTTTTCTTTGTGTAATTTATTTCTAGTTTCATACCTTTGTGATCTGAGAAGCTGGTTGGTACAATTTCAATCTTTTTGAATTTACCGAGGCTCTTTTTGTGGCCTAGTATATGATCTATTCTTGGAAATGTTCATGTGCACTTGAGAAGAATGTGTATCCTGTTGCTTTTGCATGGAGTGTTCTGTAGATGTCCGTTAGGTCCATCTGTTCTAATATGTTGTTCAGTGCCTCAGTCTCTTTACTTATTTTCTGTCTGGTTGATCTGTCTTTTGGAGGGAGTGGTGTGTTGAAGTCTCCTAAAATGAATTCATTGCATTCTATATCTGCCTTTAATTCTGTTAGTATTTGTTTCACATATGTAGGTGATCCTGTGTTGGGTGCATAGATAGTTATAATAGTTATATCCTCTTGTTGGACTGACCCCTTTATCATTAAGTTATGTCCTTCTTTGTCTCTTGTTTCTTTCTATGTTTTGAAGTCTATTTTGTCTGATACAATTACTGCAACTCCTGCTTTTTTCTCCCCATTAGTTGCATGAAATATCTTTTTCTATCCCTTTACTTTCACTGTGTGTATGTCTTTGGGTTTGAAGTGAGTCTCTTATAGGCAGCATATAGATGGGTCTTGTTTTTTATCCATTCAGTGACACTATGTCTTTTGATTGGTGCATTCAGATCATTTACATTTAGGGTGATTATTGATCGGTATGTACTTAATGCCATTGCAGGCTTTAGATTCGTGGTTACCAAAGGTTCAAGGGTAATTCCCTTCCTATCTAACAGTCTAATTTAACTCACTTAGTATTCTAATAAAAAAAAACCTAAAGGTTCTTTTTTTTTTTTCCGTCTTTTTCTTCCTCCTCCAATCTTTATATGTTAGGTATTGTATTCTGTACTCTTTGTCTATCCCTTGATTGACTTTGGGTGTAGTTGATTTGATTTTGCATCTGCTTAGGAATTAATTGTTCTACTTTGCTGTGATTTTGTTTCCTGTGGTGACAGCTATTAGCCTTAGGAATACTTCCATCTATAGCAGTCCCTCTAAAATGCACTGTAGCGGTAGTTTGTGGGAGGTAAATTATCTCAGCTTTTGCTTATCTGAAAATTGTTTAATCCCTCCTTCAAATTTAAATGAAAACCTTGCCAGATAGAGTATTCTTGGTTTGAGGCCCTTCTTTTTCATTGCATTAAATATATGCCACTCCCTTCTGGCCTGTAAGATTTCTGCTGAGAAGTCTGATGATAGCCTAATGCGTTTTTCTTTTAGTGTGATCTTATTTTTCTCTCTTGCTACTTTTAATAGTCTGTCCTTATCCTTGATCTTTGCCATTTTAATTATTATATGTCTTGGTGTTTTCTTTTTGGGTCCCTTGTTTTGGGAGATCTGTGCATCTCCATGCCTAAGAGACTAACTCCTTCCCCAGATTGGGGAAGTTTTCAGCAATTACCTCCTCAGTGATACTTTCTATCCCTTTTTCTCTCTCTTCTTCTTCTGGTAGCCCTATAATGTGAATATTGTTCCATTTGGATTGTTCACACAGTTCTCTCAATATCCTTTCTACTCTCTGTGCCTCAGCTTCTTTGTATTCCTCTTCTTTAATTTCTATTCCATTTACCGTCTCTTCTACCACATCTAATCTGCTTTTATATCCCTCCATTGTATGTTTCATTTTAGATATGGAATTTCTTAATGATTTCTCCATCTTAAATTCATTCCTGAGTTCTTGAATATTTTTCTGTACCTCCATGAGCATGTTTATGATTTTTATTTTGAACTCTCTTTCAGGAAGATTTGTGTGTTCAGTTTCATTTGGCCCTTTTTCTTGGGTTTGTGAGATTTTCATCTGAACCAGGTTCTTCTATATTCCATATTTCTATGTGGCGACCTCTATTGCCCAGAAGCTCTAGTCTCTGGAGCTGCTCAGCCCCTGGAGTGAGGTTGTGGGTCACAGGGGAGTGGCGCCTAGTGCCTAGGGGCAGGAAAGAGCTTTTTCCTGATTCCTGGCTGCAGTCCCTGTATCCAGTGTCCAAGCCAGTGGTCTGAGCACACAGGTGTATGCTTTTATGCTTTGCGTCTCTAGCTGTTGTCAGTGGGGCCTCCCTCTAGCTGGCCTGATGTGAGTGCAGTGACTGCCAGTTTGCAAGCTGGTTCCGGCAGGCAGGAGGCAGCCACAACAGGCTGCATGTCACAGTGGGGGGCCTCAGAGCTGAGTAGGGAACCAAGGGGATGGAGTACCTGAAGCTTTTCAAAGTTCCCAACCTGCTGGGCAGAGCGCATCCAGACTACCTTGTCCACCTATCCCTTCTCCTGCGCAGCAAGCTCTGTGCAAACCCGCCCCTTCAGTAGCCCTCTCACTGCTAGGAATCCTCTCAAACCGCCCACCTCTCCTTTGTCCCAGAGCAGCCGGATGTGGATTGCCGTCTTCCACAAACGGCCAGAATTGCAGTCTCTCAAGCACTCTGCTTGTCCCAGCTCCCAAATGCCACCAACCTCCAGAGCACTGCACAATGTAGGTTTGTGCTCCAAAGCAGACCTCCAGGGCTTGGTGTTCAGCAGTTCCAGGCTTCCACCACCCTCTCCCCATTCTGTTTCTCTTCCTCCTGCCAGTGAGCTGGGGTGGGGGAAGGGCTCAGGTCCTGCCAGATCAAGGCTTTGGTATGTTACCCTGTTTCATGAGGTCTGCTCTGTTCTCTCCAGGGATATGCCATCTGGTACAGCCTTTTGTCCTGTTTCTGTTTTAGGGTTAGTTGTATTAACTATATTTTCGAACTATATGTGATTTTGGGAGGAGTTCTCTGTCTCACCTTTCACTCTGCCATCTTGAATCGATCTCCTTAGCCTCTTTATTTTATCCCTATTCACTACTCTAGTCTCTAATCTAGCTGTTTCCCATATGCACCTCTGAATTCCCTTACTGGTCATTAATGAACTCCTTATTACTATTTTAAAGGAACTCTGTTCAGTCCCTTCTTCTGCCACCCACTATCTCAACCTTTTCTCCTGTGTGTGTGATTTTCCTCTGCTCCCTTAAATGCTCCTTTAAATATTGGCTTTCCTCAGAGTTCTGCTCTCAGGCTACCTCCTTCCTCAAAAGACAACTTTATAGATTCATCTAATCCTCTCTCATATCTTCAAATGCCACCAGTGTGGAAGGTTCTCAAATCTCCAGCCCCCAGCTGTCTTCTCAGTCCAGACTCACATACCCTGCCCAATGCAAACCTCCACTGAAGGTTTCACAGGCATCTCAAACTTAACATGAAAAAATATGAACTCACCATCTTTTCTCTCCTTCTCATCCTCCATGTCTTCACTTCTTTGTGTTATATTTACTGAAGGTGCCACATCCACATAGTTGTTCCGATAGGAAACCTGTCAGTCATCCACAATTTCTCCCTCTCATGCATCTTCCTCCTCAAGCTGGTCTCCTCAGATCTCACACCCATTCCCTCCCTATTCCTGCTGGTAGTCCTTCCCCTTTTGTAGGCCCTTATCATGTCTCCAAGATATAGAGTCTTACGTTTTTCTTAACTTCAGATTTCCTTAATTTACTCCCACATCAACACTGGAGGGATGGTTCTAAAAGGCAGTCTAGGTTTCAAGTAACATTGAAAAAGCCTTTCCAAAGCAAATAAGACCCCTCCTTATCTGGTCCAGCCTCATTTCTTACCCTACTCTTCTCTCTTCACATTCCTCCATCTCTATCCTCCCTCCTCATTTCACTATTTCTCAAACTATCCAGAGCTTTCCCCACAAGCTTACCACACTTACTTTTGTACTTACACCAGCATTTCCTTCTGCCATGCATAACTCAAAATCTTTCTTCCCTCCTCTTCATGTCCCTTTCAGTGCCCCTGCTGCCATGGGAGATGGAATTAACTCTCTTCCTTAGTGCCTTAACATCCTGCATTTGCAATTATTATAGCTTCTGTCACACACTTGAAATTTTTTAGTCACCATCTCCCTCACTAGCATGGAAGCTCCTGAAGGTAGGGTCTGAGTGATTTGCCTCTCTATTCCCAGCATTAGGGTGAGGGCTGTACCAGGCACAGAGGTGGTGCTCTATGAATGTGGGAAAGAGGTGCCCATCTTTTGTGAGTCCTGGTGAGTTTGGACAGGAGGGGCCTTGATGTACTGCTGAGCCCTCCTCAGATTTGGAGGGTTGTGGCAACTTCCTGGTCTCAGGAAATTTACCCAGAAAACTATTGTACTGTCAGTCTTGATTTATATGGAAGATACTGAAAATCTCCCTACTACCAAGTGTTCTGTCTAGGCATAGTAGAGTCTAAATAAATATTCAATGAATTCATGATTGAACAATTGAGTCACTTGAAATATTAATTCTTTCTATTTCAAAATTGCCCTGGCAAGATGAGTACCCCACTAACGAATGAAACATCACCTTTATTCCTTAGTGCAAAGCAGGAATATATTTCTTCAAGTTTCTTATAGCAAAGCCAGAATTTGATGTTTGGAGATTTTGCCCGCTGTACCTGAAATAATCATTTGCTTAAACTCTTCTCAGGATACTTCACATGTTGTTCTTAAATGTAGTGTGAGGGTGTGTGTGTGTGTGTGTTCATTGTTTATTTTTCTTGTGTTTGTGGGAAGGAAATCATGTATTTACATCTCACTTCAGCTTTCTCAGAACTCCTGTCCAGAGTCCCAGGAACATACATCGTGCTGAAGTTAACTATTTCCTGACAAACCCAGAGCATATGTTCTCACAGACAAGAAGGAAGTAAGAATAGCAAAACTATTTAAGGTAAACATGTCTGAGATGTTATTAACTAGGTTTATATTTAAATTAAATAGGTTTTTCTGTTTTATTTTATCACATCTAAATGTATGGATTTTAAATATTAAAATGTTAGCTAAATTAATCTGAGAATATACTTTGAGAAAAAATAAGGCTAAAACTGTTTTTTGATTCATAAACTCAAGAACTTGATCAAATATAATGTAGTGATCTATGAAAAAATTTATCACAATGGGAGCAGTATACTAGATATGATTGATATTGAATAACCAACATCACATTTAAAAAAATTCTGGAGCTATATTAAAAAAATTAATGACTGAAGATATGTGAAGGCCGTTTTCATTACTATTGTGGTTTAGATGTTATGTGAAAATTGCAAAGTTATGACTAGTTCTCTGAAACTGGCAGAATAAAGAGGATGCATCTTTTATTTTTATGTAAACTATAATTCTTGACAAATGAAATACATCTTCTCTGCCTAAAATACACAGATATGTTAGTGAATGTAGTGTTTCCTTTTCCCCCCCATATTTTAGTGTCAAGCAATGCAGACTGTTTCGTGGATACATATTCCCAAGCAGAGATCTCTCTTGGCAGGTAGATATATATGATTTTTGATTAGTATTTAATAATATTAACCAAAAGAAAAGTGTCACATCCAAGACTGAGGTGTAGGAGGAAGAAAAAGCGAAGGGAATCTTAAAAATACAAATTCATGAGCCCAGTTCAATACCATAGGTGTAGACCAAGGTTTGTATTTTTTATGAGCTCTCCAGGTAATGTTGAAGCATAGGCAGGTTTGGGAGGCTGTGGTAAGTACCCAGTTCTCTCTGCCTGGAATTAATTTTAACATCTATCAGAATGCCCTACTGTACTAGGTGTGGGTGTGTAACAGTGTCCATAGCTGGTGGCAAGGGAGAAGAGAACAGTGTTTCTGTCTTCCCTCCTTCATATGATAATACATATGTCTGTGGTAGCTCGGCATTAGCTAGCTGCAACACTTAGTTGCCCCATTGGAATTACAGCTGACAGAGTTGGTGGGAAACATGGAGACTATTTCAGTGTAATTTATCATTTCAAAGTTGAGGACACATTTATGTAGATATTAAGTTACTTGACAAGTTCACATAGTTCCAGAAAGGACTATATCAGGTCTCCTGAGACCTCATCCAGTGCTTTTCTCATTAAAAAAAAAAAATCTCTTTACAATAAGACTCCAACCTAATTGTCTTGCCTCATTTCCTATTACTTTACTCTAGATACACTGTCAACTTTTCCTCAGATCTCTGGGCATTTTGTAATACAGTAGACAGTTAAAATGCCAGCCCAGTGCCCCTTCTTCCTCCTTTGGTTCAAACCCTTGGCTTTTCATTGTCAAACCACTTATCCTTTACTCTCCTCTGGTTTGAGAGTGGGGTTACCCCAGTCCCAGGTCTGAGGAACGGAATGTGACCCAAACTGGGGTGATTGAAGACTGACTCATTGTCTTGAGGAGGGCCAACAATCGTCCTGGCCAGTGGGAGTCAGTAAGGGTATCGTGTTGGAAGCTCTGGAAAGAGCCGCTTTCTCCACTATGGTCCTCAGGAGCGAGAGGCAAATTATTGCTGCTGGTAGCCAGACCCAGAAGCAGCTGGGGAGACTCTGGGAATGAAGCTAACACAGAAGAAAGTCATGTGGAAAGAGGGATTGATTCCTAATACTGTAACTAGAGTATCTAGATTCAGTTATGCCATCAGTCATGCCATTTCTACACCTATTCCTGGATTTTTCACTTATATAATCAATAAATCAACTTTTGACTTAAGCTAATTTGATTGGATTACTGAAGATGAGAGAGATTGTACTGAAATTCTTGGTTCTGTCCTTTGCAGCTATTCTACCATTTTTCTGTAATGCCCATTTTCTATTTTTTTCTCCTGAAAAGCTATTTATTAGAAAAGGCACGAAAGAGTTACCTACAGTCAGCATGTTTATCATTCACACAAACCAATTGCCTGGTTATTAACAGCTCTCCCCTGACATCCATTAGAGAAAACATGTAGGATAGTGTTTTTCATAACTGTAAAACATTGGTTTGGCCCCTGAAATGTCATTGAATAAGCAAAGATTCTTGCTTTTGTGTGTTTTAACTTTATATGCAAGGAGACATAATTAAAAAAATGAAAACTAAACATGTAAATTATTTTGGAGGGCAGTAGAAAGGGATGAGTGCTAAGTTCAAAACACTACTGCCACCAAGGGAATCAGAGTAGTGGGTACTAGAGATGCCAAGGGTAGGAAGCTTGAAATTTAAAATGAAACTCATTAGGAAAGTTACAACCAAGCAAAGATTAGTGGTGAGAGAGTTAGGCAGGTGGTTTTTAGGTTTTCAGAACAATCAGTGCCAAGTGCAGAAGGGGTTCCAAGAACAGCAAGGGAGACAATGTAGCTGCCACGGAGCCAATGATGGGGGGATAAAGTCAGAAAGATCACAGAGGTCAGATCACACTGCATTTGTATCTGTGAGCACTTTGTCTTTTACACAGTGAAATGGAGAGCAAGTTAACCATCCTATTCTATCCTACCCTATTCTATTCCATTCCATCCATTCCATTCTATTCTACTTTAGCAGAGGGGTGATGTGTTCTGATTTGCATAAAAAAAAATGCCTGCTGGTATAGTGTTAAAACAGGCTGGGGGTGAGTGTGTCAGCAGGGAGGCCAGGTAGGAGGCAGTGGCAGATAATGTCCACAGATGTTCACACTCACTCTTTTAAACTCCCCTTCCTACCATGAGTCTGGAAGCTTGCAATCTACTATATTTAGACTCCCTTGTGTGCTGGTTTCCATGTAAAATCTGTCAATGGAAATGAAAGCTCGGTGGTAGAATGAAAGTAGGAAGAAGGGAGAAGCCATTTATTTTCTGCTTCTGGTGGTAGCTTCAGTCATGCTGTCAGTAAGAACAATGGATAACTGAGCATCTAGAAGATAGACAACCCACCAACTGACTGGGAATGACTATAAATGGAGCATGTTTGGGGCAGAAGAAGGTAGGTGAACACAGGGGAAAGCAGGAATTCTATTTTTGATATGTGAGTTTGAGATGCCCTATTAGCTATCCAAGTGAGGAAGACAATGCATGACTGGATACGATGGAAACTGGAATGAGGTCTAGATTACAGATATAATTTGGAAGTTACTGAAGTCATTTGAGATTGAGTGAGCTTGTTGAAGGACAGAGAAAAGTGACCAGCCTTGTCAAATCAGACTATGAGTCATAAAGACAGGGACCAAGAATGGGCAGCTGGGTTCAGCAATGTGGAGGCTGTCGGGGAGTAGTTTTTATAGAGTCTGGGGATGAAAACCTTGGCGCTGTTTTATTCCCTCACTGGGGATTTGAGGTGAACAAGAGAAACATTGCTCATGTCCTCTAATAGTTCAGAGTATTCTCCTTTAATGACAGGCTGTGATTTCATGCAGGGGTAAACTTCAGTCCTCACCATTATTATAAGAGTGTGTGCATGTACACACTTGAAGGACTGAAGACTGCAAGAAAGACACAAGCTGAGGGAAGCTGACTGTAGGGCGCATAGGACACATAAGAGCAGGCCCTGTCTCTATGAGCTATGACTTGGTAAATGCTGTTTATCTTATGAATTGAAGCACCTGGCATCTTTAAAAACTGGTTTTATTTGGGGAAGCACTTGAACATGTGCTATAATTTGACTTTAATCTGATTTTATCTCTGTAGCACTTAGTTCAATTGCTAGTTTGATCAGGCACCTAGAATATGAATTGTTGGAAAAACATGTTACATTCTTATAAGCAGAATTGTTTCTATGGATTCTCACTCCCGAATACAAGTGATTAATCATGACTCTCCAGGGACTAGGACTTGGAAAATAGTATTTTTTTCATCTAAATATTGTTTGATAGAAATCATGTAAAGCAATATTTGAAACCCTAATCTTGGATAAGTAATGATATGAGTCCTGTGCAAATTAAAATAATTGAAACTGAAACAAAGCTTAAATGGTAGATACTCTAATGGGTGGGTCATCATAATATGGCTCCTAAATATTAGTATTTTGTGATTCTCAATAGTAATCACTAAGAGATAATAAAGATGTTAGTATAGAAAGATACCTTTTATAATGTACAAACTTTTCTCTTGCAAATACATAGTCCATCAATTTTTTGATTTTCCTATTTGAATTTTATACACTGTTAGTGACCTGTAAATGAATAAACAGAGGCCATGACAAAGTGACACTGTTATAAAGCATGTATACTTTGCTAATTCAAGCAGTGAGATTATCCTGCAAAGAACTACTTCACAAACTTTGGTATGATCCATTTTGAACTCATCCTAGGAGTGCTATTGAGAAGTAGCTGAAAATGACTTCCACATTCAGAAATCTGAAACATAAATGATTTTTACCCCAAATATGGACATTTCAAGAAATTCTCTCACTGGGAACTTTTATCAGGAAATGGGTGAAAAAATTAGAAACATTGGCACTGTTTTAAAAGGAAAAAAGCAATTAAATGTTTGAAAACAGTCTATAATCAAATGATTCATTCTGTTTCCTTCCATATATAAAATGAAATATGCAAAAGCTAGTTGATAAAAATGGAAAGCCCTAATGAATTTCACATCCTGGTTTGGCTCGGAGGACTTGAAATAACCATACACAGTCACACGTGGACAAGATGCTTGGCATGTGCTCTTAGATTTCAATAAAAAAACACATGAAATTAGTGGCTAGAATGAAACATCCAAGATTTTTTTTAAAGTTCTGTTTACTTTTCCATTGGAGTTTGTTTTATTTTTATTTTATTTTTTCTCTTTTCTACTCTTGAAATGAAGATATAAAGTATTTCCTAGAGTATTAGGCATAATTTGAGCTCATTTCTACTCCTACATGCAATTCCATTCTAAACAGTTCATTAGCTAATGAGACATAACATTATTCCATGTGTCAAGATTAGATTTGTGGGGAAGAGCCATTGACATAACGTCCCTTTTCACTCTTTGCACCAACGGGGCCTACTAATTCACACCCGGCGGGTGTTCCGCAAGGTCAGCAGCCTTCCCAGGACCGGCTGGGCCCTGTGTTCACTTGCTCACTTAGCTGACAAGATGGTAGTAAATCAGAATTCGAAGAGGACAATTTCTTTATTCAAGTAGGAGAAAGTGATTTTTACTTGTTTTGTTTGACTGCTTAGGGAGCATATATGTTCTGTTTTAGTAATAAACAGTGTGAGAACAAATTCCAAATTTTATTTCTCAGAATCAAGGGCCCCCCACAAAGTGAGGTGGGGAGGAAAGAGGAGGCTCAGATGCTCACTCTGGCCCCTCACTTCCTAATTTCAGCCAAGTAGCTCTCCTTTCATTCTTTTAAATGCTAATATATCTCATGGAAAATAATACTACAAATGGATTAGCTCCTTTAAAAATTAGTGTGACACCAGAGAGAAAAGCCATTCAGTGAAAAAAATAGCATAGTAAGGAATGAACCCATATGTGGTAGAGTCTGCTCATTGTTCCCACAAATTTCTTTTTAATAATTTCCTTTTTTTCTTTGTAATAATAAAGCCATTATTTCCCTGTTCTCCTCCTATTTCAGTTAGTACAAGGTCCCTGACTAGAAGTCATGTTTCCCAGCCTCTTTTGAGTTAGCCCTGAGTCATATGACTAAATCCACAGCAATAGTATGAAGTGCAGAAGTGATGTGTGCACAATCTGTGTCAATTCTTAAGAAAAAGGAAGCTGACGGCCTTTCATTCTCTTTTCCCCTTTTCAATGAGTGGCACAGCCACCTTAGTCTCTAACATGGAAACCGTGAGTCACGATGTCAGAGCCACCCCACGAGACCTTAACTGTTCCTTTTGAACTATGATATGAGTGAGAAATAAAATTCATGTTGTTGAGCCCCTGGCATAGTTAGTTTTTTTTGGTTGTTGTTTAGTAATAGCTCAGCCTTCACCCAAAGTAATGTAACAAAGGTCATGCAAGCAGAGTTGTGAGGTAGGTTTCATCAGAAAGGCTGACTTTAAAGAATTTAATCTTCAGTATAATTGAGTTTAATCTCATGTTTACCATGAAATAACATGGCATAGAGGTATATCACACCAATCAGAGCTGTATAGGCCAAAATAAAGAGATTCCAGTCATTACTGTCCTTATTGTTTGAGACAGCACCAAAGTAGGGCAGGATTAAGGCATAGACACATCTAAACAAACAAACATGGACAGAAATTAAGAAATGGAGGTAGTATTGGACATGCATGCTTAGCAGTTAGTGCATATGAGAGGAAAGCATGAAATGCAGGTAAATTTAGACAAAGTGGCAGCTGGGGGAAATTTTCTCATTATTTGTTTTGTTCTTATGCTCTATCTTTCCTATAAGAAGCTTCAGGATCTTTCCAAAATAATAACAGTTATTTTACTGACACCCTGGTGATTCACATGTTCTATTTCTTCTCAGGCATCTTAGTATGGTCTCTTATCCAAGGGTTTCTTAATTCTGACAATAAACCTACCCTTGCGTGCCCTGCCATTGCCCCAATCTGAACACATTAAAACCTGAAGTCCCTTTCTTTTCATAGAGACTGTTTCCCCTGTCAACTGTCTACTTGTCTACGTTAACTATTTTTTTTGCCATGTCTGTCTGAGATTTTCTTAGACTCTTCTTTCTCCTTCATTTGTCTAGCCAATGTCAACATGTCTTTCTTTTCTTTCTTTAAACTTGTTTTTAGATTCATCCATTGTTCTCTATTCTCAGAGCGACACACTTGGCTCAAGACCAGAACAAATCAGACTTTGGATATAGCCCACAGTCTTTTATTTAGTCCAACTGAGTTAGTCATAACCAAATTCTGTTTGTTCTCCCACATCAACATCCTAGAAATTGCTCTAAAAAATGATTTCAGCATTGTACTTCCTTCCTCAAGAACCAGTAGTAGTTGGCCCCCATTTGCTGATTGCTGTAACCCACACTTGCCTTCTTGCCAGGCTTCCATAAAATGGTCCTCACAACATGCTTTCTGGGGTAGTAGCTAAGAGCACAGGTTTTGGTATCCTACTGGACTGGTTTCAAATTCTAGCTTCCCACGTACAAGGTCTGTGATATGGACATCTTAAGCCTCAACTTATTATCTGTAAAATGATGGTAATGCTCCCTTGATAAAACTTTTAGTGGCATCTAATATTGGATAACATCTGTAAGAAGTGTACATTGTGCACAATACAAGGTGGGTGCTCAGTTCATGTACCTACTGTTATTTTCCACCTGACAGTCCCTGTGTTCCTGTCCTCTGTCTTTGATTCTTCTTCTTTCCTTGGCACTTCTAGTGCTATTCACCCTTATTTCCCAGTTCAGTCCTACTTTCCTCATGTAGCCTTCTCTGAATTCCCATTATTTCTCTAATTTCTTGATATGTTTTCACTTATTTTCTTCAGCTACAGCTGAAGTGTACCCTGAGGGTCAGGAATCATGCTTATACTTCTTTTCTACTCTCTCCAGCATCTGGCTAACATTGGTCACATATCTTCCACTCAAGACCTAATAATGGAGGTATTAGAATAGATGGATTCACAAATATCATAAAGTAACAAATTCTTCAAATTTCTCATCTAGGGAAAATCTTATAACTCACATCCTAACATAGTCTTGATGTTGTTAATGGTCTCACTTTGTTCCTTCTTTATATTATTTTCCGTGTGACATGACTAAACTTGAGAGTAATTCATAATATGGTCAAGCAGCTAATGGGAAGACTATTAGGGGAATGGGACGGAGAGAGGAGACTGAACAGGAGTGTTGAAGGGAGAAGGGAGCAAAAGGAAGAAAAAGAAATTGAGAGAAAGAAACGGAGGTAAGGGAAAAGACAGCAAGGCTAATATAATATATAAACTAATTCAGCATTATGCTGAAACCTTGATATCAATGTAATCATCAAGATCTAATCAGAAGCCTGAAAGACAGGTGTTATCATTGTAATACCTGAAGATCTTTTATAAATGAATTATTAAAGAGTGCATTAAATATGAAAACTTTCATTTTGAGTGCATGTTCATTGAACCACCATTCACTCAGACATGCAGCTTCCAGGAACCTGAGAGACTCTCTCGATCCCACCCTAGGCCTGAGGTTCCCTGTGATATCCAGGGCACTGCAGGTCTGTGGGTGGGCTGCGTCGTTTCTGGGCCACTTCCCCCTCAAGGGTATGAGATTCCAGGTTAGACTGTGGCTAGTTTACCAGAGTCCCAGCTTCCTGCACTTTGGGCCTTATCTCTTCACTCTCAGTCTCTAAGTCTGCCAAAAGCCTAACTCAGTTTTGCCACTATTTTATTTTTTCTAGATCAGCAGATGACTTCAGAGGAAAACTAGCTTTTAGTCTTGGCTTTGCTTCTCTGGAATCTCATCTTAAAGATTTTGGTCCAGTAATTCCTTAGTATCTTATTATCTTTTTGATGTTTTAAAGAAGAAATTATTATTGTAAATCTTTTGTTCAGCTGTTTTGCTTATTCTCAATAGGAGTGTGGGTCTAAGTTACTTTGATTGTAATTACTCAAAGGAAGTTTGTAATTGCATTTTTTAGATGTAGAAACTGAAGTTTAAAGAGAGATATCCATCCAGTAGAACCAGAATTTGAGTCAATTTTCTTATCCTATACTTCTTGCTCATTCTGCTCTGTCATGCAGACAGACAAATGAATTTTGTGAAGTTTGGCTATAAGGTTAATGTGTTGGGTAAAAATTACATAAATCAGTTTTTTACTTGGATTATTAGTTAACTGCTTTTCCTTCACTTCTAGCCTTCGTTCACAACACTCTCTCCTCTAACAACATTAGTTATTAAAAAAGATAAAAGGAAGATTAATAAAGGTTGTTGGTTATTTCTGACTTAAATCACTGTGCATTTAAGAGATCTGAATTTTGTTTTTTTTTATGCACCCAGGTGACAAAATGATGGAATTTATCTCAAAAGGATTTAGAGCACTTAACCAATGAGATCTCATTAACCCTCAAAACACGATCTTGATGTCTCTGTTTTATAACTGGTGCAATTTACCAGTAGGAAGTAAATAACTTGACTTGCATCTTGATTTTGAAAACTCTTCTTTCTGGGTCCTCTGACTGTCATGCCTGGGTCTGAGCTGTCTCTTTATATCAACAACTTTGTAGTTTATCTAGTGTGACATTCAAAAGTAAGACTTTTTGTGAACACTTCATAAGATGCAAGATAAATGATACTAAAGGAGTAAAGTTTAAAGGTTGTATTAGAGGGAAATAGATGGGCGGCAACTAACCCATAAGTCAGGCCAACACCACAACATTATCTTTCGATAAATGTGTAAAATTGTGTTTAGGGTCTTCTGATTCAATTATTAGGACAACTGTTCCAATTCTATACTATCACTTTTCAGCTATAAACAAATGGCAAACTTGATATGCTAGCGTGTACTATGCTTTGAAACTGAAATTAGATACTTTAATATTGTTTTTCATGACTGCACCAAGGAGAATAGATGATCAGTTAAAGACTGACAAAGTTTACCTGAAGGCAGCGAGTTTTTCATGCTCCTGAAGAGCATCAGTAAAAATATTTTCCTCGCATACCCTCTTGTTCAAAACTTGATGTGTCTACATAGACACCAGAAATGATGCATACCAGATTCAGAATTTCATCCCTGGCCCCCCTGAACTTTTAACAGGAAAAGTCACATATACAAAGCATGAAGAAGCAGGAAGCTTATATTGCTTTTTTGCCACATTTTGGTAGCTGCAGAGTGAATTTTTTGTTAGGAAAGCTGGAAGATCACAGTGGGGTAACATGTTAACTTCATCATGCTTATGCAGTAAGAAAAAATGACTGCTGGATGGGTTGAGGGTACCTCTAACAAAATCAACCTGAATTAAATATAGGAAAAACAGGATAGTATGAAACAGAGAAGCCAAACATTTTCTACAGCCATAGACCAAGAGAGTTGTATGCTCTTCCATACTTGTGGGCATGATAGACTGCCAGAGAAAAGCTTCATGGTGAGATAGGGTTTAAATAGCAGATTATGAGATTCATAGTTATGCTGTCATTTTACCAGGCATTTATTTTGTTATTCCTTTTGTTCCTGTTGTCAGGGTTTTGAGATATTTCTATTTCTCAGGGATGTCTATGTTGCTACAGGACATTTCAGAGTTCAGATAATAGCCACTCAAGCACATGGACAGAAAGATGACTTCATATCAAGACAAAGCTTTGGGAATAAGCTGAAATCACTGTGTGTTTGCATATTAATGAGGGGGAGCAGATGAACATTAACAAATGGAAGCACAGAGGGTGGCTGGTGAGATGACCAGGGGCTGTGCAGGCCCCAGTTGGTTTGCTAATAAGTACAAGCTAGTGGAGTGGTTTTAGATTCTACCAGTCTCAAATGATCTATAAGAGACTACAAGCTAGAAAGTACTCATTTCCTTTCCTCTTTATAATATAATTCAGCTGTCATTATACTAGTAATCAGTAATAGGGTTATTAAATAGAAGTATTGTTAATTTCAGCATAAAGCGGTATAATAGTACATAGGACTATGGGTCAGTTACTCATTTGCCCTTTGAGAGGCTCAATTTTTTCAACTATAAAATGGGGGTAATATTAGTATTCCTCTCATTGTTATAGCATAATCTTATGTAGGTAATTTAGTATTGTAAGCAAAATGGATAGATGCAATTCTGTTTAAAAAGTCTTTTTGCCCAAAGATTTCTAGTTTTTAAGGGTAGCAGTTTTCTGGTACATCTAAAATATTTGCTGATTTATACAAATCTTGATTTGAGCACATTCCAGAAAGCTATGTGCAATCATATTTGCCCTGTTCCCATGGTCTGGACTTTGTCTTCCCTGTGACCTGTCCAGAACCCTTAGCTCAGAGCTGGGAGTCTCTAGTGAGACACAGTCACTGCTGCAGGGTGGTGGAATTTGGTAGGGGAAATTCTTCAGCTCCTTTCTATCAGCTCCCTGAAAGTTAACATGGGAAAGGTGTGACTTGAAGGGTGTGTATGGTGACAGGAAGTACCAAAGAAGCTATAAGGTAGATGTCAAGAATTTTAGTAGTACCTTAGAAATTTAACCAATATCCCATTCTCTTATAAAACTGATGTGGATATATTAGAAGGTAGAATTAAAAATTCATATAAACTTAAAAAAGTAATTTGGTGTTGAGGTGAGCAAAATGTATAATGTAAAATGTAAGTTATTCCTTCTTGACAGTAATGTGAGGAAATTCTAGAGTAAGTCAGTTAGCTCTGTATTCCTAAAATTAGCTGCCACCCCATATCAACATGTAGGACTACTCTGAGTTTCCTTGGGCTTTTATGAGATTCATCTTAAGGAAGAAAATAGTCTTTAATTACTTTTTCTAATGAAAAAAAGAAGTTTTTTGCCTACAATGGTGCTTTTTAAAAACTAACCTGTTCAATTGGGTTGTTATTAATTACTTGTCTTTATGCTTATTAATGTACTGGTTATAATATTGCATATATTTTTCTCATTCTCTTCCTCCTACTCCTTTTTTATAACCAAACCAAGAGTTAATATTATTGTGGTATTTATGGTAAATATATAATTAGCCACCTAAAACTATAGTAGGAAGTTAGCATTTTTTATTTTATATTTCATGGATTTAAGTTAAAGAAAAAGAATGTCCTATTTTTGAAGCTACAGAATTTTAATTATATACTACAATCTAAACAACTAAGATTTTTATTTCTGAATCTATATAAAAAAAGCAAGGGTGATTTTAACAGCTGTGTATAAATTGTCTAAATCAGGGATTGGCAAATTACAGTTTATGGACCAAATCTGGGGCTTATTTGTGTACAGTCCAAGAGTTAAAAATGTCTTTTATATTTTAAAAAGTGTTGGAAGAAAAACAAATAAAGGACAACATGTTGCAGAGATTGTTTGTGGTCCCCAAAGCCTTAAGTATTTATCTGGCTTTTTACAGGAAAAGTTTACTGACCCCTTGGTCTAAAGTATTACACAATGTATTTTCTTAATCCATATTAACCCATATTAACGTGGTCTATTCACTGTCCTTGTCCTTTCCAGAACTCACTGCTTTTTGATTCTCCAGGTTCTTCAGGAAGTATGGCTTGAGTTATCAAACAAACATAATAGATTACTACTCATAGAAAAAACCTGTATTGCTTTTTTCAATTCTGTGGTTATTTCATGGCTTAATACAGTAACATTTCAAATCCAGTCTCTGACCTTTATGCTAATTGGAATTATCGTCCCTGATTTTGATTAGAATTTTGTTCTCTGGTCATAATTGTTCGATAATGTTACTTAAGAATAATTCTTATTAGTGAGTAGTAAAGGAAAGCAAGTAGACTGATATTTGGAACCCTAACCAGTGTTCAAAATATATAAACATACGTTGCAAAGAAATCCTCTTTCATAATGAGGAAGGAATTAACCAGTTAAAGAAAAAGCCATTCTGCTATTAAAATAGAGATAAAGAGGGGAAATCTGGTGTGTTGAGGAATCATAAGCTGCTACTTTTCTTGTACTGCTTTTTTAAAATTGAAATATAGTTAATATACAAAATCTCATACTGCTTTCAAGTATCTTGTATTGCTTTTCTCTCAGGTGAAGATGGACATGCAAAATGCACAATCCTTTTCTTTCAGGAAAACAGAAAACCAATTCTAAGTTACTCTTCCTCCTCTCTTTTGTGACCATGACCAGTGGTGATTTACCCCTCACAGGCCAGAACATGGGCTTCTTTTGACATTCTGGCTCCAGATGTCTGACCTTCATTTGTACCATTTCATGGAGGAGAATTCCTTCCATTAACAGAAGAAAGGCAAACAATCCAGTGCAAAGCAAAAGCAGTAGCTAAAGAAAATACAATCCAGAACAAGGAGATTTTGAAACAAAAATAATAATGAAAGGTCAGATTAATATTGAAAACTGTTTTCAGATTTCCCAGGTCTGTGAAAGATTTTTCTCTTCCAGTTTTCTGAGAATTTCCTTGTTTGTTTTAAAAAAAACCTAAAATTTTAGGTATATGCGTTATTAAGTAATGTTTTATTCAGGAATTGGTTAAGTCTCAGTTCATTCCATTTGCAATTCTCCTAACTGCACAATTATGTTCTCATTTTGATATTGGCTTTAATGAAGAAGTGAGGAAACAAAGGATATGACGTTAACAGTTTTTATGTAGACAGGCAGAGCTTGGGCAGGTTCCTTAAAATTCCCTTCAGACTTTGTGGGAATGGCACAATCAACCACAGAGACATTCCTGGAATATTTACGCTTGTGCAGCTCTGGAGGATTCTTGGTTGTCACGTGGCCTTGGAGAAATGAATGGTCTTTTTTCCTTGCTAAGGGGCCTCTTCCCATGTTGCTGGCTGCCACTTTACACTGACCTTTGATGGAGAGTGACACCCACTTCCTGGCTGCCAGCTAACAACATCCTCGATCCTTCTTTTAAGAAAGCAAATCTCACAGAATGGATAACCAGCTGGAGGAAGTCAGGAAGAACGGCAGAGATTGTAACAAAAATGAAAAAATAAAGCCATTTGGTAATTTCAGGGAGAATACTATAGATTTTGATCTTTCCCATTTACTACCACATAAATTTTCAGATATTGATATTGTTACAGAATGTATGAATAGAAAATCAGCCATTTATTTTCTTTAACACACAATACTACACCACAACTGGCAAAAACTAGATCTGTAATCAAGAGATCTGGGTCTGAGCCATAGAGAAGTTGTTTAAATGATAGTACAAATGTCGGAAGATGTGTAGGGTAACGTGTTCTCTCTCAGGTTCAAGCTCACCCCTCTTTATCCTCTTAAACTTGCACCGTATCTTCCAGAGTTCTTTGCTGTAGGCATTGTTGGGGAACTGGAAATTTGGAAATGGGGGTGGAGAGGGAGAAGTTGCATCACCCATATTTTGCCTCTGAACCATACATATAAGTATGTGTGCACACATGTGCACACACACACACACACACACACACACACACACACACACACATACACACACACAGCTTTTGGCAGCCCCTCCAGCATTACTGGTTCACAAACTTGTGTTTAGAATAATTCCTGCAGCACAAGACCTTGTTCATATTTGTTAGTTATTATTGTTTTATGCACAAAATTTTTCTAGCATTACATTAATTTAGGAAGTCTGCAATCTTCCTCTGTCTTTCCTGTAAGATTTACACTAAAATGTTACAGTTCTTTATTTCAAAAACCTATTTCATTTTAGTCATTTCAGCATTTTCTAAACCTATTTGAACACCAAACTTCCCTCCCCCATCAATTATCACCTTGCAGAAGGGAGATTCTGCAGAAGATATCTTAGAAAATGCTTACCTAGTGGGACATCTGTGGAGTTCTTAAGAAGAACTGGGTTTAATCCTGGAACTGTCTCTTTATTTGTTGGGTGACCTGAAAGAGCTTTTAAGCCTCACTGAATAACTTTTCGGTTTCTCTGTAATGTTGTCAGTGGTAGACACACCTCTGGGTGACCCTTGATGATCCTGGCCCTACATGGTCCCTTCCCTTTACGTGTGACTTGCTTCTGACCAGTAGAATCTGTCAAGAGTGATGAGTTTTCACTCCCCTGATTCTCATTACATGAGATTCCATCTTAGCAGACTGGAGAGGAAGACTCTTCTGCTGACCTTGAAGGAGCAGATTGCTGGAATGTGAACAGAGGGTCACATGGCAGGCACTGTGGGCAGCTTATAGGACCCGAGAGTCCCAAAGATACAACAGCAAGGAAGTGAGTTTTGCCAATAACCACATAAGCTTGGAAAGGACTCTGAGCTCCAGAAAGGAACACAGCCCATCTGACACCTTCATTTTGAGACCCTAAGCAGAGAACCTAGCTATGCAACAACCAAATTCCTGACTCATGGAAACTCATAGAAACTGAAATATAATAAATGTTTGTAATTTTGAGCTGCTAAATTTGTGGTAATTTGTCATAGTAGCAATAGAAACTATTATGGCTGCCTACCTAAAATCCATTCCCTCTCATTTTTTACTAACAAAATCTAAATTTCATTTAGAATGTAAAGCTGCCCAGAGAACTAACTACTTAATTTTCCTGAATCTCTTTGCTGAAAAGGGAACAACGTGGCACATTTCTAACCAATGAGTTCTAAGTGGAAGTCTGGTGAGGATTCTCTAAAGCATACTTTCCTGATGGAGGGGAAATATACATGGTGCTCTCTTGTTCCTCATGTCCCCCTCTGAATAGGGAGCTGAGGTATGGAGCTGTAGCAGCCGAATTGGGGCCAAGAGATTCAGAGATCACAGCCTTGACTTTGTTAGCCACTTAACATCAGCACCCACCTATTTCCATATACTATGTTATGTGAGAAAAGTAATCCCCTGTTTGTTTAGGTTACTGTTTGCTGGGTTTTCTGTTATGGGCAGATGAACACATTCTTTAATGGTTAATACACATATGATTGTTGTGAAAACTGAATGAGAAAACATGGACGAAGCATCTATCACATGCCTGCTAGTGTTGGCCATTCTCTGGCTCACACACGTGTGTCTGTGTTTGCTCTCTGGTTTCCCTGCTCTCTCCCCTTCTTTCATCCCTCACTCTCTTTTGTGCCCCTTCACTTATTCATTAACTCATTCCTGCAACAAATATATCACATGCTAATTCCTGGTACTATGCTGGGTACTGAAGATAAAAATGTCAATAAAGTAGACATGTCTTCATCTTAATATTTCAGTCCTTGCCTCATTAGAGTAAGAAGAGTTTAATGATTGATTGGCTGATAACATTTTAATGTGACTTGAGTTCCATTTGTGCTCTCAATACATATTTGAATTGATTCTTAATCTAACTTGCTATAAATACCTTTATTCCCAGATAAAGGAATTTGAGGCATTAGCAAGCAGATGGTAAAGATTTTTCGTGTGACAGTTGGAGGGTGCATGTGAAAGCAAGTGGCTGAGGAAGGAAGCTATGTTCTTTGCTGTTGATAATTTCTAGAGCCTGTCACATATTTTCTGATGGCACCTTCATACCCTCCACTTACTTGGTTATAGGTCACTGTCCTTCTGTGAAGCATACTTCTACTTCACCCCTCTTTTGGCCTCAAAATTCTAAGAAATATAACCTATGATTTCAATCACTTTAAAAAAAGGTTTTTTTAAAAATTAATAATGCCATTGTTTTACTATGAATTTCTTATCTGGGAACAACACTATTAGGCTGTCTTAATTCTACCTTAAATAATAATGATTCAACCAAATAAGTATAGAAATGAAATTAGTTCTCTTTATTAAGGAGAATTAAAAGAATCCATTCTCTTTATTTTTGTGTACTTAACTAATTATTCAATATTGGTTTTTTGTGTGTTTTTAAATATTTTATTAAGGTATTATTGATATACACTCTTATGAAGGTTTCACATGAAAAAAAATGTAGTGACTACTTTTACCCATATTATCAAGTCCACACTTATACCCCAATGGAGTCACTGTCCATCAGTGTAGTAAGATACCACAGATTCACTATTTGCCTTCTCTGTGGTACACTGTTTTCCCCATGACCCCCCACACCATGTGTACTAAACATAATACCCCTAAATCCCCATCTCCCTCCCTCCCCACCCACCTTCTTTGGTAATCACTAGTCCCTTCTTGGAGCCTGTGAGCCTGCTGCTATTTTGTTTCTTCAATTTTGCTGCGTTGTTATACCCCACAAATGAGGGAAATCATTTGGCACTTGTCTTCCTCTGCCTGGTTTCTTTCACTGAGCATAATATCCTCCAGCTCCATCCATATTGTTGCAAACGGTAGCATTTGTTTCTTTCTTATAGCTGAGTAGTATTCCATTGTGTATATGTAACACCTCTTCAATATCCATTCATCTACTGATGGACACTTAGGTTGCTTCCATATCTTGGCTATTGTAAATAGTGCTGCGATAAACATAGGGGTTGCATATGTCTTTTTGAATCTGAGAAGTTGTATTCTTTGGGTAAATTCCAAGGAGTGGGATTTCCGGGTCAAATGGTATTTCTATTTTTAGTTATTTGAGGAACTCCATATTGCTTTCCACAATGGTTGAACTAGCTTACATTCCCACCAGCAGTGTAGGAGGGTTCCCATTTCTCTGCATCCTCGCCAGCATTTGTTGTTCTCAGTCTCTTGTATGGTGGCCATTCTTACTGGTGTGAGGTGATAACTCATTGTGGTTTTAATGTGCATTTCCCTGATGATTAGTGATATGGAGCATCTTTTCATGTGTCTGTTAGCCATCTGAATTTCTTCTTTGGAGAATTGTCTCTTCATATCCTTGCTCATTTTTTAATCGGGTTATTTGCTTTTTGGGTGTTGAGGTGTGTGAGTTCTTTATATATTTTGTATGTTAACCCCTTGTTGGATATGTCATTTACAAATATATTCTCCCATACTGTAGGATGCCTTTTTATTCTGTTGATAGAGTCCTTTGCCATACAGAAACATTTTAGTTTGATGTAGTCCCATGTGTTCATTTTTGCTTTTGTTTCCCTTGCTTGAGGAGATGCATTCAGGAAGAAGTTGCTCATGCTTATATTCAGGGGATTTTTTCCTATGTTGTCTCCTAAGAGTTTCATGGTTTCATGACTTACATTCAAGTCTTTCAGCCATTTTGAGTTTACTTTTGTATATGCGGTTAAACAATAATCCACTTTAATTATCTTGCATGTAGCATTCCAGTTTTGCCAACACCAGTTGTTGAAGAGGCTGTTTTTTCCCATTGTTTGTCCATGGCTCCTTACTCATATTAGTTGACCATACATGATTGGGTTTATATTAGGGCTCTCTAGTCTCTCCAACTGGTCTATGGGTTTGTTCTTGTGCCAGTACCAAATTGTCTTGATTACTGTGGCTTTGCAGTAGAGCTTGAAGTTGGGGAGCATAATCCCCCCAGCTTTATTTTTCATTCTCAGGGTTGCTTTGGATATTCAGGGTCTTTTGTGGTTCCATATGAATTTTAGAATGATTGGCTCTAGTTCATTGAAGAATGCTGTTGGTATTTTGATAGAAATTGCATTAAATCTGTAGACTGCTTTAGGCAGGATAGCCATTTTGACAATATTAATTCTTCCTATCCATGAGCATGGGATGTTTCCATTTATTGGTATCTTCTTTAATTTCTCTCATGAGTGTCTTGTAGTTTTCAGAGTATAGGTCTTTCACTTCCTTGGTTAGGTTTATTCCTAGGTATTTTATTCTTTTTGATGCAATTGTGAATGAAATTGTTTTCCTGATTTCTCTTTCTGCTAGTTCATTTTTAGTGTATAGGAATGCAAGATTTCTGTGTATTAACTTTGTATCCCACAACTTTTCTGAATTCAGATATTACATCTAGTAGTTTGGAGTGGATTCTTTAGGGTTTTTTAAATACAATATCATGTCATCTGTAAACAGGGACAGTTTGACTTCTTCCTCGCCAATCTGGAAGCCTTTTATTTCTTTGTGTTGTCTGATTGCCATGGCTAGGACCTCCAGAACTATGTTGAATAAAAGTGGGGAGAGTGGGCATCCTTGTTTTGTTCCTGATCATAAAGGAAAAGCTTTCAGCTTCTTGCTGTTAAGTATAATAATGTTGGCTGTGGGTTTGTCATATATGGCCTTTACTATGTTGACATACTTGCTCTCTATACCCATTTTGTTGAGAGTTTTTAACATGAATGGATGTTGAATTTTGTCAAATGCTTTTCCAGCACCTATGGAGATGATCATGAGGTTTTTGTCCTTTTTGTTGATGTGGTAGATGATGTTGATGGATTTTCGAATGTTGCACCATCCTTGCATCCCTGGAATAAATCCTACTTGATCATGATGGATGATCTTTTTGATGTATTTTTGAATTCAGTTTGCTAATATTTTGTTTAGTATTTTTGCATCTATGTTCATCAGGGATATTGGTCTGTAATTTTCTTTTTTTGTGTGGTTTTGGTATTAGAGTGATGCTGGCCTCATAGAATGAGTTTCGAAGTATTCCCTCTTCTTCTACTCTTTGGAAATATTTAAAGAGGATGGATATTAGGTCTTCACTAAATGTTTGATAAAATTCAGTGGTAAAGCCATCTGTTCCAGGGGTTTTGTTCTTAGGTAGTTTTTTGATTACCAGTTCAATTTCATTGCTGGTAATTGCTCTGTTCAGATTTTCTGTTTCTTTCTGTGTCAGCCCTAGAAGGTTGTCTTTTTCTGGAAAGATGTCCATTTCTTCTAGGTTATTCAGTTTGTTAGCATACAATTTTTCATAGCAATCTCTAATAATTCTTTGTATTTTTGTGGTGTCCGTAGTGATTTGTCCTTTCTCATTACTGATTCTGTTTATGTGTGTAGACTCTCTTTTTTTCTTGATAAGTCTGGCTAGGGGTTTATCTATTTTGTTTGTTTTCTCAAAGAACCAGCTCCTGATTTCATTGATTCTGTTGTTTTATTCTTCTTGATTTTATTTATTTCTGCTCTAATCTTTATTATGTCCCTCCTTCTACTGACTTTGGGCCTCATTTGTTCTTCTTTTTCTAGTTTTGTTAATTGTGAGTTTAGACTGTTCATATGGGATTTTTCTTCTTTCCTGAGGTGGGCCTGTATTGCAACATACTTTCCTCTTAGCACGGCCGTTGCTGCATCCTATAGTTTTGTGGTGTTTAATTATTTTTGTCATTTGTCTCCATATATTGCTTGATCTTTGTTTTTATTTGGTCATTGATCCATTGGTTATTCACGAACATGTTGTTAAGCCTCCTTGTGTTTGTGGGATTTTTCATTTTCTTTACATAATTTATTTCTAGTTTCATACCTTTGTGGTCTGAGAAGCTGGCTGGTACAATTTCAGTGTTTTTGAATTTACTGAGGCTCTTTTTGTGGCCTAGGATATGATCTATTCTTGACAATGTTCCATGTTCACTTGAGAAAAATGTGTATTCTGCTGCTTTTGGTTGTAGAGTTCTGTAGATGGATGTTGGGTCCATCTGTTCTAAGGTGTTTTTCAATTCCTTTTTTGCCTTACTTATTTTCGGTCTGGTTGATCTGTCCTTTGGAGTAAGTGGAGTGTTGAAGTCTCATAGAATGAATGCATTACGTTCTATTTCCCCTTTTAATTCTGTTAGTATTTGTTTCACATAAGTCAGTGCTTCTGTGGTGGGTGCATAGATTTTTATAATGGTTATATCTTGCAGGATTGACCCCTTTATCATTATGTAATGTCCTTCTTTGTCTCTTGTGACTTTCTTTGTTTTGGAGTCTAATTTGTCTGATAAAAGTACTGCAACTCATGCTTTTTTCTCCCTCGTGGTTGCATGAAATACCTTTTTTTCCATCCCTTCACTTTTAGTCTGTGTATGTGTTTGGGTTTAAAGTGAGTCTCTTGTAGGCAGCATATAGATGAGTCTTGTTTTTTTATCCATTCAGTGACTCTATGTCTTTTGATTGGTGCATTCAGACCATTTATATTTAGGGTGATTATCAATTAGTATGTAGTTATTGCCATTGCAGGCTTTAGATTCGTGCTTACCAAAGGTTCAGGGTTAACTTCCTTACTATCTAAGAATCTAACTTAATCACTTAATGTGCTATTACAACCACAGTCTAAAGGTTCTTTTTTTCTCTTCCTTTTTCTTCCTCCTCCATTCTTTATATATTAGGTATCATATTCTGTACTCTTTGTCTATCCCTTGACTGACTTTGGGTATAGTTGATTTAGTTTTGCATTTGCTTAGTAATTAACTCTTCTACCTTCTTTACTGTGGTTTTATTACCTCTGATGAAAGGTATTAAACCTTAGGAATACTTCCATCTATGGCAGTCCCTCCAAAATACACTGTAGAGATGGTTTGTGGGAGGTAAATTCTCTCAGCTTTTGCTTATCTGGAAATTGTTTAATCCCTCCTTCAAGTTTAAATGATAACCTTACTGCATAAAGTATTCTTGGTTCGAGGCCCTTCTGCTTCATTGCATTAAATACATCATGCCACTCCCTTCTGACCTGTAAGGTTTCTTCTGAGAAGTCTGATGATAACCTTATGGGATTTCCTTTGTATGTGATCTTATTTCTCTCTCTGGCTGCTTTTAATAGTCTTTCCTTATCCTTGATCTTTGCCATTTTAATTACTATATGTCTTGGTGTTGTCTTCCTTGGGTCCCTTGTGTTGGGAGATCTATACACCTCCATGGCCTGAGAGATTCTCTCCTTCCCCAGATTGGGGAAGTTTTCAGCAGTTACCTCCTCAAAGACACTTTCTATCCATTTTTCTCTCTCTTCTTCTTCTGGTACCCCTATAATGCAAATATTGTTCCGTTTGGATTGGTCACACAGTTCTCTCAATATTCTTTCATTCTTAGAGATCCTATTTCTCTCTGTGCCTCAGCTTCTTTGTATTCCTCTTCTCTAATTTCTATTTCATTTATCGTCTTCTCCACCATATCTAATCTGCTTTTAAAACTTTCCATTGTATGTTTCATTTCTGATACTGGGTTCCATAATGATTGGATCTCTAACTGGAATTCATCCTTGAGTTCTTGTATATTTTTCTGTACTTCCATGAGCATGTTAATGATTTTTATTTTGAAATCCCTTTCAGGCAGATTCATGAGGTCAATTTCATTTGAATTTTTCTTAGGGGTTGTATTCATAATTTTTTTTGAACCAGGTTCCTTTGGTGTTTCATATTTGTATATGGCGCCCTCTAGTGCCCAGAAGCTCTACTCTCTGGAGCTGCTCAGTCCCTGAAGCAATGTTGGGAGTCACAGGGGAGTGGTATTGGTGCCTGGGGGAAGGAAAGAGCTGTTTCCTGCTTCCTGGCTACTATCCCTGACTCCACTGCCTGAACCAGTGAGCCAAGCACACAGGTATAAGCCTCTGTGCTTTATTTACATTTGTATTTGCTGTAGACAGTGCTTCCCTCTGGCTGGCCTAATGCCAGGGTAGGGTTTTCCAGTTTGTGAGCCAGGCGGGTCTGGCCGGGAGAAAGGCTCAGTGGGCTGCATATCACGGAGGAGGTTCTTGGAGCTGTGTAGCCAGCCAGGGAGCTGTAGCTCCTGGAGATCGTGAAAGTTCCCAATCTGCTGGGCAGAGTGCACCTGGACAATTTTGTCTACCTGTCCTTTCTCCTGAGCAGTAAGCTCTGTGCAATCCTTGCCTCTTTAGCAGCTCTCTTGCTGTTAGGAAGTCTCTCAGACTGCTCACCTTTCTTTTGTCCCAGAGCAGCCGCATATGGATCCCTGCTTTCCGCAAGTGACTGGAATGTCAGTGTCTCCAGGTATTCTGCCTGTCTTAGATTTCCAACCCCTTAATCACAAGAGAACCATGAAAACACCATGAAATGTAGGTTTGTGATCTCAGATCAGATATCCGGAGTTAGGTATTCACCAGTCTCATGCCTCCACTCCCTCCCTGCTCTGTTTCTCTTCCTCCTGCCGGTGAGCTGGGGTGGGGGAAGGGCTTGGGTCCCACCAGGCCATGGCTTTGGTATGTTACCCTGTTCTGTGAGATTTTTTCTTTTCTCCAGGTATGTGCAGTTTGACGCAGTCGTCTTTCCTGTTGCTCTTTCAGGATTAGTTGTATTAATTATATATTCATATTATATGTGGTTTTAGGAGGAAGGCTCTCCCTCACCTCTCACACCACCATCTTTAATCCCTATCAATATTCTGTTTTTATGTATTGTATTGCCCTTTATGTATTGCTTGGGTGTACCTCAGAACATGGGACAATTAAAGACACAGAGAGCCTGATATAATTCATATCATGTTATGTTCTAGAAGTCAGTGAATGGTGATAATGGTGGTGATGGACTCTTTCTACAGCTCTTGAGAACTAGGCCTAAGATCATTTGGGTTCTAAATAAAATATGCCTAATTCTTTTTTCAAGTACCATTTACAGAATTAAACAGTAGCAAATCCAAGAGTACATAAAGTTTGTTGAAGGTTATTTTACTTTGTTTCAGTTGGACTTAAGATAACTAACACCTGAATGGCCCTACTATGATTATCCCAAGAACATGTTCTCCTGACCTGGAGAAGGATGTGCAGGAGCGCGGCTACTCTGGTCGTCAGAGGAATCAGCACCAACCACTCCTGTCTCCCTGTTTGTCTATTGAAAGAGACACACAAAAGTCAGGCAGCTGGAGAGAAAATATTACCCTTATCACCAAGACTGCTGCTGAGAGACGTGATGCTTTGTCTCTCAGGAGGTGGGCCTGCCACTACGTCAGAGTCCCTGGCAGGCCTGGCATATGGGGGCATATCTGTGTAATGCAGAGCCCAGAAGAGCAGGGCAGGCTGGCAGCGTCTGAAGGAAGAGCATGCTCAGTTCCTTCTCACAAACTCACCAACAGAATAGTCACCCTTCCTCCAAAGGCCATGATGATAAAGAATTAAGTGAGGCAGAGCTGTGCTCATGCAGATAGTCAGATACAGTTTTGATAAAGAACTGGTATATTTTGTTCATATTAGGTTCTTTGCAGTCATTTTGATTTTGAAAAATATTGCATTAAAATATTATTTTTCTTGATTATTGCCTTTTTTGGCACTTGGTTAAATTTTGTACCTGGGGCAAGTGCCTCACTAGCCTCACTCTAGACTTGAACCTGCAAGAAGCTTGAAGGGTAACTGTGGATAAAGTGAAGATTCCTGTGGCCAGGATTCTCACCTGGTCCTGGTCAGCTGGCTCACTGCACACGTGTGGGCAGTGCTTTGTTACTGACTCTGTATAGAGAGCCCTGCCCAGTGCTCTGGGTGACAATGGTGGCATGGCTTCAAGGCTACAGGAGAGCAGAGCAGAGGCTGGAGTGGTGGCAGCTCCAAGGACAGAGACTGGGACAGCTGTGGGGTAGGGAGGCCCAGAGGCAGAGACTGGCTTGCTGCATGCAGACTCACCCTTAGTGGATGGGATTCGAGTGATTGACCTGCCACCATGGAAATAAAGTTGGGTATAATTCTTTCATCCCAAGACTATTCTACTATCATTTCCTCAGTCTCACTGAATCCATAGTGAACTTGCCCAGGGCTGAAACCCGTAAGCAAGACAGTAACTTACTGGAGGCCTCCCCAGGTATAAGTCACAAGGCCAGGGGATACATTCCTAGTTGGCTGGATGTTTAGTCACTTAATCAACCACACCCTACTACCATTCTGGTATGATACTCAAGTAGCCTGGGAAACTTTTCTTTCCTTAGTCAATATGTTGGATTTCTTTTATTAAAGGAAGAACAAACAGCAGAACAGGTGTTAGAGATTCTAGAAAGTGACTGTAATATTCAATGACACTACCAAAGAAGATTGATTGTAATGATCATAAAAACCAAGTTGTTCTTTGAAATAAATACTCGCTGTACCTTGCTTTTTCCTTAAGATTCAGAATATAGCTTAATATATATATATATATATTCTGAAAACATATTTTAAAGAAAATAACTGAATATGTATATATACATACAGTAAATGTAAAAACATTAAACATAACATATAAAACATCAAAGATGTAAACAAAGATTTAGATCTGTGGAATTTAATGCATGAATGTAGCCAACTAAGTCCCAGGCTGTGTCCATCAAAAGGGAGGCCTGTTCTCTGAGAAGTATGTGCCTACCTTCACAACACATTATAAGAAAATCATATTCTAACTTGTTTACTCTGAAGATGGCATTTTGCACCTCATTTTTCAACTCTTTAGTTTGTTTACATTGAGACAAAACATTCTCTCACAGGAAGAGGTGAGATACTTTTTCTCAATGGAAGGAGCCTTCTCTTTCCAGGGTCAGGAATTTGAGGTCTGCAAAGTTAATTATCAGGAGATTGCAGACCAGTCCTTCAGGCTCCATGTCTGTGTCTCTGACCTTTGCCAAGAGCACAGTGACACCAGGCGCACGACAAGATATGCAAAGGATGGAGTCTAACTTGAATAGCCTGGTTAACTTGTTTTCTTATGCTGATATAAAGATTGTCATAATAAATCATTTTGTCGCATTTGAGAAAACTCAGTTCAGAAGGTGGAATGGTCTTATATCAAAATCCTTACCCAACTAACTGTGACATCTTAAATTCTTCCAGACCTGTAATGGAAAGCCTTTCACATTTGGACAAGATCTAAGCAAGTCACTGGAACAAGTTCATTGTTTTCGTAATTTTTTAAACTTTGGCAAATCAAAAACATTATTTCTGATCTATAGCTTTAAGCAAGATCTAGTATCATGGCCATTGGACAATATTTAATCAATTATAAAAGCTTAACAGTTCAAAAGAATTATTCTAAGTCTATGGCTTAGTTCACGATGACTCTTGTTAACTGACCACCTAGACCTGTGCTGCCCAATGTGAGGGCCACTAGCTCTACATGTGGCTACTGAGCTCGTCTGAACTGAAATGCGCTCTAGGTTTAAAACACATGATTTTAAAGACTAGTTGAAATGACAATATTTTTGATATAAAGGGTTGCATAAAAATATGTCAAACTTCATTTCACCTGTTTCTTTTTACTTTGTTAAATGGTGCTACTAGATAATTAAAAATGACATATGTATCCCCATATTCTATTTCCAATGGACAACGTTGTTCTACATGCTTTGGAGGTACACATCAGGGAGAGAGATTCTGATATACTTTGTGCATTTATTCTGCCTTTGAAGTTTTCCAGAAGCAGCATTAATTTACACAAAACCCCTGTGAGAAGGATAGGAAATGCCTCTTACTAACATTTCAAGGAAAATAACTTCAAAGGATGTTGTCATCAAGACTATGATTTATAAGTCAGAGAAAACTTTGGGTTCATGCTTCAGAGAGTAAAGCATTCAGGGTCAGCTGTTTCCCTTATTACTAACTCTTCCTTAGGTCCAGTTTGAAACCAGAAAAGTTTTAGGGCAGGGTGGGGAGTGATGTGGAGTTAGGGTAAGTAGTAATTTTCACAGAATATCTAGCAGAGAGTATAGGTCCTTAGCAAATGTTTGTTAAACTGAAAAAAGAGGACTCATGAATTTAGATTAAGATCCTCATGTTGCCAAATTACAACTGGCTGTGTGAAGGGCTGTGGTGCAATATGACGTGCCAGTGCCTCACTGCAGTGACAATGGCTCCCATTCCACCATGGCATGGCTAGGCTGGGTTCAGGGGCCCCTGCAGAGTATGGGGTCACTGGGCCAATGCTAGCTGTGAGGAGTCTAGGAAATATTATAAGGATGTAGAGTTCTGAGAAACCAGAAGACATACAAAGTCAGAGGTCCAAATACATCAGGAAAGCATTAAAAATGTAGCTGTGACAAGAATTCAGGAGTGTTGGGAAGTCAGGATGCAAGCAGTGAACTCCAAATCAGTAGCAGAGCTACACACAGAGGTCAGTGTAGGTACAATATCTTGAGCCCTGCCTGAATAATAGGTTATGGTGCCATGGATTAAACCCTGTGAAGCAAAGCTTGGCTCTGCCAGGTGCCTCTGATCCTCTTCCTGCCTGAGCAGTGACTGGTTCCAGGTTATGTGTAGGTCTGAATGTCCCTGTGCCAATAGGAGCTGACTTCACTTGATTGCAGATGGAATGAGATAGTAGCAGAACTTAGGTTCTAACAAACTTTCTATGGGTTGGAGTTTTGCCATCTAAAATGTGAGCCAAGCAAGCTTCTTTAGTTGCTCAGTTATGGTTCTGGATTGGAGGAAAATGACCCGAAATGAAGGACATCAGTCTCTTTTCTCAGGTCTTTTCTTACCACAGGAGAGCTCAGCTCCTTTTCCAACACTACGACAGGTACTAGCCACAAGCTACTAGGTGATCTGGATGCCTAGGTTAAACACTCCTCTTCATGCTTTGCCTACTTGGAGGAACAGAAACAAAATAAAATGTTTGGCATATAGGAAGTTACCATATGTTAAAGACTATCTGCTTTCACTATAATAATCTGTCAAATAAACTTAATTGAAATGATCTTGTCTCAAATGGTTGTAGGATATCTAACTTGAAAACTGCTCTTTTGCCCTTGATGTTGTAATGCACAGATGACATCATGCAGGGTCAGTGTCTCTATGGTCTTGATCCTGTGGTCCTAATCTGGGTTGAAATAATGGCTTTGGTGCCTTATCTTGACTAAATGGGAAAATTTACAGTTTAAGCAGAAGTTGCTTAAGAAATGCTATTACTTTGCTGCTCTGTGGGAACACATGGGGTGCTATTATTATTGGCTTGAAATAAAATTTGTGACCCATATGTAATCTAACAGCTTCTCTGGGACCTCATTAATGATTTAGTGATGGAGTCCAAATCATGAGTGCAACTTACGGTATCCTTCAAGAGTCTGAATCACAGCTTCTTCCTAAATAACATCTGGACAGGCTTGGTCTCTCTGAAAAGATGGGCTTCTCTTTATGCCATTATCAGAGATATGGCTAATAATAAAATAAATATAGCTATGAAATTTGACAATTTAACACTTTTCCTTGATAAGGATTTACTTAGAAAATGGACATCTTCAAATTCTGGGTTATGGAACATCTGAACAAGCACAAATACTTGTAGAACCCATAATTGCCAGTTTGCACCATAAAAAAATTCATGACTTTTTGTGGATTAAAGACTTAGATTTCAAGTATTGACTCCCCTCAGCCCCCACTACCAAATCCAGCAGTTTTATAAATGCAACATAAATTCAAAGGCACTATAATTATTGTGGTCAATTATTCTAAACCAAGCACATAGTTTTTTCTCAAACATTTTCACAAGCAAGGTAAAAGTTGTCTTCAAGACTCATTTCTAGAGATGGGCTAACAAGTTTGGGTCATGTGAGAGCTGATTCATTTTTTTTCTTCTATATTTAAGATGTGTCCATGTTTAGGGGAATTAATTAAATTTCTATTACCTTGATTGGACCAGATAAAAAGGGACTAAGAAAATGAAGTCAGAGTTTTTAAATCCTGAGGACATTTTAAAACAAGTAGAGCTCTTGCTTACCAAGTAGTTTATGACCAGATGCTTTCTAATATAATGCAATTAAAATTTAAAAACAGCTATATAGGATTATTTACATACCATAGAATTCATTCATTTAAAGTATACAATTCAATGATTTTGATTAAATTTATGCAGTAGTGCGACCATTACTACATTTCAGTTTTAGGACCTTTCCGTCATCCTACTTCCACCTCCAGCTCTGGGTGACCACTGATTTGCATGTTCTCTCTAAATTTGTTTCTTCTGAACATTTTACATAAATGAATTTTACAGTAATTGTGTCTCATGTCTGACTTCCTTTTTCTGAGGATTCATCTGTTGTAGTAGCATATATCAATTTTGCTATCATATTCTATTTTATGGCTATACCACATTTTAAAAATCCATTTACCAGTGATGACATTTAAATTGTCTCCAGTTTTGGGCCATTATGAAATTCATTTTGGCCAAATGAAATTATGTGTTCATTTCTCTTGCATAGGTTCCTAAGAATTAAATTGCTGTATTGTATACAGTTTATGTTCACATTTTTAAGAAAATATCAAACATTTTCAAAAGTAGCTGTACCATTTTGCATTCCCACCAACAATATGTGAGGGTTCTCATTTTTCCACATCTTTGCCAACACCTGTTAGGGTCTGTCTTGTTGATTATAATGATTCCAGTAGGTATAGAGTGGCATGTCATTATGGCTTTTAATTTTCATTTTTCTAATGACAAATGATGTTTAATATCTTTTCATGTGCTTAAATCAACCATTTATATATCTTCTTTGGTGATATTACTTCAAATCTCCCACCCATTTTTTAATTGGGATGCTTGTCTGATTGAGTTAGTTGTAAGTGTTCTTTAAATATTCTGTACAATTCTTTTATCAAACACGTGATTTGCAAACATTTTCTTCTAGTCTGTATTTTGCAAACATTTTATTTTATTTTCAAAAATAAAGTGCAAATATTTTTAATATTCATGAAGTGAAAACATTTTGAATTTTGATTAACTCCAATTTACCTGTTTATCAGCTTAAAATTATTCATGGGCTTTCCATAAACCATATGGACATGGTCCAAAATCTATAGCATGACATGAAAAGTCCTCACAGAACTGACTTCTCTTCATCACTGCACAGCTTCAGCTCTTGACCGGATTTTGTTTCTCATCCCAAGTCAAAACAAAATATCTCACCTGCAGTCTCTTAATTGACCATTTCATTTCTGTTCCCTGTTCTTTTCCACAGGCTTCTCCTTATATGCAGATCAACTTCTCACTTTCTTTTTCCTTCCTAGCTAAGCTCTTTCTGTGTTTAACTCCTTTGTAACTTACATTCTCTGGAAAACTTTCCTTAATCTCCTCCCTTACTGGGTTGGTAATCTTTCTAAATGCCCCCTTTGTCAATCTCAATCTTAGTTTGGTCATTTTTCATTATATTGGCTATTTTCCTTATCTGGGAATAAAGTTCTTTGGGTAAGGGACCTGGTTTTTAAAATATTTTTAGTACCTAGCATAACAACAAGTTCATTATAAATACTTAATAAAGAATGATTCAACATGTCCTGTGTTTCAAAAAGTCAATAAGAGCCCAACTTTTAAGAAAGCCAGTCTACTTGGTGTATTATGGACAACCAGAGATAAGTATTTTTCAAACCTAAATGTTCAAATGAATAAATTATCAAATGGAATCTGAATTCAGCATCAAACTATTCAGTTTATATTCTGGAAAAACATTGAACTGTATGTTTTGCATGCATTTTCTCTAATACTCCGGCCATCCTTGTACAAGAAAGGAAACTATTGATGTCCCTATATTATAGGAAAGAAAACTCAGACTAACGGCCTTGACTGAGGTCACATAGCCATTTTCAATGGGAAAGAGAACAGGTCATTTCTAGACAGCCTGAAAAGAAATCATTGTTTCCAGGAAGACATTTAATAAATGTTCAATGATCACATACTATGTGCCAGACAATACTCTAGGATCTCAGAATATAGAGGGGAAAGAAGAGACAAAATTTTCTGTTGTAATGAAATTTATATTCTAAATAGTTATATATCATCTCCACTAACACAACAGTTTAAAAGAAAAAAATTAGAATTCTACTCACTTGAAACAGTTCAGACAGGCAAAAATTTTGACCCACACAGACATGGGGTGCTTATTTGATCTTTCAATATTTTCTAAGTGGTAGTTGGAAAACAGGAACAGATTTTCATGACCAAGTGCCTTTGTAGGCAACATAGAGGTTATGACCTGGATCTGGACATGGGCCTGGAGGAGTGGCCAACTATTTGGCTATATTTGTCAGAGAGACTAAATGCAATGTCTATGCATGCAATGCCATGCTTAAGGAATAATGAGAGGGGGAAGGAAAATTGAAGAGGCAAGAAGAACGCAGGAAGATAGAAAGTACATTGGGGAAGAGTGGGAACAAGGACACACTCATCAGTGAAAGTACCACCTAGGACCCTCTCTCTGATCCCAAGGGTGGGGACCTGCCCATACTGATTGCTGTTTTATACTTAGGACCTAACAGAATGCCTGTCACTTAGTTGTTGTTCATAAGTGTATTGGAAATATGATTTATTGAAAGAAGACTAGTCATTAATTCAAGAAATGTCTGTTGATTGCTCTGATATCCTAGACATGGTGTGAGGTCTTGGTCCCTGCCCGTAGGGGATACTCAGAATATTTGGGGAGATAAATATAATCAAATTATTGAAAGCAAAGCATAATAAATGCTGTGACAAGATGTGGAACAAAGTGCTAAGGCAATGCTAGACTCTGTTTTAGGACTTGGGAAAAATCTTCATGGGGAGTGTGTCATTTAAACTCAGCATATTATTCAAGCTATGGTATAGAAAGGGTCTGGCCTCTTCAGGAAATGAGAATGTTACAATAGCTAGAGATAAAACATATCGACAGAAGAGGCTGGGGACACATTTCCAGCTAGAAATTCATGTTATAGCCTGGGGCATCTGGGAGGCAGTAGGGGTCTGCCTTTGGATCAACCTCTGCCTTACCATCAGAATTACCTTCTTAAAAATGTTCTATGATGTTAATACCCTTCCCCAAAGCCACAATGTCACTCAACCATCAAATAGTATCATGAAATATGGGTTTCCACATGCTGATGAGGCCTCTAGATAAATACCAACATAAAAATCCTATTGTGAAAGCACTAGTGCACATAGGTCATTGAACTTCTAAAGTGGCCTTGGGCCCACATCCTGGTATCCATGCCCTGGTGTAGTCCCCACCTATACCGTATTAGGGTAGGTCTTTGTGACCAATATGACATGGAAGTGAAGGTATGTCACCTTCAAGGCTAGGTCATGAAATGCATTGTGATGAAAGGCATCTACTCCCCTGGATTGTTTGGTCTGGAAGAAGCTAGTCCAACATGTTATAAAGACGTTCAACTAGCCTATTGATTGCTCCGCATAGCTAGGAACTGAGGCGTCTCGGCAATAGCCATGGGAGTGAGATATCTCAGAAACGGAATACCCATTCCCAGTTAGATCTTCTGGTGACCACGACCTCATGAAGGGCCACCAGCTCAGTCAGTCCCAAATTCCAGACCCACAGAAATTTTGAGATAACAAATGTTTATCGTTTAAAGTCACTAAATTTTAGGATAATTTATTATGCAGCAATCAATAATACAGTCACTGACATATAAAACCAGAGTTAAAAAGAACTCTAAAGATCAAGTAGGGCAGGCACTGATAGACGGGTACAACACTTCCCTTGAAGTCTGAAGAACTTTGTGGAATCTTTCTCTACTTCTATTGGTTATAGTTGGTACACACATTGAGACTTCTTTACTATCCCTTATTACAAGAGATGTAAGGCCTAATCCCAGCTTGCATGTTGTATTGATGATAAGAATTTCATTTCTTGACTGCAAGTCCAGGGCTCTTGCACTGTATTATGCTACCATCTATGCAAATGAAATTAATTTAACCCCTTTGGTTTATATGAGATACCCAAGAACTTGCAGAAGTTCATCTAGGAAGAAGATACTATGCTACCTCAGAAAGTGGACAGTAGTTTGAATGCTAATGGTAGTAGGCTGAATAATGGTCCCCAAATGTCTCCAGGTCCTAATCCTTGGAATCTATGAATGCTACCTTATATGGCAAAAGTGATTTTGCAGTTGCAGTTAAGGATCATGAGATGAGGACATTGTTCTGGATTACCTATGTAGGACTTACAAGTAATCACAAGTATCCTCAGAAGAAGGGAATGCTATGTAATGCACAACAGGGAGAGAAAAGATGTGATGCAAGGCCAGGAGTGAACAAATGAAGACAGCATCCTGGAAAGATAAAGAAGCAGATTCTCCTTCAGAGCCTCCAGAAGGAAGCCCTGCTGACCCTTTGATGTTAGCCCCTGAGACTGATTTCAGATCTCTGACCTCCAGAACTGTATAAGAATACACTTGTGTTAAGACACCAAGTTTGTTATAATTTGTTACAGCTGCCATTGGGAACTAACACTCTCATTTTAGCTCTGATATGACCTAGTTCTGTTAGTCTGCATAAGACAAACTAAGACTGTTTGATCATCTGTAAAACAGTAATAACTGTCTATTTCATAGGGCTGTTGTTAGACTGAATGAGATCATTTATGTGTAAAACGCTGAGGATAAGACTTGGCACTCGGAAAGTTCACCATAAACTTGGCTGTTGATCTGGGCTGGACAGGAAGAATGCAACACTTTCTGCTCCTTTTGAAAACTCAAATAGAGTACCAAGCAGCTTGGAATACAGAAGGGGATGAGTGTCTATTAACCACTCTATGGCTGCCCTTCCATCAGGGACCTGGAGGCCGATTAGCTTCAACCTCTCTGATTGTCCTTTCTCAAGGATGTTGACTGCAAGACGGGGAAAAGGAAAACACACAGAATGACTCTCTAGTAATTTCCATTGGTACATATGAAGACTATTCTTGATTTTCAAAGGTGCCTGCACTGATGGCTGTACACTTTTTCACAAAAAAAGTGGAATGGATTTCTTTTTGAAAGCTTGATATAAATGCTGCCTAAAAGAGTCTATTACAAAGCAGCCATGTATTTGTTAGCTGGCCATGTGTCTCATTAGCTTGAGGCCCACTGGAGGTATGAGGAGCATAGCTGTATAAACCTTTTCTTTTTCTTATCCTAGGTTAAGTTTCAAAATTTCACTAATTAAAAAAAAAACCAGAATAATTATATGTACTTATTGATCCCTACCCCTCTGTTTTATGTAGAAGCTTGCATTCTTTGTTTTCTACTGATTGAGTGTTTGTATTCTGTTGTTTATATGTACTAACCTCATTTGCATAGATTAAGCGCTCTGTGGTCTCTACCGTGAGTCCTAGTGGGCAGGAGCGACATCACATCATCCTCTTGTACAGGGCTTGGTGGAACTTTCTGTGCCTCATGATTGTTTTATGAGGATAGATATGATGCTGTGAAATGAAGCCAAAAGGACACTTTAAAATAGGTTCTGATGCTGTTGGATCTTCACTGGATGTCTGTCCAGAGTAAAGACCTGAGGAATAGCTCTTTGTATCATCATGACAAACAACTGATATAGTAGAGGGCAGTGATTTTCTAAAGCCCTGACAAATCCTGTCCTGTTAGTCAGAGATGACTGAGGAAATAAGTGAATCTGGTTCATTGACTTGGCTTCTAATGCCAGTCTGAGGTTCGCCAAGAGGGCTAAAGATCAAGCTCTCTTCTATCTCTGCACACACCTCAACACCGGGCATTGGTCCTCAGTGGCCCCTAGTCACTGAATCCTAGGTTTGCCCACCACCACACTTAGTTCATCAGAAGGGAATGCATTTTTCCTAATTGGGCCTGGATCAGTTGACACTTGTTGAACTACAGAGATATGGTAATGGGCACAGGAAACCAGACAGTATGAAGTCAGTTGACTAGCACAGGCTCAGCTACCTAAATTGGTAATAGAAGCAGACATCTTTTGATTGAAATGGTCTTGCTTGGCCAATAGAGAGTGACAGCTGAGGTAGAGCTCACCTCTACTGTTAGGGGATTTACTGCTTCACAGCAACCTTAGTAGGTCTTTTGCGACAGCTTTAAAGATACTGGATATAAGCCATGCAAAAACTGATTTCCCTCATTTAAATGCTCTCACTGTCCAAGGTTGGTGAAGCATGAACAAAGGCTCATACAGAAGGTAATGTTTGACCTCTCTCCAGATAAGAGGCTCACACTAGTTGTTTGCTTTTGTGGGGAGTCAGAATTTAATACATAACCTGAAATCCTCCCAGCTTATTGACCTCCACTCACAGGTTCTAGGAAAGAAGATGAAACTTTCATTTATCTTCACTCTACACATGGACAGATACTGTGCTTAAATGCTTCAGCCAAAATCTTTTAGATTTTGATGCATTTTATCTGTTTGCATAAGGTCAACAATGCTTTCCTACTCCCACAGTAAATACTGAATCCTGTTTATAACAAAAGAACAGTGTCTGCAGGTAGCACAGGCAGAGCACTCTGGGCTCCTTTTTTCTTTTTCTTAGAGACCCCAAAGAGGACTGAACCTTTGCTCTTCTTTACCAGCAACCCAAGATCAAGATTAACCTGGAGTCCTTTCTCTTCTTGGTTAGGCCTGACACAAGCAACTGCTTTTCTGTCACATTGATTTTTCTGCCCTTGTGGATTCAAAGCCAGGGTTGAGTCCTAACAGGGTGCATTCTCTGACAAGGAAATTCTGCAACCTAATTTACAGCTGGAGTCAAGCTTGCCAGTGAGTGCTGGAGGAGAACTGAAGCAATCCACTGGTTAACTGTGCATTTAATAATGTTTATTCAAGCAAGTTTGTGATTTCTTCACTCCCTTCAACAAGTATGTTATTTGTAATACCTATCTTCTTTAATCTAGGTGGTTGAAAAATGTCTGAAACGTGTGTGGGCTAGAATCTATTTTGTTTTTCTGTGGGTATATTCATTTAACAAAAGCAGTCTGTGGAACTATCAGAAACTGCCTGCCATATTTCCAAATCATCTCTCTCTTCAACGACCATGACTTAATCCTGAAGGAAAACAAGGTAATCTTTTCAAATAAACATTCTCAAGAATGTTTTGCTAGTATGCAGAACCTTCCCAGTGACTGAAAATAGTTATATCGAGGGGAGTACAATTCCAGTGGGTGGAGTGTTTGTAAGTATTAGATATTTTCAGCTGATTAACAACAGGCTAAATTGCAAGCAAAGGTATGTGTGTGTGTGTTCAAAGATGCACTTAGGATCTTGCTTCTCCCTGTTGTTGGTGGAAAATAAGGCACAGAGGGGTTAAAAACTTTCAGTAAGTATGAGAGTTAGTAAGGGATATTGGCAGTATTTAGAACCCAAGCCCGTTAGGTTTCATGAGGCTAATGTCCTTCTGGTAAGAGTAAATAAGAGATGAAGAAACATTTATCATTAAGTAAAAGGAAGCAACGACACAAAACCAGTTGGTTGTATGCAACATATTAGTGCAATATTACTAGTCTCAAGGAACTTGGCATGCAGTAAAAAGAGAAAATGTAGAGTATGGATTGAAAAACAAAACTTACTTGGATTATATACTTAACTAAATCAGTACAGACCATGTATTCTCGAATCTACCATTTTACTTAAAAATGTTATTTTGTATTTAAGTTTTTTTCTTTTACCTGTCTCTTTCTCCCTGGTCTGTGGGCTTCTGAAGGACAAACTTCTTTTCTTATTTGGGGCCTGAAGCTCCAGGACTTAATGCTGATCTGGAAGAAATGAGGGCAGGAATGATTGAATGAATTAATTTAATCATATATTTTATATTTTTAGCTTCCATTGTTTGTGGGCCTGATATCCTTTGTTTAATTTATTTACCAATTGTTGTTTAAGATGCCGGTATATTCAAAGCATCTTTTTAATATACCCCCACCTACATACATAAATATATCATTACCTTAAAAAATCTTACAGCAGTACTGTCCAACAGAAATACAATGTGAGCCACATGTGTAATTTTGAATGTTCTAATAGCCACATTAAAAAAGTAAAAAGAATAATATATTTTCTTTAACTCAACATATCTTAAACATTGCCATTTCAATACATAAATATAAAATTATTAGTAAGATACCTTACATTCTTTTGTTCACACTAAGTTATTGAAGTCTGGTGTGTTTTTCACTTAACAGGCATCTCAATTCAGACCTGCCTTCAGACTACAAAGTAAACTGACACAATGCAAGTGATTGGTGGGCTCATGTGGCCACTGTATTGGTCAGCACAGCCCTGTATTTCATGCACAGATGTAGGGGACATTTCCCCCACTTAAAAGTGAACCCCTGCTGCTATGCCCACTCTTGGTCCCTGTAGTCTGGAAACCGCCTCAGCAGTCCATGTGACAGCTGGGTGGCCAACCATCCTGACTTGCCCAGGGGATCTCCTGGGGCACAGGACTTGCAGTGCCAAGTCCTAAGCAAGGCAGAATGGCTGGTCATCCCACTGTAAATCATGCTTATCCAATCAACATTTTATCCAACGTATTTTAGCCACAGTGAATGGACCAGACATAGAACACATAAATCTGATTGCCAATCATGAAATTTTGTGGGAACCACTGGGAAAAGGAGCATCAGTTTCTGTTGTAGTTATTATCTGGAGTTTTAGCTAACCTTCCCTCCTTCATAAGGGAAGAGCCTGACTGACAGTAATTCCTACTTTGGAGAAAATTAGATGTAAGGAGAAACTGACTCTTAGTGGCTTTACTTAAAAATTTTGAGTTCCTGGTTCCAGCCTTGCTTGAACTTATGCAACTTTTAGACTTTTCAGAAAGCCAATAAATTCTTTATACCTGGATTCATCTTTTTTTCTTGTTAGTTTATACCATTCAGGTTGGATTTCCATCATGTGAAACTAAAACAGTCCTAACTAACAAAATAGTTTATATAAAAAAAAGAGAGTACAAGAATCTAGTTGGAATTCTTCAGGCTCATAAGAAACACAATCAGAGATTGTCTATTTTCCTTTTACAAACTCTCCTTAAGTTACTGTGGGTGTGTGTGTGCACATAATGAGTGTGTGTAAATGTTTGAGTGTGTTCTTTCTTCTGCAGCCTCGAAACATGAGGCAACTTTGTGGTGAAGGTAGGTGAGGCCATGAAATAGTTGTGTGCTGGCAATAGACTATGAATTAGCGGGGCCTTTTTTAAGTAGGAAGCAATGGAGATGTGTTGTTTTTTCTTCCCTGTCTCTCTCTTGCTCTCAGACCTTTGCACTTTGCTCATGTTGAGAGAGTTTGCTTCACTGCAACATTTCTCATGATGGATCATAAGCCTCATTCTAGGTATTGGAACAATTTAAAGTTCATAAGATTTTCAACCTGAGGGCTATAGACCCTTGGGAGGTTGTAGAGTTGTAAAGTTGGTATCTGAAAATCCATCCGTTTATCTCTTCTTAATCGATTTATGCTAAAAGTGCAATCATTAACATGTGGAAGATCGTAACACGTTTAACAGCTCCAGAAGAGTGAATAGGTACTCAATAGATGTTATTGAGCTCTAACTGTGTAATTTGACAAGGTTAAGTGCCCTATGTGAAGTAATTAATGTATGTTATAGCATAATATTTAGGTTTCATAGCACTCCTACAAAGCTAGAATTATGCTTATTGTTTTGAAATAGAAAAATAAATAACATATATGTGTGTGTTTAAATACACCTATGTGTGTATGTTTATACATAATTATATATATATAAATTTTCCCTTATTCACTATTTAACAAACATTTTTTAAACTTTTTTTTTCAATGAATTGAGCATCTAGTGGAGAAAATAGGCTTTCAAATGTACAGCTGTACTACCTTCAGTGAGCATGTAAAGAAATCAGAGATACCATTGGAGAGGAGAGGAAGAGTGCCTGACAACAGAGGCAGGGATGGGAAGGGGGGGCAGTCAGAGGAGCTCCTGGGAAGCGTGCCTGATGCCTGATACATTAAAGTTTATCTGCTTTATTGCAAATGTCTCTATTTTTTTTTTCAGAATCAGGTTCCATTTTTTGACAATGACAAATTTTATTTTGTTTCTCTGCATCATGATGACATAAGTGACAGAACTCCAAACTGTAAAGCAAAAGAGTTGGGTTCTTAGCTTTGTTGCTGGTGAGGCCCACAGGCAAAGCCTTGTAAATATCTGGGGCTAGAGTTTCCCCTTACAGTAATTTCCTCCTACCCCTGTGAATTAAGGCAGATCAACCGATTCATCCATAATAGTACCCCTTCCAAAGCAGGGACACTGCAAAACCCTCAGCAGCACCCTCCATTCTCACCTTTACTGTCCTTGCATCAAGAGATAATATGTGGAGACTGCAGTTCAGAAGCAGGGTGTTACAGCTGGGCTTAAATGGAAAATCAGCTTACAAGTAAAAAATGCCGTCTCATTTCATTTTTCTCCAAGTCAAATGACCACCTGATCATAACTGCAGAATTTCTTCACTTATGGATAGCCTAGGACAGACAAGTGAAGATTTGGCAAATTAGATTAATGGTGACAGGGACATAGTTTCCAAATGCCTCAATCTGGCATTATTAGATTCACAATTAAAGAGTAGTAAGTATCATTCAATATTTAATTAATATCCTGGAAGTTCCTTATATGGAAGCACAACAGAAAAATAACAAAAATGTTGTATTTTCTTATGGATATAGTTTGGAAGCAGATGTAATTCTTAATCTTAAAATTTCACTTTTGCAAGAAATCAGTTTTTCTGTTATGTTTAAATTTATTCTGTCTGGGGATACACTAATTTGTGTGTGTGTTATTTATTTATTTAAAGTATATACAATAAAATGCACAAATCTTAGGGTACAGCTTGTGAATTTTGACATGTGACCTATGTAACCCAGGTCATGCTATAAAACATTCTCACTATTTTTTGAACTCCTGGAGATACATTTATGTATGTATAATAAAGTCAGGGAGAGAGAGAGGGGGAGGGAGGGAACTGTCTGTAATATTGTGGTCCCAGAGTTTAGTGTAGGTCACCAACTAGAAGATAGAAATCATTTTTAAGATTATATGAAAGAATGAGAAGAGAGAAAGGTAAGAACTATTTTGTTGACCACGTTGATGACTTAGCCTGTCACACTGGAATTTTTTGCTTTCAAAAACTTAGTATTATTTTCATTTTTTGATTTAAATGAAAGTATCTCATCATATTTATCAACAAATATGTAAATTAATATACATTCACCTTAAAATCCATAAAAGACTCTATTTGGCTTTCACAAAATGAATGTTTTTCCTCACTGCGGGTTGAAAGTGTATTTTCCTTCTTTGCAGCTAAGCACGTGACAGTTTGGGCTACATGGAAACTCAGAAGAAGGATTCATATACTGGTTGTCATGATGCTCTTCTGGACTCAGTGGTTTCCTAAAGGACATGACTACAGGGTGAAGGCCTGAGTGCTCAGTGCGGCACACCTGGGACATCGCCCTCTGCGTGGTACCAGAGTTCATAACACTCACCCAAAGCCAACCTCTCCAACATCTGTTGTCACTAGTCACTGGATAACCCTAGAGTGGAAGTCTCTGGTATTTGCCACCTGACTTTGCTACTTTAAATGTGGCCAGCACACTTTCCTACTGCATCATGATTGGCATATAAAAGCCAATGGCATTTATCATCAAGTATTAACACCACCATCACCAACAAGTTCTCATGTAGCGTGACTGCAACTCCTATGGCCATTTATTAAGAACGCAAAGCTTTTGCTATGCTGGAAACAGATGCATCTCCAAGGCTGGACCTGCTCTCCATATCTGACTCCCCACTTTCTGACTCTTCTCATCTCCCCATGCCCCACAGCTCTGGCTCACTTTCTTCAGGATGTGACGACTCCAGCAAAGGGGCTCATTTTTTTATCCGACTATAAAGCCAAGCAAATGAACCTTATATAACTGTTTTGCTACATATTTTAACCTCTTTCTGTTTGCAATTCATCTATATTTTAATAGCATGCAAAGCCTCTGAGCAGAGCTTTTGCACAAAGCTGCCCTCAGACTGTGGTATGCCATGTTACTAAGTTGCCACACCAGTGCCAGCCTTCCTGTCACCTAAGCCACAAGGCAATGAGTAACCCACAGTTAGAAATTTAGTCTTCTTTCTTCCTCCATCTAAACTAAAATTGTAAAATACCATATTGATGTGTTAAGAATGCAGCTTGGAGGTATGATACAATAAGCCATGAGATCAGCGACTATGGAGATCCCATTGCAAATCCTTTAAAACATTTGCCTCTTCTACCTTTTGTCTGTTCTCCCTTGAATACTTTCCTTCTTCTAGCACATCATTTCTGCCTAACAGGAGAAGTGATGATATTGGACCTGATGGGAGGCTGTGCCGCCAGGTCTGCTCTCCTGAAGGCTGGTGTGGAGGAAGGGTCAAGCTTGCCCTGAACTCTCCTCAGTCAGTCCCTGTTCCCTCCACCCACTGTTCAACAACTCACCCTGACCCATTCCTTCACAAACTTGACAAGAGAGAGTAGAAAACTCTCCTTTTTTGCCTTTCATTCATTCATTAGACGTGAACTGCAGACTTACTAGCCACAAAGCACTAAGCCTCACCATGAGGGTCACGAAGGAATCACAAAAGAACATCAGGTGTCTGTTCTGAGAGGGTGACCTCGGCACACACATATCCTGTCCCACAGACTCATAATTTGATAGGCAAGCTGCAGAAGGTGCTTCCTTCTTTGGAAAACTGCACTGATTATAAAAGCTGGGGAGTTGGAATTTAGCACCTTTACTAGATCTGCCTCTTTCCTTCCCTTACATATACTTCATGGGGTAACCAACTGTACTATTTAGCATACCCTGAGCCCAACCTGCCCTTTTCTTTCTTCAAAGCTCATGGAAGGGCTGTCCTTCCTTTACATCAGCACCCTTCTCTGCCTACTGCCACCCTCCCTGCCGCCCCGTCACTGGAAACACATTTCTTCTATTTCAAAGGCACATTTCAAATACGTCTTCCTTTCATCTGGATAAAATTCTCTGTTGCCTGGAGACTCAGAGAAAGTGACAGAAATCAACAAACTTCGCAGTCTAAAGGCTCCCATTCTGCACTTGGGCTCTAGTGCTTACTAACTATGTCCCCCTGGAAAAGGTGCGAGGGCTCTCTGAGCCTCAGTTTCCTCATCTGCAAAATGGAGATGATAATAGCAAAGGAGTCATGGTTTTTCGATGAGGTAGTTTACATAAATGGCCTAACACAGTATCTGGCTTCTGAAATGATAATCAGTGTCCCTTCTTGGAAAACCCCATTATTAAATTCTGTTTAATGTAACTGTTTGCAGGATTACCTCCTGTGTTAAAATCCTAGCCACTTGAGAATAGGTACCACAGCTCATTCACAAGGGGTTCCCTGCAGCCTTGCACAAAGCTTTGTGCCTAGCAGATGCTCAGGTGCATCACTGGCTGCATCAATGTGTTACTGTGAAAATACAAATGATCAGAGGTCTGTGAAGGTCCAGGCTCAGTGGTGAAAGGAGGGCCTGGGTACAAAGACCACATTCTTTAGAGTCTTTTCTGAGTTCAGCAAGGTTCTTGAGGGCAGGGTAGCCGCAAGTAGTTGCAGTTGCATTAAATGAGCCAGGGTAGTTGCAGGAAGTGGCAGGCTCATGAAATTTAGGGTCCCAGGGTGACCTTAACCTGGGTCACACGCAAGATGAATCAGAAGAGAAAACAGAGACAAAGCCAGTTGCTCTCAGATCCTTAGACATTCCAAACAAGAGGGAGACTCAGTCTTCCCTGATTAATCTTTAGTGATTTATTCTTTGGACATCATTTAAAAGGACCAGTTTAAAGTAAATTAATTGAACTCCCATGATCTTTTACCCTACATGTATCATCAAAAGAAACTAGATCTTGAAATTAAAAAAAAATACTTGATTTATTTTCTGTGACTTACAAACTACTGAGGAATGTCAGTTGGGTTTTTATTTTTTGAAATTATAAATAAAAACTCCAGTCTTTTCAGCAGTTAGTTGAAACATCCCAACTGTAACAAATGAGTTTTGAGTGAGGAGTATCATAGGAGGAGAAATAATAAATACATAACCTAAGACACACAGGTAGAGGAAAGTATTGGTTGTCTCAAAAAACAGCTATTTCCCCTTTTACCTCTCTGGCCTGATATTATTCCTGAGTTCACCCCTCTTCAACATGACTTGGGTAAATTTTCATTAGCATAAACTAGTGTTTTCCAAAGCACAGGTAGGGGTCTATTAGGGAATTGTAAAATCAGTTTAGTGGCTGGATTATCATTATTTTTGATTAATGAATATAGCAGTAAAGAGAATAAAATAGAATAGAAAATATCTGAATGCATGGCATAATAAGGATGAATTTTATAAAACTTTCATTTGTGTTTTATATATGCATTATGAAATGCATTTATATGTGTACTGAGTTGGGGTGTACAGTGTATTTTTCACAGTCATATCTCAAAAACTTTGGAAGCTGCTGAATCCTCTAGGCCTCATGGTGATTTGTTTGCAAATTGCTGGGTAATGGTGATATGGCTGTGGCCCATGAGACGTCAAGGGAGATCTGGTGGGGAAGGCTGGGAAAAAATTCCTCACCCAAAAGCATGATATACTGTGGACCTACTGTCCTCTCTTTCACTGGGTGTCACCATGTGCTTCCTGGTACTGTGGCTCCATCTGACAACTACAAAAGCAGTTTATGTGAGATCATGTTGAACATAACAGGTGGGAAGATGAAAGGAATTGGGTCCTAGGTTCAGTGTTAAGCTGCAATGTTAAATACCTCTGAAACTATCCCACCTCTGGGCTATCATGAGATCATAAAGCCCCTTACTGTTTAAGCCACTTGAGTTAGTTTTATGTTACTCACAGCTGACAGAACCCTAAGGGATAAAGAAAGCTTATTTTAGGAAGTGCAATAAATCAAACACTGGTGTGTAGGTCTGGTGGAAGGAAAGCTTGAAAAGGAACTCTGACTCAGATCATGAAGGATGCTGAGTTCCAGGACCAAACATTAATGTGGAGACAGTATAGGCTTACAGTTATGAGCACAGACTCAGGAATAGATAGTCTGGGCTTGAGCCTCTTTTTTCTACCTGTTAGCTGGGTTACCTTAGGTGAGTAATCATTGTGAGCAGTAAGTCAGAATATTAATCTGGTGTCATTTTCTAGGGTGGATTGAAAGTTGGGAAAATGTGGAGTCATTGAAATTAGTTAGAAGACTATTGTGACAATCCATTAATGAATAATGAGGGCTTATGCTCTGGAGATGGTAAAGGAAACCCATGAGAAGAGAAGGATGTAGGAGATACTAAGAAGGTGGTCTTGGTGATAGACTGGTTATGGGAGATGGGGCTGAGGAAGGAATGAAATCCAGCTGTATGATCTCAGTGCTGGAGTATAGGGTGGGGAAGAGGGATGATGTATGTGGTGAGGTGGGATTAAGAAGTGAGGAGGGGAAATAACTTCCCATGATGCCCTTTATGGTGGTGGTGGGGGTGGTGGATGGCACTGCATTTACTTATAATTTCCTCACCCAAAATTCCATTTTATGGATGGTGTCCCAAAATTCTGACACATTAAGGAGCTCCTCCTGAGTGAGATAGTAAATGACAAAGATTTAATTCCAGGCCATTTTTACTTCAAATTGATTGATAGCCATTTGTGTCCAGGATGAGAAATAGGAAATCATGAAGAAGTATAAAGTATAAAGTGAGAAGATAGAGATCAAACTCTAGATCCATAATACAGTTAGGAAATAAAGGAGAGACGGTGTATAATAAAGGAGGGACAGATCCTAAAGACAGATTTTGTTAGAACGATATTTTTTTTAATTGAAAAAAATGTAAGGTGAGAAAACAAAGGCTAGTATTAGTGGAGACAAAGTATGGAGACTGGCTGGGGGGAAATTAGGGTGGTACAGATGTAGTGAGTTCCAAAGGAAGGGTGTGCGGCAGGAGGTAGCGGTCCACGTGTCACCGCTTGAGGGGTTACAGGAGTTAGGGGTTGAGAAAAGAGCACAGGCTACAAGAATATGTGACTTTCTGGTGACTTTAAGCTAGAAATTTCAGTAAGTTTGGCAAACATATGTGCTAGATTGTTGGATATAAGAGTGAGTGGAGGGGGGCTGTGGGCCATTAATGAAAAGTCACAATGAACAGTAAAGATTTGACAAGAAAGGGAAGATCTTTCCTTGTTTAAAGTAGAAAGAAAGGATCATAAATCAAAGATATTTTGAAAAGGAGAATAACTGAGGGAACAGAAATCTGTAGAAGTTAAAGGTAGGAAACAAGAGAGAGGAGAAGGAGAGAGAGCCCTCAGAAGACGGAAGCATTTATCTTGTCGGATGGACAGAGGCAGAGAGAGAGGTGGTCTGTGTATAAACTGTTCTGTAATCCAAAAACAGGTTAGAGAAAAGACTGGTAAGTATTACCTAAGGGTAGGGGAAATGATGGGCTGTGATTTCTCCCTGCAACACCTGATACTTTCAAGAGATGGTGAGGAGAAAATAGACTTTGGGAGGGGTATGCAATTTGTATCCTGTGACTCATAAAAATGGTGCAAGGGTATTAGTGAGAGCAACACTGAAGTGTTTCTGGAGCCAATTCTCCTGCAGCAAGTTGTGTGTTGACTCTCAGTGAGCAAAGTTCAGGATTCTTATCACAGGTCTGCTCTAATTAGTTGGAAAGTCTTATTATTGTTATTATTTTTTTACCATAACAGCCTTAGTCTCATTTATTTATATAATGGGACACATTGGCCATGGTTCTTTATATTTTCACTGTGGAAATTCAGTAAGATGACACAGATGATGATGATGACAATGTTGATGACGATGATGTAACACACTAACAATAACATGTAAAAATGATGTGGCTCTTTCTATGGTGAGCTGGATACTTCTAGCTTCCTACATATATTAGCTTATTTAAACCTCCAATCTGCTGTTTGAAGTTCCTATACTCCCCGCTCCTACCCCAGTTTACAGAAGAAAGTCTGACAGGTTTAACAACATTGTTAAGAAGGTCTGGTAAGTTTAAACTTTACCTAAATTTTAACAACGAACAAAATGACAGAGCCAGGATACAACCTAACTAGCCTGGCTCCAGATAAAGAATTTCACAAATATTAAAGCCTGCTATTTTGCCAGGTATTATTACAAGAGAAATAAAGCATATTCTTAAAATATGGTCTAACCAATTTTCAATAGAGGCTATTTTTTTAATTGATTTATTTTGATTACTTAAGGTGCTTGTTTTTCTAAACCATTAGCTCTTGATAGCATTGTGTTTCCAAAGTTTGTTTGTTTTGCCATTTAGAAAACAGCACCTCCCATCTTCAAGTTGCTTCCTTAGCAAGATAAACCTCTGACGGTGCTCTGTGGTGTTTATTTCTATGAGCTGTGGCACCACTGCTCTGGGAAGGACGTGTCACCTCTGAGAGGTTGCTCCTAAGAAGCAGGGATGGCAGCTGCTGTCTCAAACTTCCTGACCAACCCTGAGCCAGGTAGTGTATCAGGCAAAGACGATGGACTTGAAAGGAATATAGCTATTCAAAGGCTAGGGAAAATTCTTTACCATGTTGTAAAATGTGGAATGTCATTTTGAATGGGTTTCTCCAGAGTGTCGCTTTAATGACTTCTGCCTCAAGAAGATGTTGAACTAGATTCCAAGAAAATTGCATTGGGTGGATGACATTTTACACCAAGAGCTGTAAAGCACCAACACAACCTTTCAGACTGAATCAAAAGCTTAGAAGGCTGTTCAAACAGGCTGCTGTGCCTGGTAGGAAATTATTGCTTTCAATACTGAAACAGCTATAGAGGCTTATTTGTAATATCTTCAGACTTGGTTGGCTGCAGTTTGGAATTGCTGTGGCTACCTGGGAATTTGAGAAGAAATACAGTTAGAGAAGTTATGTCAGGATGGCATCCTCTGCTAGAACCATGAGGAAAGCAGCAGAAGCAGCTTAGTCACTGCATTGTATCTGCCTCCCGCAGTGACACAAGGCAGATTTGGAACTGGCAATGATAGAGTCTACAGAGGCTGACCTGGTGGTCTGGCTCAGGAGTCTGGTGTCTCATGTAAGGTATTGCCAGAAGATTTTCTTTTCAGTTTCCATACATCCTATCCCAGATCAGTCATGATCCCAGATCAGTGCTCTACATAGTGAAAGAGAGCATTTCAAGACTCAAGAAAAACACATTTTCTCTTTCAAACCCTGTTCCTAGGTTTTTAAGAGCTTCAGTACAAAGAAGAAGTTATTGATTCAGAGCCACAGAAACTAGAAGGTAAACAGTAAAAGCCGAGCGGAACCCAGGTAGTAAGAGCCTGGCGCTGACATCAGCCCCCACAGCAGTCTCCAAGATGGGAACCGCACCATGTGCTGTCTTCAGTAATAGGACAGTTAAGGCCCAACTAAAGAAGTCGACTGCGACCTCAAAGGGCCTTACAAACACGCCTGGCTTTCCATGTAGCAGTGCCGCCTCCTCCATAGGTTTTGGCTTGCTTCTAAATTATCCTTAAAATACATTTCTACACTTTTTTCCCAAGGGTCTACTCCACATTTTTGTTAAAAAATGGAATATTACATCAGACTGAAAAAAAAAGAGCATCTCTACTGTTACAAGGGCTGTAAACGTGCCCTTTTTTGTTAGCAGAAAATCTGAAATAAATACATATTTATACAACACACAGCATCTTTTTATTCTGTACCTTAGTACTTTTCCTTTTTGACATTATTACTACTATATTTTAAGTTCCTGTGAAGGCAGGGGCTTATCTTGGCTACCAATGACACCTTAATTAAAAAAATAAATATATTTAGATTGTGGCGCTTCCCTGTTTTAAGCTCTTTGTTGGTTTCTAATGACATTGAGTAAAAAACAAATTCTCTCCATGGGTCTAAGGGCCTCAGCGACACGGAATCTGTTTCACTGGGGCCACCACCTTGGCCCCTTGCTCTCCACTCAAACAGGCTTCTCTCCACTTTTGCAAGCTCTTTCCCACCTCAGGTGCTCACACAGGCTGTTCCCTCAGTCTGAGATTCTCTTTTGCACTGATGGCTTCCTCCTACTTGAATGTCTATGCTCTCTGTAACCATCCATTTAACTAGATCCCTTTCTTCCTTCCACAAGCCCTATCTCCATTTTCTATATTTCAGCAACCACTCTGTCTCTTTAGGAATACTTAACAGAATTAATTTATTTTCTTGTTTGTTGTCTGTCTTCTCCACCTAGCAATGAGCTCTGTGAAGTCAGGGGCCCCATGCCTGTGATGGTCCTAGAGCTTAGCCTTTACCTGGCACATGGTAGCTGTCCAACAACTATTTGCTGCATTAATACATGAGCTTGGGAAGAACAAGTTGATAAATGTACCACGTATTTGTCATCCTCAGTGTAGGGGAATAGAAAGAGACAAAACTGAAAAGGTTCACTGAGTCCAGATCATAGGTGCCCTCAGCTAGAGTCCATAGCTAAAAACAAAAATAGTGTTTTGAGCAGGGAACTAATGTCACCTGGCCTGTATTGCAGAAAGGTGGATCTGGCAAAAATGTAGCAGATTTGATTTTAGTAGAAAAATACTATTAAGAGTACTGGTAACAGTATTAGGTGTAGAGGACTGAAATTAAGGAGTTTAAGTAGCAGCATTGATTAAAAATTTTGATATACTAAAGCAGGTGGAAGAGAAAAAACTCCTTTTTTTGATGGCTAATTCATTCAAAATATATGTTTTGAGAAGGTTGTCAGAGTCCCTGTCTATCCTGAGGGGATTAATTTCAAAGACATAGCCTGATGGAGCTCAGCCTCCTTTTAGTATTTTTAGCAGCTTACAGATGGTCTCCTGCTCATACCTGAGATAAGGGCAAATAGTTGTTTTGTTACTGCTGTTTCAGATCCTCTAATATCTCCACAAACAGAGACACATTAGCAGAGATGAGTTTGATTTTGGAACCCTTTTGTATGAAGTATTGCAGGAAAGGAGGGCCAGGCTGCCTCTCTTTGGTAAAGGTGGTGGAATATAGGATTTTCAGTTGGATTTTCTAGGGTTGAGACCCGGCTCTGTCCTGCACTACCTGGGTGAGATTGGACAAGTAATTTAACCATTCAGAACCCCCATTTTCTGGTCTATAAAATGGAAATAAATCATGCCCTAACTTACGGTGAATACTTTTAATCTATAAGCTGCTGTACAAACCCCAATAACTGGATTCACAGATATTCTGCATCTCCATCTTGCCCCACATAGTTGCACAACAACATGTTAACTTCTATTTATCCAGAAATTAGTGGAAGCAGATTTACAGATGTGAAGGTTGGAGGAGGAAGAAAGCAGAAATAGAATACATCAACAAGGCTACTGTGGCCGGATCAGTAGTGCAGGGCTTGTGGGCTGCATACTTTCCAATTAAAATCAACTAGGAATTATCAACACTACATACTAAATTATAAAATAGTGTAATTTGTCAAAATGGTTCTTTTTGGCTAGTTTGTGAGGGTATGATGGGTAAGAAAGATGGAGAGCATCTTCCTATAATGTTTTCATTGTTATTGACAGTAATATCACTGTAAGGCAGTGATTCCTAAACTCTTGGATCAGGGACTTTTTGGAATCTCTGATGAAAGGGATGGACTCTAGAAAAATTCTCATGTAATACATATTCACCTCTGGTTTTGCTTACAGATTACCTGAAATCTGTCTAGAGAGGTGGCGATCCAAGGACCCCAGGTGGTGAACTGGCCATAAAGCAGCAATTGAATTTTCTGTGTTCACACTTGTCTTTCTGTTTGGTTTTGTTTTAAGCTAATTTTCAAGGAAGTTGTTTCCCTGGGTCATAAACAGTCATGAAGGGCCTGGCTTCATGCTAGGAACTTCCTCAATGCTTAACTCTCCCAGTCATTTCTGTCATCCTATTGGGTAATGGGGTTTGTTATTGTTTATGTAACACTGACTAAATGACCAAGTGAAATATTTTGGATTACTCATGAATGAACCTGGGGAGCCTGAGTATAGATTGTATCATGAGCCCATTAGATACCTTATGCCTTTCACCACAGAGCAAAATGTATCCCTTGGGCCAGACTATCCTTTTTTATCATGTGCACCCCTCAGTACTCTCCTGGAGGGATCCACACAGCACAGAGAAGGAAAGATAACTCCTAGAGTACTCTCACATATTGGATACCTCACAATATGTCAGACCATCGTTAAACCCAAGGATTGTGTATGCATGTATTTAAAAAATTAGAGTTTTGCTATTCAAATATAAAAATTGGAACAAAAAAACCTAAGTTTTTTATGAGATCAGACAAATTTCTCAAAGATTTGCTTTTCTAGGTCATTAGAATTTCTATTCCTGACCTAGAGAAGAGATGCATATATCTATATTTGTTCTGGGACCTCTTAATGTAATAGGTGTTTAACTTTGGTAACACCTGTAATCAATTCCCAGGAAACCAGCTGTTTCTAGAACATCAGAAAATACATAGATGGTCTTTAAATAAGCTAAGTGTATAAATGGTTGAAATGCTAAAATTGAGAGATCTTGTGTTATGATTAATGCTGACATGTGAAGCAACTTTACAGAAGTGCATATAATTGAAAAGCAGATTTACTTGGGTAAAATCAAAGTATTTATCAGGAAAGTCCTCTGAGATGTTCAGATGAAAGGCAGTGTAGAGGTATAAAGTATCATTATCATTACCACCACCATTATTAATAGCTAACTTAATGCTCTCATGATTTCCTTGAAGTTGTCTTATTGATATTATTGGCATCAGCTGTTTGGTCTTGATACCAATTGAGGCATTACCAAACAAAAAACTGTAAGAGGAGCATATTTTCCAAGGATACTTTCATATTTATTTCTAAATATATTTATCTTACATAAATTAACATCCCAGAAAGGAAGGTTGGTCATATCAGGGAAAAACAGAAATTATGCTAGGTATCATAATGCAAGACAACTGTAGGTATTTATGGGTAATGGCCCTAGTTCAGATTACATTAAATTAGAATTTCAGCAAATTATGTCAAAAGAAATGACATTATTTTGTCCAAAGTCAGAAAACCCAGGGACTCTGAAATTGGTACTTTGGAGTAAGTCTATATGGTAGGTTAATGTGATTTGATGCTATCTGGGTGGTGTTCTGGGAAGCAAACTTACTTTTCGTCAAAGAAAAACTGGATTCCAAATACTTGCATAGCTCAGTTTCTTTAAAGTTTCATTGATCTACAATCTTTTGAAGGTTCACATGAGCAACATTGTGGCTTCAACATTCACCCATATTATCGACCCCCAACCCCATTGCACTCACTGTCCATCAACGTAGTAAGATGCTATAGAGTCGCTACTTGTCTTCTCCGTGCTGTATTGCCTTCCCCATGACCTACCTATAGTGTGTGTGGCATAGCTCTTTTTCTGCACATTGATATTTTGCTCTGTTTTCAGTCTTCTGCAGATGCAGAAATTTTGAATGATGACATATTCAGATAAAGTGATGGTTTTCCTGAAAGAATGATTACACCACCAAGTGAAAAATCCAACTTGGAAAAAAAGGAAATGGTCAGAAGTATGAAGCCAAGAATATGACTTATAAAGGAAAATTTTTAGACACAAAAGAAAGGAGGAAAGAAAGAAGGAGAATGAAAGAATGAAAGAAACCCTATTAGTTACAAACTGATTTTAAAAACCATATTAAGAGAAGTACAAAATAATTATAGAAAATATTACAAACCTTTATAGTGAGCTTTCTTGTTATGGATGGATGGATGGATGATTCTCTACTCAGAAGCTGAATTATACAAGTCTTGGCCACTGAAATCCAATAGAAGAAATCTCCTGGGAAGTGGAATCTATTGATAAACTAAAATTTCAAATCACACAATCTTTTAAAGAAAAAAAACCTTTAGTTAAAAACTTGTTTTACAAAAACTTTCAAAAACGAAACATTTTCCTACCTTAGAAAATCGTCAATCAAATGAAGAGTTTGATAGTTGAAATGTCCAAAAATATCTAAGGATCATTATTTAAAAAATAAATTTAGTGTTCAACACTGTAGATCTATAACAGTAGTATTGTTTCAAATTTGAATATTCTAATGTATTCTTCAGTTTATGCAAATTCTATGAGAACTTCTTTGCTAGCCTATTTTCATTTCAATGAATCAAAAAACATATATAGATTATATGCCGGATCACCCGAAGGTAAGTATAGACTGAGAGTCTCTCTTGGCATTACTATTTTATTAATTCTGAAAGCTCATACACTGGAGTTAGTATTTAATTTTTAATGTCAAAACAGCATTTGTTATGAGGTAGCGATCCAGATGAAGTCCTTTTGCCAGCTGTAACAATACAACTTTTCTTTTGCAATGATGCTTTGCAATAGAAAGCTTTTTATTGAATAAGACTTTCATTTCTTAAATTATTTAAAGAGTTGAGATTTTGGTTTGACACCAAAAAAGTGAAGTTAGGTACTTACTGTTACAGAGTAATGGAGAAAAAAAATAGGACTGGATTTACTACATAAATAAGCTGCATGTTTTTGCTATGTGGAAGCCAAATGATACCATGGAGTGCTATGTAGAAGACAGTTTTACCTTAAGTGGTTAGAGAGAAATGGTATGAGTTTGAGGTCTACGCAGCACACAGAATAATAGGCAGGTGGGTCCAGCTGAAAAGAGCCTGAGCTGATGTTTAGCTAGTGAGCAAATGTCAGATATGGATCTTTCTTGCCTACACACCGTGAGGCAGTTTGCAAAAGTTCAACAACAATAAATGCAGAAGCAAATATGAGAAAAAGAGTTTTAAAGTTTAGTGATACTCATTTTTTTTACATTATTTTATTTTGGGAAGGTGTATTTTATTTTATTGATAATGGATTAATGGTAAAGATAAGTTCATTATCAAAATTTTTCTTTGAAATTGACTAAAAATATGAAGTTTGAAGAAAACTGATACAGTGTAATTCAGTTTAATTAAATTCTTCCTTTGGTACTGCCAAAGTTATTTGAAACAAACAAACAAACAAACCTTGATAACAGCATCTTCTGTCTTTCTCTCCTTCCTTCTTCCCCCTCCTCCTTCCTCCCTCTGTTGTTCCCTCCTTCCTTCTCTCTCTCCATCTCCTCTTCTCTTTTTTCTTTCTTTCTCTCCTCTCGATCCCTTTTCCTGAAAGTTGAGATCAAGATAACACCCAGTTGCTAATTCTGAATAATCACTATGTTATTTATCAAACGAATAGAATTTCTAACACAAATGTAAAATACAGTTAATTCTTCCTTGTATGTTTAAGCATTAAGAATGGCTTAAGTTTCAGAACATTTGGGCCACATTTAAAAAAAAATTATTTTTGCTGGTTTACTGAGATTCTACTCCTGTGAAGACTCAGAAAGTTGATGTGCAATTAAAGTTCATTAGTCTTCAAAAAATCTAGCTGTTCTGGGAATAACTTCCACTGGAAATTTTAACTTTTCAGATAAATTCAGTTCAGTTCAATCAATAATATTTGAGAGTACACAATACACACTATCCTAAGCTTTGGGGGTAAAAAGATAAGTCAGGCTGAAGCTTGCTGTGTGGGCTCTGTGTCTCTATTTGTGCTCCTTCAGCTACCGAGGAGCTCAGGATCTGCGGTGGGACACTAACACAGGAAAGGGGAAGGTGAAAATATTTTTCATTAAGTTTTAAAAAAGTATATTTGTGTTTTTTACATTAATCTAGTGTTTTCTTACTACTTTTAATAAAAGCTTTCTGGCAGTTTTTTGTTTTTGTTTTTTACTAGAGTTCTGAGCTTATAAAAGATATTTCTATTCTACTAGTTTCACAACGTGAGAAAAGAGGCATCATTATTACATATGTTTTCTGCAAGATGAAAATGTCCTCAGACCTAGGCTAATGGGTAATAGTCAAAGTAAAATAAGTGAAAAGTGAAACTATGATGAAAGAGGGCTGAATCCCACATGGACACATCAGCTGCTTGCTGAAGGACGAATGGTGACACTGCTGGGCTGTTTTCCTGATGGTGTTGGGGGTAGGAATGGGGTCCCGGATAGTCATGGGTGGTGTGAGTCATTAAGGGGATTTTCCTGAAACTCTAAAATCTCTGCATTAAAAATAAAATAAATAAACCCAGATAGTACATACTTTTTTGTAAAGACAATACTATAAACTAAACCTTAAGATAACAGGCCCTTAATTATTTTGCTTTGATTTAAAAATATGCTCAATGTTAATGAAGTAGTATTTATGTCACACTTAGGAGAACAGGACACATGACTCAAGAAAACAGCTGTTCAGAGCCAGAAAACAAAACAATAGAAACTACCTTCCTGCTGTCTCTACTTATGCAATTAGATGTGAATAAGGGCAACAATTTGTGAAGTGGGCAGCAGAGTGAAAGTGATGAGTCCAGAATGTCCTCTTTAGATCTGAGTTCAGAAAGTATGTCTTGACGGGTGCTAGTACTATGGGGAAAAATACTGTGGTCAAGTAAGTCTGAAGAACATTGGGCTAAATAAAGCTAAACAGACTTATTCCCTGTAGGACTTCTCTGAGCCTTTAATATGCTGATGTGCCCTATACTCTGCAGGGTGTGTGTGTGGGGGGGTGACCATGGCATACAGCATTTCTCAATTACATTAAACTATGGAACACTTTTATAGGGGCTCATAAGGGAAATAGGTCCTTAGGATACAGTTTTAGAAATTTCTATGTGTTGAGCACATGGAAAACAATTATTGGTCTTTAAGAGAGAAGAATGAGACCAAATTAATTGTCTCCTGGGTTCAAAATGGAGGTAGGTAGTGCTTCATATGTGTTCTCTCATCTCTGTGATGTATTATCATTCTCCCCCCCATACAATGACCACCCCTCACCCCAATTTCCAATTTATAGATTATGAAACTGAGGATCTGAGAGGTTAAATATAGTGTCCTGGCAAACTGGAAAATGAGTTTGGGATTAAAATTTATAGTTTTTTTAGAGCTTGAATTAAAACTGAAATAAGTTAAATAAGAAATGGATTACATCACATGATTGAATCAATGCTGAATTCAGGGGACACCTGCATATGAAGCTCTGGTAAAATAGTGATGAAGTAGATGTGTCCCCCTCTTAGGAACTTAAAGTTTGGTGGGAAAGGCAGACCCATGAACAAAGAATCCCAATGTACTATGGTAAATGAGCTGATAGAGGTGCACAAATGTCTTTGCCTTTGTTCATGTACTTTGTTCACCAATACTTCAAGAAATATTCTCTCTCCTTGAAGTTCAGTGAGCCTGGATTCTCATCTTCACCTTTTACACACATCAGAAGTTTTGAGACTGAATTTCAGTGCATGTTCCCTGTGAAATATTTTATGGACACCCTGCCCCCTACCTTGTTTGGAACTAATTGCTCTCTACACTATGCTCCCATAACCCTTTGCTTTTCCTCCATTAAAACCCTTATTTTCAATATGTTATTTGAAGTGTATGTATCTTCCTTCTACATTGGGAGTCTCTTTTGACAGTAAGTCATTGAACATGAGGAAAAGTCAAAGGAAATATGGCATGGACTATATAGCACTTTAAGAAACATCCAAGAGCCTTCTCTTCCTGACAGTCCAGTGGGATTACCAGGGGAATTTAGCAATTATAGGGAGAAAATGAAGACTAGAAGGAAATCTCTTACAGAGCCTTTAGCACCAGTCTTTTTTGAAATCTTGAGTGGTAGACAAGTCCAGGTACATCAAAGTCAAGCCTGGGGAAAATATGATTATTTTAACCAGTGATAATTAAATCAGAGAGAATATTGGCATTTATTTTGTTAAATATTACCCAGACTATGTAGACTTTACAAGGTATTTAAATATGTGAAAGGATCTTTCCTCACTGTTTGTGATTTGAAATTAGTCGGTTGTTTAAGAAATAAACAACTGAAGTAGGGAACTATGCCATAATATATGTGATTGTTGAATATTTAGGGTGATGGGAAGCCTAGTTATTTGTTCATAAATTATTCAACCTACATAATGCAAGATGAGTCAAAAACGTAACTGTATTGCCTAATATATTTTAGATTTAAAAAGAGGAGGCATAAACAACTAAATGTTTCAGGATAAGTACAGGACTAAATACAGGACCAATTTTCTTTTGAAGAAAACATTTAGGGACTAGAAAGATTTGTCAAGCATGTAACCATTTTGGATTTATTTAAGCTGGATTTTAAATCTAGATATTCCCTGGGAAAATTATTTAAAGCAGGGGTCAGTGCATTTTTTTCTGTAGAGTCAGATAGTAGATATAGGCTTTGCAGGCTCCACAATCTTACAGCAACTATTCATCTCTGCCACTACTGGGCAAAAACAGCCATAGATCATACCTAAATAAATGCGCCTGGCTGTGTCCAATAAAACTTTATTTATGAAAGTAGTCAGTGGGCCTGAGTTAAAGCATTGATGCTGCTATACATCAAAATTATCTGTGGGAAGTGACTGAATGTTGGAATAAACATCTGTGGTTTCATTTGCCCAGGACAGCAGTCTCCTTTTCTAAGAAATGCTCATTCCACACTCACACTGAGATGTAGGAATCTCAGCTTGCAGTCTCTCCTTTGATTGGGGGTTTTCTTTTCCTGAGTCAGTTCTTCCTTTCTTTGAGTCACTAAATTTTTCTGTGGTCTAAGATGATGTGAGTTGTCTTTCTGAGTTTTCCTCCTAGGAGGGTATAAATTAATATAAATTGCCAGTATAAATTAGTAGACATCACTGAGCTGGAGAGCCTAGAAGGGAGGCAGGGATAGCGTTGACCTCTGGCTTAGCTGGCTATGCCAAGCTGCAGACCTCAGAGGTCTTCCTCAGGTGAGGCCTTCTTGAGGTTGCACAGCTGGTGGAAGCAGAGATCCCCCAAATGGAGGCGACTGTAAATAAGCAACCATCTTCCCTTTGCTCAGAGTCCCCCCCAAGAGCTCTCCGGGCGGTGCTGCTTGTGGGGGCTATTCGGTATGCCTGCCCTTTGTACAGACCCCAGGCTGTAAACTTGACCACTTCTCCCCACTGTGCTGGAATTTATGCTGGCTTGGCCATCCTCCAAGTGTGGTGAACATCCTAATCCCTCTGTGAAGCTTTTGTAAAGAATATTTTGCTTTTCATAGTAGTCATTGGTCCCCTTTCACCATCCTGGGCAACATGATCTTTGGAAAAATTTCAACAGAAATGAGCAGGAAACACCCCAGATGGGCATGTCACTTATCGTCGCTTGAATCATTGTTTGCTCTCGCCTGCTGAGGCTCTTCCCATCCTCTCTCCTGTGGCTGGTGTATTTCTGTTTAAAGTGAAGCTGTGAGCCATCTGAATCCCTCCATGATTGGAAGGGAACACTTGAGTTATGGTGATTGGATGGGCCCCCACTTAGATATTCTTGGTCAACATTCACCCATTGCTAAATGCACACAGCTCAGCATGTTGCGTGTTTATTGAAACAGCTTCGTGGTTTGTCAAACTGCAGTTAAGTTGATGTTGACTATTTTACTGGACACTCCTACTGAAAACAAAAACTGTGGGCTGATGACACAGAGAAAAATGACTAATGTGCATCTAACAAGAGGGTAAGTAAAGGCAAATCAAAATAAAAGCTGGAAAGAGTTCTAATTATTTGTAGATCCTTTTTCATGATTATTCAAACTTGTTCCAGGTAAGAGATCTGTCAATCCTGATGGGGTTAGTGGATAAAAAATTGGGATGATTTATTAATCTGTTCACTGTTTCTGAATATGAATTTTGCTGTATAATAACAAGTAATGATTTATTAGGTGATTTTCCAATGTATCAAGAAGGTTGCTTTATTTAATCCTTACAACAATCTTCTGAGATAGGTATTGACCCCATTTTGTGATGAAGATAACTGATGCTTAGAGAGGTCAGATAATAAGCCTTGGTTTTGGATCCAGGACCAAAATCTGAGGAAGCACTAGAAATGGTGCTTATTACATGAGAAGAGTAGAGTGTCATCAATTCACAGGCCTTTTTTAGCAGGGCCAAGATTATTTTGTCCTGGTCCCATGAAATTTGCATCTTTGTGGAGTACATTTTCAGAAACACAATACACAGTTTTTCTGAGGATGCTAAGTCAATGTTTTATCCTCTAGAACAGCAGATCTCAAAGTGCCTCCACCCTCCACCAACCCCCCGCCCTGCAGGACATTTAGAAGTTCAGAGATATTTTTAGTTGTTACAACTGGGTGGAAGCTGCTACTGGCATCTTGTGTGTAGAGGCCAGAGTTCTGAGCTGCTGCTAAGACACCCTACAGTTTAAGGACAGCCTTCCCTTAGCAAAGAATTAGCCTCCCAAGATGTCAATAGTACCAGATCTCAGAAAGCCTATTCTAGTATGCTCTGGAAATTTAACAGTAAAACCTCGGGAATATTGAGCAGTTAGACTAGCAGAGCTGTATATCTCCTATGCTATCTCAGCAGTCCTCTAGCACGTGCCTTTGGCAGGACTGGTCTGTGATGTCACTGAACATTATACCAAAGCTAAGCTGATGTCAAAGTGGATCTCTAATGTCTCAGAAAGACAGCTTTGGCATTCATGTTCCTGGTTTCTTGTTTCATGATCCTTGGCAACTATACTATTTTGTTCACTCTTACCCTGAACATTTTTTTCCAAAAAATGGCAACTTCTGAAACTATGCCTCTTCTTTGGAAACACAGCATATGCTTGTTTAAACACTCCATGTAGCCAGAGTTCCAAACACAGGGCTTTTCACATTTGTTTCTCATCATTTTTGACAATTAGCCTCCCTTATTTCAATAAACATCTCACTCTTAAAGAGTAGTTTCTTAAGTACCATTTATCTTTTCCTGGGTGGAGTAAAGATTTCCCATGAACAAGCATTTCACATTTTTCTTTGCAAAATGTTTTTCTAAGTGTTTAACTCTGTGAGCAAACCTACAGGGTAGACATAAAAAAAATGATTTTTTGAGAGTTGAAAATCTCTAAATTCCTAATGCTAATTCTTTAGTTTCCACATTAAGGAAAGCCCCCTGCCTCTGAAAACAGTCATGACTTAACATTTGGGATAAGGTTTCACTTCAAAACAGGCAAATAACATTCTTGTTGTTGGTTATCTAAAAAATAGAATACTTAAACCTAACATATTTCTGTGAATTCTTGTGTTTAATAATCTTTCACTATGTCAACAATTTTAGAAATTGAAGAAAAAACAAGAAAGTTAAGATAATTAGTTCATACATTTTATTAGAAAAAACAAATAAGCAAACATTGGTATACTGTTACTTTTAGTGACTTGTCAATTCCATAAAATAGTATTTTTAAGTCCTGGGAAAGTATGGAAATGGCTGATCATCTTAACTGAGTTTTAAAAGTCATGTCTAGGATCACCCCTAGATTATGAAATTACAATTTCAGGGGCATGCCTGCACTGGTGTTTGAGAGACTGTTTATAAAACAGAAGAAAATTGTCTCACCAAAAGATATTTGAAATACTTAAGATCTGCACATAGAAGATGAAGCTATAGTATCCTCACTTCATCTTAGCTTCATCAAAACCAGACAAGATCATGAAATTGAGCTTCTCCTTCCCAGTTATTCATTGTTTCCATATTAGAGGCATCTTCGTATCCATATTCCTTTCCAAAAGAAAGGAATTCCAAGATGCAAAAACTATATGAACTTGACCTCATTATGAATGGACTTGGCTAGGGTCTTGCCTCAGAGTTGGCCTTACAATATTAAATAAAGGAAATGTCTTTAAGCTTATAAAGTTAGGAGATGGGTTTATATTGAGTGGTATTCCTTTTGAGCCCCATTACCCTGAGAGCTAAGGAACAGGGTTCCTGCATTTATATTGTTTTCTTCACTAAATTACAGTTTTGTGTGTGTGTGTGTGTGTGTGTATCTATAGTATATATAATCAATTATGAAGCATATATGAAAACTTGGGCAAGAGGTATAATATGTACCAGGACTGGACATATCATTTATTTGTTCTCCAAAGAACTCCTCATTTGAAAACTGATTTATTAACTTTCTCAGTTTACCTTGTAAAGCTGCTTCTTTCTTCTTCTATGAAAATGAGGAGATTTAAGGGTAGCTCCATTCTTTACCTACATCACAGTGTGAATTTTACAAAGAGGTATTTTATAGTCTGGATTGCTTGGTTTGTGATTTTATTGGCTTGTGTAGCAGATTGCATTTCCCTGGAGAAATTAAGTCTTCAGATTTCTGGTTGGCAAAGTATTTCAGTCCCTCTGCTGTGCTACCCTTGGGGGATGGAAGTGTTTCAGGTTGGTCTACAGTGACTTCTCTCACTGAGCAATGTGCTACTATTCCAGGGGAAACTGCCAATTGGCAACCAGACCTTAGTGGTCTGGACAATTAGTAGGCTTCTGTTCATTTCTTGGTCTTGAATGCTGGGAAGAGATGGGAATTCAGGCATGTGAAGTAACTGGCCAGGATCCGGTGGCAACACCAAAGGTGGCTGGGGGCAGTGCTTCGGTCCCCTGCCCCAATCTCCACAAGCACTCCAAAGAGGCAAAATACATAAACATCTAAATCAAAATAAACAGTAGGCTTGCTATGCATGCAAATTCAAGACAAATGCATAGTCTTCTTCCAAAATGGATTTATGCCTGTAAGCTCTTATGTACGAATGCTAAAACTACTCATGTCAGTTTTAAGCTTAAATTTTAGTTTAAGAGGGAATATTCCTCAGATTAAAAAAAAAATTGAATTATGGTTAGTGTTAAGCTTGTTCATTGATATTTCCATAGTCATACTGAGCCTTCTTGGGTTACACAGCTCTTGAATAAAAAAGTTTAAAAAGTGAAAAATATATGGAATTTTTATAGTTTCTTGGATTATAAAAACTGAGCAAATGCTCTGACTAGAAGCATTTTGGGTAACCAGAAAAGACATTTAGGATTAAACTAAATTATTAACAGATGGTTAGTAAGCATATAAAAAATAAACCGTGATTGCTCAGAAATTCTGTGGATTCATTGCGAGCAAATCATACCAAAGAAACATGATTTCCTAATTAAATGAACTTTATTGAGTAGTAGATAAGAAATATGCTGTAGGTGCAGTGTTTCATTTTTGTAGGACATTTGATAGCACCTCCATTGATGGACTTTTTGTGTAATAAAGCAATCTTTGGATTTGGAATCAGAGGACTGAGCTGGCCCTCTTCCTCATTGGATCATGAGCTTTCAGAAGTCACATGGTTTTCCTGAAACAAGATTTCTTCATCTCTAAAACAGACATATTTA
>JAVSCE010018997.1:0-68122 GCA_032199065.1 Smutsia gigantea
AAGGAGGGAGTGGGGCGCTCTTTTGAGCGCGAGGAGGAGAATTAGTGATTGCTTTGCTTCTCCCTTGTGTTATGTAAGCCCCACTCGGTCCAATAGTACATCCCAAGCTTTAGTGCACTGCAGTTAGATTACGAAGTCTCCTCCCTCGGCCCTACATTTTCTTTGGGTAGGCGCCGTGATTTGTGAAATGGGATGGGACGAAAAATATTTTTCTGGTTATATCCTGCCGCTGTGGGCGCCATGTTTATCCCAGGGACTATTTTCTCTGGATTTTTAGCATCTACTGAAAAGGATTGGTGTCGTTGATCCACCTGCTTTCCCTTGTTCTTGGGAGTTGTCCTAATTTCCTCTTCCGTTAGATGCGGATTCCCTCAAACTGTTAACGCTGAACGCATTTTGCTCGCTTGTCTTGGACACTCTTAGCTCAAAAAAAGGTAGAGCAGAAGAGAGTCTTGTAAATCATGAAGCCTAATCTTATTTTACAGACGGAAATTGAAATGCAGGTGTACTATCTCAGAACAGTAGTCTTGTTGCAGACTGATACCCAGCCATGTAAAGCTCTTACACCTCTCACCGCAGCTCAAAACCCCTCAGAAATGGAGTATTACTTGTAAAGGAATTTTCCCATCTAGATGAAGGGGAAATGGCGGGGCAGGGAGGGCTGCTTCTTGGTGAACGACATTGAATTTCTAGATCCGCGGCTCATGGGACTGGGAGTTGGACTCTGAATTAGAACTACTTAGCACAGTCGTTTTTAACTTCGGGGTGCACAGAAAGTACCTTGGAGATAGCTAAAAGTGCAATTTTGGGGACCTCGTCTCCAAATCTTATCCTGGGACGGGGAGGACCCTCAGTCCTTCAACTGAGACTGATCAAGGTAACCACCACATTGAGAATTACTGGTCTAGCATAAAGGTGCTAAAAATATGCTCTCAAAACAAACGGCAATCTATGCGGTTGTTATAGTTATTACATACCGGCTTTGTCGGTGGTGTATCTCAAACTGAACGAAATAAGATTGAAGACTCTTGGGATGAACAGGACTTTGTTAAGAGTTCCACCCCCACCTTGAACCAGTGGTATAATCTAGGAAATCATTTCTCAAAGTGTGGTCCGCTGACCCCTGGGGGTCCCTTCAGACCCTTTCAGGGGAGCTGCGAGGTCATAACTATTTTCAAAATAATACTAAGACGCTATGTCTCTTTTTCACTGGCGTTTGCATTGATGGTCCAAAAGCAAATGTTGGGTACAATTACTGGTGGTGCCATAACACAAAGTATTGCGGTTTCATGAACCTCTACTGTACCTATCTGAGAAATGTCCTTGGTGAAGCAGTAAAAGTGATTAACTCTCAGCGCTTCAGTACATGTCTTTTAATTTTTAGATCTTTAGCCAAATGGGAAATAGGCATAAAACAGACTGCCTTCTGAGGTATGATCCTTGTCATAGAAACTCTTTAAGATTGAGTTGGACTGCTCATTTTATGGAACAGCGTTTTTACACGAAGGAACAACTGACAAACTACAATTTTTTACACTTGAATGTGTGGCAGATGTTTTCTTGAAAATGTGTGAAGTGAGCTTGTCACTTTGAGGTAAACAGTTGATGGTATTTGTTACCAATGATTAAAATTTGAAATGAAAATCAGAATGTTTAAAAGTTGGTATCTCAGGTTTGACAGCTTCCTGGTACTTAAAAGGGTTTTCTTAAAGTGTCAGTGTTAAAGACTTTTTTTTTTAATGTTGTATAATAAAATTTGTCAACATTTGGTACCTGAGCATAACTCAGTAACTCTGTTATTTTCCAAATGACCAGTGCGTGCTGTTTTAAAAACCACTGTGAGTAAAAAGATCATTCAAAATGCAAGATACCCCAAAGGCTTTTAATGTACGAAATATGAAAAAGTTCATTGATAGAGTTTCAGAGTCCAACATGTAACTTCCAACATGTTTTTCCTTTTAGAAAGTACCTTTTGATGTGTTTTAGTATTATATAAAATATAAGAGCTATCTGAAAACGTTTTTAGACTATTTCTTTTCCTACTGTCTTGTGTGAGGCCAGATGTTCCTTATATACTTAACCAAAACTTGGAGCAACAGACTGAATGCAGAAACAATTATAAGAATTCAACTACTTTCTATTAAGCTAGACATAAGAGATTGGCAAAATGTAAAACAATGTTACTCTTCTCTTTGGGGGTGGAAATAGTAATTTTTAATTGAAAATGTTATTTATGTTAACATGTAATGGGTTTGTTGGTTTAAATGTATTGGTATTTAAATTTTTCTGTTTTAATTTCTAATGCGTAAATACCAAAAGCTTTAATCCACATACATAAAAGCTCTTCGGGGTCCTTAATAATTCTAAGAAGGTAAAGGGGTCCCCAAACGAAAAAATTGGAGTCACTTGGTCTTTCCCACACTGCTTCCATTTAGGAACTTCTGGAGAATTTACAAATGTTCTCTGAAGTTAATAATGACTTGAAAAATTCTACAACAAAAAGCTTGTTTGAGGCCTGACTAGGATATTTACTAACTGTAATCCTCAGCAAATTACTTAATCTGTATTTTGGCCTCATTTGTAAATGTAGTACTTAGGACATAATAACTGTGAGAATTCACTGAGCTCGTGAATATAAGGTGCACAATAATGCCTGGTCATAGCACAGTAAAATATATTCCAGATAATGTTTCAGTCTTTATTCTCCACATTTTTTTATTGAAGGTGAAGATTTCTGATATAAATTAAAAGCTGTAGAACTGGTTGGTGCTTTGTCATAATACCATTGTGATAAGACTTTGAAAGCTTCTATGGCATTCTAGTTTGTCATATTAAGTCATATCCACAAAAACAATATTTTTACATACAACTCGGGAGGAAAGGAGAAGGGACATACATAGACTAACGTATTGCTAGTATTCAGCAGAGTTAAATGAAATTGAGGGGGTAGAAATGGAATTTGGGCAACAGTGAAGAATAGGTCTTGGGAGAGGAACTCGTGAACATTGAACCCTTTAAAAATGGGGAACTTATTGCTCACTTTAGTTGTTTTAGTGAAGCATGTAACTTATATTTGGGCACTTCTTGATAGGCGATTTGCTGTCAGATAAGTGGAAAGTATTCGTTTGGGAATATTAGGTTACCAAGACTATTTTTTTTTAATTAAGGTATTATTGATATACACTCCTATGAAGGTTTCACATGAAAAAACAATGTGGTTACTACATTCATCCATATTACTAAGTCCCCACTCATACCCCATTGCAGTCATTGTCCATCAGTGTAGTAAGATGCCACAGATTTACTATTTGCCTTCTCTGCTACACTGTCTTCCCCGTGACCCCTCACACCATGTGTACTAAACATAATAACCCTCAGTCCCCTTCTTGCTCCCCACCACCCTCCCACACCCCTCCCTCTCACACCCCTCCCCTTTGGAGTCTGTGAATCTGCTGCTATTTTGTTGCTTCAGTTTTGCTTCGTTGTTATACTCCACAAATGAGGGAAATCATTTGGCACTTGTCTCTCTGCCTGGCTTATTTCACTGAGCATAATATCCTCCAGCTCCATCCATGTTGTTGCAAAGGTAGGATTTGTTTCTTTCTTATGGCTGAATAGTATTCCATTGTGTGTATGTACCACCTCTTCTTTATCCATTCATCTACTGAGGGACACTTAGGTTGCTTCCATATCTTGGCTATTGTAAAAAGTGCTGCAATAAACATAGGGGTGCACATATGTCTGTTTGAATCTGAGAAGTTGTATTCTTTGGGTAAATTCCAAGGAGTGGGATTCCCAGGTCAATGGTATTTAGTTTTTTGAGGAACCTCCATATTGCTTTCCCCAGTGGTTGAACTAGCTTACATTCCCACCAGCAGTGTGGGAGGGTTCCCTTCTCCACATCCTTGCCAGCATTTGTTGTTCTTAGTCTTTTGGATGGTGGCCATCCTTACTGGTGTGAGGTGATATCTCATTGTGGTTTTAATTTGCATTTTCCTGATGATTAGTGATGTGGAGCATCTTTTCATGTGTCTGTTGGCCGTCTGAATTTCTTCTTTGGAGAATTGTCTCTTCATATCCTCCTCCCATTTTTTAATTAGGTTATTTGCTTTTTGTGTGTTGAGGTGTGTGAGTTCTTTATATATTTTGGATGTAGCTTTACCAAGACTATTTAAGAACCCATTGTGAATATTATATGTGAGGTTCTACAACCGTTAGGTCCTGTGAAGGACAAAAGGAGCCATGCAGAGAGTAAATAAATAAAAGCTTATTATATGTTTAACAGTAATTAGTTTTATAGCCACATTAAATATTGGGCCCTATTGGTTTTCTGGAATTCTTTTTTAAGCCTAAAACTGAGTTTACTAGATAACAAATGCCAGTTGATTTGAGGATTATTATTTATTTCTCACCCCAGAGCAAGAGAGAGTGGTATTTCTAAATTTTTTTTGATTTTTAAAACATTTTTCCTGTTCTAGATGTTCTTATCTTGATTTATGGGTGGGTATGTACTAGCAGTGAATTGAAAATGTTAGATTATGAATTCTTCATTCCTGGAATTTACAGCTATGAAAGAACCAGACAAAGGAATTCAAAACTTCAAGAGCCAAATGTGTCTGGAGAGTTTTAGTAGAAAACAGATGTTTTCCTAATCTTATTGAGAGGAAGGTAGGTAGACATTTGCTGCCCAGGAAATACCTCAAAAGTAGACTGACAAGTGTATCTGCAGGATTCTTTTGCTGCTTTTTAAATAAGAGATAATTTGTAAAGAGTCTTTATATTTTGCTTTTCAGTTATGTAGGCTTTTACTGATTAGATAGGACCTGACTATAAAGTAAGACTACCGTAATTGTCAGCATTTAAGATAAAATCCACTCCTCCCCTGAAAGATATGTATCTGATAATACCTATTTTATGGATGGAAAGATGAACACCAAAGTCTTAAAAGATTGTGGGAATTGCTAATAGTTCTGTGTGAGCTGCAGTGTGGAATAATGCCTGAGTCAGTAATTACATTATTAGCACAATTACTACTATGAATACAGAAACTAGGTTGCCCAGGTGTCAAGGATTGGATTAATGAAAGATGGTTGTGTTCATCTTACTGTGTCTCCTTGGTAGCCTTTTTAGATTCATTTCTTTTTTCTAATATTCTTTAATTGTGCTACATCTTAAGAAAGTGTATATGCAATCTATGTGAAGATTGCTCCTAGAAATAAGAACAAGTTAATAGAAAATTCAACCAACGAGGGTAACAGTTTGATTTAGTAAATGGCAATAAGATAATGGCAGAATATAGTAGTACAGAAATCTCACAACCAAAATAGTTTTCCCCCCAATTTTTTTCTTTTTTAAAATTTCAGCTTTATTGAGGTAATTGGCATTAAGAAATTGTAAGGTCTTTAAAGTGTACATCATGGTGATTTCATATACATACACATTGTGAAAGGACTCTCCCCATCCAGTTAATCAACATACCCATAACCTCATGTCTTGTGTGTGTGAGAGAGAGCACTGAAGGTCTACTCTCTTAGCAAGTATCAATTATATGATAGAGTGTTTATCAACTGTTGTCACCATTTTTTACACATTAGATCTTCAGACTTTATTCATCTGATTCCCCCCAGCTTTTATTAAGAAAATTTCATGCATGTAAAAAACGTGAAAGAATACTATAAGGAGTACCTACAATGAAATCCACCTTCTAGACATGATTTTTAAGATGCTGGCATATTTGATGTCTCTAAGAAAATGCCCACGTATTTGCCAAACCACTTGAAGGTCATAGTCATGATGCTTCCACTAAATATTTCATGTATTTGCTAAGAATAAATACATTTTCCACTCTATAGCATCTTACTATGCTGATGGACAGTGAGTGTAATGGGGTATGTGGTGGGGACTTGATAATGGGGGGAATCTAGTAACCACAGTGTTGCTCATGTGATCATATATTAATGATACCAAAAAAAAGAATAAATACATTTTCCTAGATAACTCTAATACCATTATCCTTTCTAAGAGAATTAAAAGTAATTCCCAAATACCTAGTTATCTAGTCTACATTCATATGTTCCATTTGTTCCCCAAACATCTTTTATAGCTCTTTATGAACCAGAAGCCAGTCATGTTTCACATGTTGCATTTTGTTATGTCTGTTTAGTTCTTTTTAATCTAGTTTGGTCTTCTGGGTGTGTGTGTGACACTGACATTTTTTAAAAATTTATTTTGATATCATTAATCTGTAATTACACCTGCATTATGGTTATTAAACTACCTACTTCATCAGGTCCCCCCCACCAACCCCATTACAGTCACTGTCCATAAGCGTAGTGAGATGCTATAGAATCACTACTTGTCTTCTCTGAGTTGTACAGCCCTCCCGGTGCCCCCCCAACATTACATCTGCTAATCGTAATGCCCCTTTTTCCCCCTTGTCCCTCCCTTCCCACCCATCCTCCCCAGTCCCTATCCCTTTGGTAACTGTTAGTCCATTCTTGGGTTCTGTGAGTCTGCTGCTGTTTTTCTCTTTCAGTTTTTTCTTTGCTCTTATACTCCACATATGAGTGAAATCATTTGATACTTGTCTTTTTCGGCTTGGCTTATTTCACTGAGCATAATACCCTCTAGCTCCATCCATGTTGTTGTAAATGGTAGGATTTGTTTTCTTCTTATGGCCAAATAATATTCCATTGTGTATATGTACCACACTCTTCTTTATCCCTTCATCTACTGATGGACACTTAGGTTGCTTCCATTTCTTAGCTATTGTCAGTAGTGCTGCGATAAACAGGGGTGCTTATGTCTTTTTCAAACTGGGCTGTTGTAGTCTTAGTGTAAATTCCTAGGAGTGGAATTCCTGGGTCAAATGGTATTTCTATTTTTAGTGTTTTGAAGAACCTCCATACTGCTTTCCACAATGGTTGAACTAATTTGCATTCCCACCAGCAGTGTAGGAGGGTTCCCTTTTCTCCACATCCTCGCCAACATTTGTTGTTGTTTGTGTTTTGGATGTTGGCCATCCTCACTGGTGTGAGGTGGTATCTCATTGTGGTTTTATTTTTTATTTATTTATTTTTTTAAGAGTAGTAAAAATTTTGGTGTATTTGTACAATTACCATATATGCATACAATGTATTACTGCAGAGTAATGAAAATGTACAGAATACAGTTCCATACATGGGTAAATATCACAAATATAATTTTTTATTAAAGAAGTTAGATTCAAAAGAACATGTACTATATGGTTGCATTAAAATAAACTTCATAAAACAGGCAATGGTATGCTTTCGGTGGTAACCTCTATAGAAGCACCAACATATTGATTAACTTTGAGGGGCACAGAGGGAATTTTTACTGGGGTTCAGTAGATTGGAGGTTTCTGTGATGTTGGTTATGTTCTGTTTCTTTCTTTTTTTTTTTTGATGCTGAGAGAGCACCTCTCACATTTATTGATCAAATGGTTGCTAACAACAATAGAATTTTGCATAGGGAACTCAATACACTATCATTAATCAACTCCAAGCTTAATTCTCAACAGTCTCCAATCTTTTGGAGCATAACAAACAAGTTCCAATACAGTGAACAAGCTCCCACAAGGTGAACAATGCAAGGAACATAGTGAACACGTTCTCACAAGGTGAACAATGCAAAGGCAGTCATATCAGAGAAACTGATTCAGTTACTATAATCAATCAAGTCAACTATGATTATTCATATGATTTTTATACTTAAATTATAAGTGCATCCCACATTTCCCCCTTTTTTGTTTTAATTGACGCAAATGCATATGCATATATTTGTGGAAGGTACCAGAATAATGATTAGCTGGGCTTGGCCTGTGACATAGCTTGTCACAGGCAATGTCTCTCTCGTCTGGAGGGGTGAGGTTCTATGCCTCACCTCAGTTGGCCCCCACGTTGCTCACCTGAGGTCCCTTGCGACTGTGCCTGTCTTAGGTTGTTCCTCCCTTGAGGAATCTTACCCGTCTCTGGCTAACCAGCCATCTCCTGGGATGAAACCTCATTGTGGTTTTAATCTGCATTTCTCTGATGATTAGCGATGTGGAGCATCTTTTCATGTGCCTGTTGGCCATCTGAATTTCTTCTTTGGAGAAGTGTCTATTCATGTCCTCTGCCCATTCCTTAATTGGATTATTTGCTTTTTGTTTGTTGAGGTGCATGAGTTCTTTATATATTTTGGATGTCAACCCCTTATCAGATACGTCATTTATGAATATATTCTCCCATACTGTAGGATCTCTTTTTGTTCTACTGATGGGTGTCCTTTGCTGTACAGAAGCTTTTCAGCTTGATATGGTCCCATTTGTTCATTTTTGCTTTTGTTTCCCTTGCCCAGGGAGATATGTTCATGAAGAAGTTGCTCATGTTTATGTCCAAAAGATTTTTGCCTCTGTTTTTTTCTAAGAGTTTTATGGTTTCATGACTTACATTCAGGTCTTTGATCCATTTTGAGTTTACTTTTGTATATGGTATTAGACAGTAGTCCAGTTTCATTCTCTTACATGTAGCTGTCCAGTTTGTCCAACACCAGCTGGGGAAGAGGCTGTCATCTCCCCATTGTATGTCCAAGGCTCCTTTAGCATATCTTAATTGACCGTATATGTTGGGTTAATGTTTGGATTTTCTGTTCTGTTCCACTGGTCTGTAGGTTTGTTCTTGTGCCAATACCAAATTGTCTTGATTACTGAAGCTTTGTAGTAGAGCTTGAAGTCTGGGAGCATAATTCCCCCTGCTTTATTCTTCTTTCTCAGGATTGCTTTGGCTATTTGGGGTCTTTGTGGTTCCATATGAATTTTAGAACTATTTGTTCCAGTTCATTGAAGAATGCTGTTGGTATTTTGATAGGGATTGCATTGAATCTGTAGATTGCTTTAGGTAGTATAGCTATTTTGACAATATTTTATTCTTCCTAGCCAGGAGCATGGGATGAATTTCCATTTGTTAGTGTCCTCTTTAATTTCTCTTAGGAGTGTCTGGTAGTTTTCAGGGTATAGGTCTTTTACTTCCTTCATTAGGTTTATTCCTAGGTATTTTTTTCTTTTTGATGCAATTGTGAATGGAATTGTTTTCCTTATTTCTCTTTCTGTTAGGTCATCATTGGTGTATAGGAAAGCAACAGATTTCTGTGTGTTAATTTTGTATCCTGCAACTTTGCTGAATTCAGATATTCTGGTAGTTTTGGAGTGGAGTCTTTAGGGTTTTTTCTGTACAGTATCATGTCTTCTGCAAATAGTAACAATTTGACTTCTTCTCTACCAGTCTGGATGCCTTGTATTTCTTTGTTTTGTCTAATTGCCACGGCTAGGACCTCCAGTACTATATTGAATAACAGAGGAGAGAGTGGGCACCCTGTCTTGTTCCCAATCTTAGATGAAAAGCTTTCAGCTTCTCGCTGTTAGGTATGATGTTAGCTGTGGGTTTGTCATATATGGCCTTTATGGTGTTGAGGTACTTGCCCTCTATACCCATTTTTTTGAGAGTTTTTATCATGAATGGATGTTGAATTTTGTCAATTGGTTTTTCAGCATCTATGGAGATGATCATGTGGTTTTTGTTCTTTCTGTTGATGCGGTGGATGATGTTGATGGATTTTCGTGGTTATGACTTTTATTCTGAATTCTTTTTCAGGAAGATTGTGCATGTCTATCTCATCAGGCTCCCTCTCTGGGGTTGTCTGGCTGATCTTAGTCTGGACCATATTCCTCTGTCTTTTCATGGTGGTAGAAGTGGTTGCTGGTAGGCGCCACGTGTGTCAGCTGGGAGAACAAAGTCCCTTTCTGCTTGTTGTTCTCTTTGCTCTTCTCCCGGGCCTGAGCTGTTTTCCTGCATACTGGGAGGCAGTCTCTGGGATAATCCCCTGAACTGCCAGTGTGCGGGGTTGCCCTCAGCCTAGCCTATAGCACTGAGGGTGTTTGCAGTTACGCTGTGTGCATTCTGGTCCCCTTGTTGCCTTCTGGACCTGGTTCTGGGGCTCTTCCCGCTTAGCTGCGCGCCCACTGGGAGTAGATTCTGTGAAGTTGCTGTGGGCGGTGCCGTTCCTCCACTGTTCCGTAGCAGCGGTGGGTCCCGGACCCTTTGCGGTGCCGGCTGGGGAGGGAACGAATGGCAGGCTGCTGATCTCTGTAGGAAGCCTCGGCGCGCCTGCTTTGCCCAGCTGCCGGCCAAGGGGTCCGAAATTCCCCAAGACTCCCAGCCTGTTGGGCTGAGTGCACTGGGACGATTTTGTTCCGCTGTTGGGCCCTTGTCTCTTTAAGACTTTAACCAAACAAAAAAAACAAAAAAGACAACATAAAGCCAAAAAAACAACATTAAAAAAAATGGCGCCCATTTTTCTTTTGTCCTGTGGAGCCGGCTGAGGGGACCTGCTGTCTCGGATCCTGCACTTCTGTTTCTCTAATCTCCGGTACACCGCGCGATGTGTGTCAGTGCTCCTGGCGCAGATCACCAGGGCTGGTTATTTGGCGGACCTGTGCTTCCACTCCCTCCCCGCTCTGAATCTTTTCCTCCTGACGGTGCACTGGGGTTGGGGAGTGCTAGGGTCCCAGCTTTGTATCTTACCCGCTTCGTGAGGCACTGAGTTCTCGCAGGTGTTACTGTAGCCTGGTTGTTGTCCTCTATCTTCTGGTCTCTTAGGAATAGTTGTATTTGTTGTATTTTCATAAATATATATGGTTTTGGGAGGAGATTTCCGTCGCCCTGCTCATGCCGCCATCTTCCCAGAAGTCCCGACACTGACATTTTTAAACAGAACCATTTTAGTAATTTTACAGAATGTTCCGTATTTTGCATTTGTCTAATTATTTCCTTGTAGAATGTCCCTTCTTCTGGATTTATCTCAGTATTCCCTGTGGTGCTACTTATTCCTCTGTTGTTATCACTTTCCTGTCAACTGGAAGTTAAAGTTAAATGCTTGATTTGATTTAGGTTAAACGTTATTATCAATGGCTTTTTTTGTTTCTTTTTCTTTACAAAAGAACAAGCCACACACCAAACAGCTGGTGACAGTTTGGATTATTGGCTGACTTTTTTTCTATTCCAACTATAACCTTTGGCTTTTAAGTTACAAAACTTGTAAATTCAAGTATAACAGTAAGACTTTAAGAAAGAACACAGAAATAGGTTTGCTTCATGTAATTTTGGTTCGCTACCCTCTGAGAAAATGATTCTGAAGTTGGAGAGGCAAGAAAAGTGATATATTTAGCAAAACAACCCATAGAGGAATGTGTAAAGAGCTTGAAACCCAGAAAATTTAGAAATGGAGATTAAAGAACTTTGAGAAATTATTTTCACAAAAATTATTCACAGATAACGAATACTGAGAGTCACCATAATTTTAGAGGATTAACTTTTGGTGGTCCAGTTTAGGAGGAAAAATTATGTACTTTGGCAAGAATAAGAATGGCATAGGAGCTGTCAGATGAATATGAAAAGAATATCAAGTTTCAAAGGTAGAAGATTGTAGCGTGAAACAAACTAGATGCATATGAGTTGTATAAAAATGTTTTGTCTGTAAAATATGTAACCATTTGAACAATTCATTGGATTCTTGTTCTGCTTGTATTCTCTTTTGTAGAGAGGATAAATATTTTTAAAATAAATGATAGATAGCTCTTAATGCATACAATGTAGGGTTTTTTTTTAAATTTCCTCTTCAGAGCATCAATTCAGTTTGATCAGTGTTCCTTCTCAGTCTTGGTACTATTGAAATCATGGACTGGATGAGCCCTTCACTGTCCTGTTTAAGAGCACCCTCCATCACTATCCATTAAATAGATGCCAGAGAGGTGCTGAACAACATCCTTCCCCAGCCCCAACCTCTAGTTATGACTACCAAGAATGTCTTGGGAGTGCAGGGGGACAAATTATCCATGTTTGAATGTCACTGGCATATATGAAGATTCCTTAATGATGTCCTTTATCCTCCAGGTTTCCCTTTGTATACGCACAGTAGTTGAACCCAAGTCCCCTTTGCAGATACGCTACATGGCTTAGAAAACACTGGAAAATGATCACACTCTTTTTTAGCTCTCTTGGAAAGTTTGTTGAAGGTAGAAGTGAGCTCTTTAAAGTCAGATGTAGGCCTTTGCTGTATGTAATCCCCTGCTATATGTAATCCCCCATCCAACTCCTGGTTTGCTTGGGAAAGAACCTTTCTAGTTATGTGCTATGGATAAAGTTATTGTTAGAAATAGATCAGAAATTTAGTATCCATGAGGTGATCTGCCTATATAATCGTGGTATTTGAGAAAGACAGTCTTCCAAAAAAGAGTTACTTACTAAAGGGCTTGATTAAACTAAATGTGTCCCCTTTGTTAATATTTGCTTCTCCTTAAAAATTCTTAACCATATGTAAATAAGTTCTACCAATCAGGAACAGAATCTAGGAATCTTGTTAGGGAAAGGGAAAGGGACTTTACACAAGTGGGATAGGGTAAGTGGAAGTTTATGAAAAAAATTTTTATTAAGGTATTACTGATACACACTCTTAATGAAGGTTTCACATGAAAAAACATTGTGGTTACTACATTTACCCATATTATCAAGTCCCCACCCATACCCCAATGCAGTCACTGTCCATCAGTGTAGTAAGATGACACAGATTCACTATTTGCCTTCTCTGTGCTACACTGTTTTCCTTGTGATCCCCCACACCATGTGTACTAAACAAAATACCCCTCAATCCCCTTCTCCCACCCTCCCCACCTGCCCTCTCCTTTGGTAACTACTAGTTCCTTCTTGGAGTCTCTGAGTCGGCTGCTATTTTGTTCCTTCAGTTTTGCTTCATTGTTATACTCCACCAATGAGGGAAATCATTTGGCACTTGTCTTTCTCCACCTGGCTTATTTCACTGAGCATAATATCCTCCACCTCCATCAATGTTGTTGCAAATGGTAGGGTTTTTTTCCTTCTTATGGCTGAATAGTACTCCATTGTGTATATATACCACTTCTTCTTTATCCATTCATCTACTGGTGGACACTTAGGTTGCTTCCATATCTTGGCTATTGTGAAAAGTGCTGCAATAAACATAGGGGTGCATATGTCTTTTTGAATCTGAGAAGTTGTATTCTTTGGGTAAATTCCAAGGAGTGGGATTCCCGGGTCAAATGGTATTTATATTTTTAGTTTTTTGAGGAACCTCCATATTGCTTTCCACAATGGTTGAACTACCTTACATTGCCACGAGCAGTGTAGGAGGGTTCCGCTTTCTCTGCATCCTTGCCAGCAATTGTTGTTCTTAGTCTTTTGGATGGTGGCCATCCTTACTGGTGTGAGGTGATATCGCACTGTGGTTTTAATTTGCATTTCCCTGATGATTTGTGATGTGGAGCATCTTTTCATGTGTCTGTTGGCCATCTGAGTTTCTTCTTGGGAGAATTGTCCGTTCATATCCTCTGCCCATTTTTTAATCGGGTTATTTGCTTTTTGGGTGTTGAGATGTGTAAGTTCTTTATATATTTTGGATGTTAACCCCTTGTTGGATATGTCACTTACAAATATATATTCTCCCATCCTGTAGGATGCCTTTTTGTTCTGTTGATGGTGTCCTTTGCTGTACAGAAACTTTTTAGTTTGATGCAGTCCCATGAGTTCATTTTTGTTTTTGTTTCCATTGCTCGAGGAGATGCGTTCAGGAAGAAGTTGCTCATGCTTATATTCAGGAGATTTTTGCCTATGTTGTCTTCTAAGAATTTTATGGTTTCATGACTTACATTCAGGTCTTTGATCCATTTCGAGTTTACTTTTGTGTATGGGGTTAAACAATAATCCAGTTTCATTCTCTTTCATGTAGCTGTCCAGTTTTGCCAACACCAGCTGTTGAAGAGGCTGTCATTTCCCCATTGTATTCCATGGCTCCTTTATCGTATATTAATTGACCATATATGGTTGGGTTTATATCTGGGCTCTCTAGTCTGTTCCATTGGTTTATGGGTCTGTTTTTGTGCCAGTACCAAGTTGTCTTGATTACTGTGGCTTTGTAGTAGAGCTTGAAGTTGGGGAGCATAATCCCCCCAGTTTTATTCTTCCTTCTCAGGATATCTTTGGCTATTTGGGGTATTTTTTGGATCCATATAAATTTTTTTTTTTAGCTTTCCTCTGGTGTTAGTTTTTTTTTTTTTGCTATTATTAATGTACAATTACATGAGCAACATTATGGTTACTAGACTCCCCCTATTATCAAGTCCCCACCACATACCCCATTGCAGTCACTGTCCATGAGCGTAGTAGGATGTTATAGAATCACTACTTGTTTTCTCTTTGTTACACTGCCTTCCCAGTATCCCCCACCCCACCCTGACACCCACTATATTATGTGTGCTAATTGTAATAGCTCTTTTTCCCCCTTTTCCCTCCCTTCCCACCCCTCTTCCCCAGTCCCTTTCCCTTTGTTAAATGTTAGTCCTTCTTGGGTTCTGTGATTCTGCTGCTGTTTTGTTCCTTCAGTTTTTGCTTTGTTCTTATGCTCCACCAGATGAGTGAAATCATTTGATACTTGTCTTTCTCCACCTGGCTTATTTCACTCAGCATAATACTCTCTAGGTCCATCCATGTTGTTGCAAATGGAAGGATTTGTTTTTTTCTTATGGCTGTATAATATTCCATTGTGTGTATGTACCACATCTTCTTTATCCATTCATCTACTGATGGACACTTAGGTTGCTTCCATTTCTTGGCTATTGTAAATAGTGTTGCGATAAACATAGGGGTGCATCTGTCTTTCTCAAACTGGGCTGCTGCATTTTTAGTGTAAATTCCTAGGAGTGGAATTCCTGGGTCAAATGGTATTTCTAATTTGAGTTTTTTGAGGAACCTCCATACTGCTGTCCACAATGGTTGTACTAATTTACATTCCCAGCAGCAGTGTAGGAGGGTTCCCCTTTTTCCACATCCTTCCCAACATTTGTTGTTGTTTGTCTTTTGGATGGCGGCCATCCTAACTGGTGTGAGGTGATATCTCACTGTGGTTTTAATTGCATTTCTCTGATGATTAGTAGTATGGAGCATCTTTTCATGTGCCTGTTGGCCATCTGAATTTCTTCTTTGGAGGAGTGTCTGTTCAGCTCCTCTGCCCATTTTTTAAAAATTATTTTGGTGTCATTAATCTACAATTACATGTGCAATATTATGGTTATTAAACAACCCACTACATCAGGTCCCCCCCACCAACGCCATTACAGTCACTGTCTGTAAGTGCAGTGAGATGCTATAGAATCACTACTTGTCTTCTCTGAATTGTACAGCCCTCCCCGTGCCCCCCCGCATTATGTCTGAAATCATAATGCCCGTTTTTTCCCCCTTGTCCCTCCCTTCCCGCCCATCCTCCCCAGTCCCTTTCTCTTTGGTAATTATTAGTCTACTCTTGGGTCCTGTGAGTCTGCTGCTGTTTTTTTTTTTCTTTCAGTTTTTTTCTTTGCTCTTATGCCCCTCATATGAGTGAAATCATTTGATACTTGTCTTTTTCGGCTTGGCTTATTTCACTGAGCATAATACCCTCTAGCTCCATCCATGTTGTTGCAAATGGTAGGATTTGTTTTCTTCTTATGGCTGAATAATATTCCATTGTGTATATGTACCACCTCTTCTTTATCCATTCATCTACTGATGGACACTTAGGTTGCTTCCATTTCTTGGCTATTGTAAATAGTCCTGTGATAAACATAGGGGTGCATATGCCTTTTTCAAACTGGGCTCCTTCATTCTTAGAGTAAATTCCTAGGAGTGGAATTCCTGGGTCAAGTGGTATTTCTATTTTGAGTTTTTTGAGGAACCTCCATACTGCTTTCCACAATGGTTGGACTAATTTGCATTCCCACCAGCATTGTAGGTGGGTTCCCCTTTCTCCACATCCTTGCCAACATTTGTTGTTGTTTGTGTTTTGGGGGTTGGCGATCCTTACTGGTGTGAGGTGATATACCTCATTGTGGTTTTAATTTGCATTTCTCTGATGATTAGTGATGTGGATCTTTTCATGTGCCTGTTGGCCACCTGAATTTCTGCTTTGAAGAAGTATCTGTTGAGCTCCTCTGCCCATTTTTTTAATTGGTTTATTTGCTTTCTTGTTTGTTGAGGTACGTGAGTTTTTACATGATTTTGATGTCAACCCCTTATCGGATATGTCATTTATGAATATATTCTCTCATACTGTAAGATGTCTTTTTGTTCTACTGATGGTATCCTTTGCTGTACAGTGGCTTTTTAGTTTGATATAATCCCACTTGTTCATTTTTGCTTTTGTTTCCCTTGCCCAGGGAGACATATTCATGAAGAAGGTTCTCATGTTTATGTCCAAGAGATTTTGGCCTATATTTTTTCTAAGAGTTTTATGGTTTCATGACTTACATTCATTTGATCCATTTTGAGTTTACTTTTGTATATGGTATTAGACAGTATTCCAGTTTCTTTCTCTTACATGTAGCTGTCCAGTTTTGCCAACACCAGCTGTTGAAGAGGCTGTCATTTCTCCATTGTATATCCATGGCTCCTTTATCGTATATTAATTGACCATATATGCTTGGGTTTATATCTGGGCTCTCTGTTCTGTTCCATTGGTGTATGGGTCTGTTCTTGTGCCAGTACCAAATTGTCTTGATTACTGTGGCTTTGTATTAGAGCTTGAAGTTAGGGAACATAATTCCCCCTGCTTTATTCCTCCTTCTCAAGATTGCTTTGGCTATTCAGGGTCTTCTGTGGTTCCATATGAAGTTTAGAGCTCTTTGCTCTAGTTCGTTGAAGAATGCGGTAGATATTTTGATCGGGATTGCGTTGAATCTGTAGATTGCTTTAGGCAGGATGGCCGTTTTGACAATATTAATTCTTCGTGACCATGAGCATGGGATGTATTTCCATTTATTGGTATGTTCTTTAATTTCTCTCATGAGTGTCTTGTAGTTTTTAGGGTATAGGTCTTCCACTTCCTTGGTTAGGTTTATTCCTAGGTATTTTATTCTTTTTTGATGCAATTGTGAATGGAATTGTTTTCCTGAATTCTCTCTCTGCTAGTTCATTGTTAGTGTATAGGAATGCCACAGGTTTCTGCGTATTAATTTTGTATCCCACAACTTTGCTGAATTCAGATATTAGATTTAGTAGTTTTGGAGTAGATTCTTTAGGGTTTTTTATGTACAGTATCATGTCATCTGCAAACAGGGACAGTTTAATCTCTTCCTTGCCAATCTGAATGCCTTTTATTTCTTTGTGTTGTCTGATTGCTGTGGCTAGGACCTCCAGTACTATGTTGAATAGATGTGGGGAGAGTGGGCATCCTTGTCTTGTTTCTGATCTTAGGTGAAAAGCTTTCAGCTTCTCGCTGTTAAATATAATGTTGGCTGTGGGTTTGTCATATATGGCCTTTATTATGTTGAGGTATTTGCTCTCTCTACCAATTTTGTTGAGTTTTTATCATGAATGGATGTTGAATTTTGTCAAATGCTTTTTCAGCACCTGTGGAGATGATCATGTGGTTTTTGTCCTTTTTGTTCATGTGGATGATGCTGATGCATTTTGGAATGTTGTACCATCCTTGCATCCCTGGAGTAAATCCTACTTGATCATGATGGATGATCTTTTTGATGTATTTTTGAATTCAGTTGGCTCATATTTTGTTTAGTATTGCATGTTTTCATCAGGGATATTGGTTTGTAATTTTCTTTTTTTGTGGTGTCCTTTCCTGGTTTTGGTATTAGACTGATGGTGGCCTCATCGAATGAGTTTGGAAGTATTCCCTCTTATTCTGCTCTTTGGAAAACTTTTAAGGAGGATGGGTATTAGGTCTTCACTAAATCTTTGATAAAATTTAGCGGTGAAGCCTCTGGTCCAGGAGTTTTGTTCCTAGGTAGGTTTTTTATTACCAGTTCAATTTTGCTGCTGGTGATTGGTCTATTCAGATTTTCTGTTTCTTTCTGGGTCAGCCTTGGAAGGTTGTATTTTTCTAGAAAGTTGTCCATTTCTTCTAGGTTATCCAGTTTGTTAGCATATAATTTTTCATTGTATTCTCTAATAATTCTTTGTATTTCTCTGGTGACCGTCATGATTTTTCTTTTCTCATTTCTGATTCTGTTTATGTGCATCGACTCTCTTTTTTTCTTGATAAGTCTCACTAGGAGTTTATCTATTTTGTTTATTTTCTCGAAGGACCAGCTCCTGCTTTCATGGATTGTTTCTATTGTTCTTTTTTTCTTGATTTTATTTATTTCTGCTTTAATGTTTATTATGCCCCTCCTTCTCCTGACTTTGGGCCTCATTTTTCTTCTCTTTGTAGTTTCGTTAATTGTGAGTTTCGACTGCTTATATGGGATTGTTTTTCTTTCCTGAGGTAGGTCTGTATTGCAATATATTTTGCTCTTAACATGGCCCTTGCTGCGTCCCACAGATTTTGCGGTGTTGAATTATTGTTGTCATTTGTTTCCATATATTGATCCATTGATTATTTAGGAGCATGTTATTAAGCCTCCATGTGTTTGTGGGATTTTTCATTTTCTTTGCATAATTTATTTCTAGTTTCATACCTTTGTGGTCTGAAAAACTGCTTGGTAGAATTTCAACCTTTTAAAATTTACCGAGGCTCTTTTTGTGACCTAGTATATGATCTATTCTTGAAAATGTTCCATGTGCACTTGAGAAGAATGTGTATTCTGCTGCGTCTGGGTGTAGAGTTATGTAGATGTCTGTTAGGTCCTTTATTTCTGTTGTATTGTTCAGTGCCTCTGTTTACTTACTTATTTTCTGTTCGGTTGATCTGTCCTTCAGAGTGAGTGGAGTGTTGAAGTCTTCTAGAATGAGTGCATTGCATTCTGTTTCTCCTTTTAGTTCTGTTAGTATTTGTTTCACATATGTAGGAGCTCCTGTTTTGGGTGAATGGATGTTTATAATCGTTATATCTTCTTGTTGGATTAACCCTTTTATCATTATGTAATGTCCTTCCTTGTCTCTTTTGACTTTCTTTGTTTTGGAGTCTGTTTTGTCTGATACAAGTACTGCAACTCCTGCTTTTTTCTCCCTATTGCATGAAATATCTTTTTCCATCCCTTCACTTTTAATCTGTGTATGTCTTTGGGTTTAAAGTGAGTCTCTTGAAGGCAGCATAAAGATGGGTCTTGTTTTTTAATACATTCAGTGACTCCATGTCTTTTGATTGGTGCATTCAGTCCATTTACATTTAGGGTGATTATTGATAGGTATGTACTTACTGGCATTGCAGGCTTTAGATTTGTGGTTACCAAAGTACCAAGCTTAACTTCCTTACTATCTAAACGTCTAACTTAACACACTTAGTATGGTATTACAGACAGAGTGTCAAGGTTCTTTTTTTTTCTTCTTCCTCCTTTTTCTTCCTCCTCCCTCCTTTATATATTAGGTATCATATTCTGTACTCTTTGTCTATCCCTTGATTGACTTTGGAGATAGTTATTTTAATTTTTGCATTTGCTTTGTATTTAACTGTTTTACTTTCTTTACTGTGGTTGTATTACCCTTGTTGACAGCTATTAAACCTTAGGAACCCTTCCATCTATAGCAGTCCCTCCGAAATACACTGCAGAGATGGTTTGTGGGAAGTACATTCTCTCAGCTTTTGTTTATATGGAAATTGTTTAATCCCTCCTTCAAATTTGAATGATAATCTTGCCGGATAAAGTATTCTTGGTTCAAAGCACTGTGCTTCATTGCATTAAATTCATCATGCCACTCCCTTCTGGTCTGTAAGGTTTCTGTTGAGAAGTCTGATGATAGCCTGATGGGCTTTCCTTTGTATATGATCTTATGTCTCTCTCTGGCTGCTTTTAATAGTCTTTCCGTATCCTTGATCTTTGCCATTTTAATTACTATATGTCTTGGTGTTGTCTTCCTTGGGTTTGGTTCCCTTGTGTTGGGAGATCTGTGCATCTCCATGGCCTGAGAGACTGTCTCCTTCCTGAGATTGGGGAAGTTTTCAGCACTTACCCCCTCAAAGACACTTTCTATCCCTTTTTCTCTCTCTTCGTCTTCTGGTACCCGTATAATGTGAATTTTGTTGCGTTTGGATTGGTCACACAGTTCTCTCAATATTCTTTCATTCTTAGAGATCCTTTTTTCTCTCTGTGCCTCAACTTCTTTGTATTCCTCTTCTCTAGTTTCTATTTCATTTATCGTCTCCTCCACTGTATCGAATCTACTTTTAATACCATGCATTGTACTCTTCAGTGATTGGATCTATGACCGTAATTCATTCCTGGGTTCTTGAATATCTTTCTGTACCTCCATGAGCATGTTAATGATTTTCATTTTGAACTCCCTTTCAGGGAGAGTCATGAGGTCAATATCATTTAAATCTTTGTCCGGAGTTCTAATAATTTTACTCTGGACCAGGTTCCTTTGGTGTTTCATATTTGTGTATGGCGCCCTCTAGTGTCCAGAAGCTCTACTCTCTGGAGCTGCTCAGCCCCTGAAGCAATGTTGGGGGTTGCAAGGGATTGGTATTGGTGCCTGGGGGGAGGAAAGAGCTGTTTTCTGCCTCCTGGCTGCTGTGCCTGTCTCCACTGCCTGAACCAGTGGGCCGAGTACAGAGGTATAAGCCTCTGTGCTTTGTGTTTTTTGTTGTAGACAGATCTTCCCTCTGGTTGCCCTAACGCCAGGGTAAGGTTTCCCGGTTTGCTAGCCTGGTGGGGCTGGCCAGGAGAAAGGTGCTGTTGTCTACCTGTCACGAAAGGGGTTCTTGGAGCTGTGTAGGCAGCCAGGGAGCTGGAGCACCTGAAGATTGTGAAAGCTCCTGATCTGCCGGGCATAGTGCACCTGGTCAATTTTGTCTACCTGTCCTTTCTCCTGAGCAGTAAGCTCTGTGCAATCCTTCCCCTTCATCACCCGTCCTGCCAAGGGCCTCTTTGTTAGGAAGTCTCTCAGACTGCCTGCATTTCTTTTGTCCCAGAGCAACTGGATATGGATCCCTGCTTTCCACAAGCAGGTGGAATCTTAGTCTCTCCAGGAATTCTGCCTGTCTTAGCTTTCCAACCCCCTAATTACAAGAGTATCATGCAAGCACCATGAAATGTATGTTTGTGCTCCCAGAGCAGATCTCCGGAGTTAGGTATTCAGCAGTCCCATATCTCCACTCCCTCCCTGCTCCATTGCTCTTCCTCCCTTTGGTGAGCCATGGTGGAGGAAAGGCTTGGATCCCGCAGGACCACAGCTTTAGTACGTTACCCTTTTCCGTGAGGTCTCCTCTTGTCTCCAGGTGAATGCAGTTTGGTGCAGTCCTCTTTCCTGTTGCTCTTTCAAGAGTACTTGTATTAGTTATATTTTCATATTATATGCGGTTTTAGGAGGAAGCCTCTCTCTCACCTCACATGCCGCCATCTTTAATCCTCCAGATTTTCTTCGTTTTAATTTAATTTTTTTTAATTGAAGTATCATTGATACACAATTTTGTTGGTTTCCAATGTACAACACAGTGGTTCAATAATGACAGTCACCCATATTAAATGCTCACCCTCTCTAGTGCGGTTACTATCTATCAATGTAGAATCATTGAATATCAATGTTACAGAATCATTCAGTGTATTCTCCATGCTGTACTACAGTCCCCATGACCACCTTATATTGTGCCCCTTTTTCCCCCTCCCCACAACCCCTCCCTTTTAGTAACCACTAGTCACTTCTCAAGTGTCTGTGAGTCTACTGCTGTTTTGTTCCTTCTGTTTTGCTTTGTTTTTATATTCCACATATAAGTGAAATCATATGGTATTTGTCTTTCTCTACCTGACTTATTTCACTGAACACAATAGCCTTTTTTAGATCCATCCATGTTGTTGCTAATGGCAGGATTTCTTTTTATGGCTGAATAATATTCCACTGGGTATATTACCACATCTTATTTATCCATTTATCTATTGATGGACACTTAGGTTTCCTCTATTCAGATAGCAAGATTTTTTTTTGTATCTTTAATCTACAATTACATGTGCAACATTATGGTTACTAAATTCCCCACTTCATCAGTTCCCCCCCACTTACCCCATTACAGTCACTGTCCATAAGCGTAGTGAGATGCTGTAGAATCACTACTTGTCTTCTCTGAGTTCTACAGCCCTCCCCGTGCCCCCCCAACATTACATCTACTAATCGTAATGCCCCTTTTTCCCCCCTTGTCCCTCCCTTCCCACCCATCCTTCCCTGTCCCTTTGCCTTTGGTAACTGTTAGTCCATTCTTGGGTACTGTGAGTCTGCTGCTGTTTTTTTCTTTCAGTTTTTTTCTTTGCTCTTATGTTCCACATATTAGTGAAATCATTTGATACTTGTCTCTTTCCGCTTGGCTTATTTCACTGAGCATAATACTCTCTAGCTCCATCCATGTTGTTGCAAATGGTAGGATTTGTTTTCTTCTTATGGCTGAATAATATTCCATTGTGTATATGTACCACACTCTTCTTTACCCATTCATCTACTGATGGACACTTAGGTTGCTTCCATTTCTTGGCTATTGTAAATAGTGCCGTGATAAACATAGGGGTGCATATGTCTTTTTCAAACTGGGCTGCTGCATTCTTAGGGTAAATTCCTAGGAGTGGAATTCCTGGGTCAAATGGTATTTCTATTTTGAGTTTTTGAGGAACCTCCATATTGCTTTCCACAATGGGTGAACTAATTTGCATTCCCACCAGCAGTGTAGGAGGGTTCCCCTTTCTCCACATCCTCGCCAACATTTGTTGTTGTTTGTGTTTTGGATGTTGGCCATCCTCACTGGTGTGAGGTGATATCTCATTGTGGTCTTAATCTGCATTTCTCTGATGATTAGCGATGTGGAGCATCTTTTCATGTGCCTGTTGGCCATCTGAATTTCTTCTTTGGAGAAGTGTCTATTCATGTCCTCTGCCCATTTCTTAATTGGATTATTTGCTTTTTGTTTGTTAAGGTGCGTGAGGTCTTTATATATTTTGGATGTCAAGCCCTTATCGGATACGTCATTTATGAATATATTCTCCCATACTGTAGGATGTCTTTTTGTTCTGCTGGTGGTGTCCTTTGCTGTACAGAAGCTTTTCAGCTTGATATAGTCCCATTTTTTCATTTTTGCTTTTGTTTCCCTTGCCCGGGGAGATATGTTCATGAAGAAGTCACTCATGTTTATGTCCAAGAGATTTTTGCCTGTTTTTTTCTAAGAGTTTTATGGTTTCATGATTTACATTCAGGTCTTTGTTCCATTTTGAGTTTACCTTTGTGTTTGGGGTTAGACAGTAGTTCAGTTTCATTCTCTTACATGTAGCTGTCCAGTTTTTCCAACACCAGCTGTTGAAGAGGCTGTCATCTCCCCATTGTATATCCAAGGCTCCTTTATCAAATATTAATTGACTGTATATGTTTGGGTTAATGTTTGGATTTTCTTTTCTGTTCCACTGGTCTGTGGGTCTGTTTTTGTGCCAATACCAAATTGTCTTGATTACTGTGGCTTTGTAGTAGAGCTTGAAGTCAGGGAGTGTAATTCCCCGTTTTATTCCTCCTTTTCAGGATAGGGACATGTGTTATTAAATGCCATGTGTATGTGATCCAGAATATAGAAACCACAAGAGGTGATCTGATTTTTCAGCAAATAAATTGCAAGGAAGAAGAAAATAAGGTGAAGGAAGACCTATAAATTAAAAGAAATGTTTAAAGCTTACCCAACAATAAGAATATATGGACCTTATTTGGATCCTAATTCAAACTTCTGAAAGTATGGTATTTGAAATTTGAATGTTGACTAGATATTTGATATTAAGGGGCTATCAATTTTTTAGGCATGTAATGATAACATGATTTTTTTTTCTTTTTGGTATGTAGTCTTCAAGTCGTTATCTTTTAGAGCTATATACCAAAATACTTACGAATATGATAGTAGTGACTACCTTCAAAATATTATGCAGGAAAGGGGGCATAGATGAAACAAGATAAGTTTTGAGTTAATTTTTGAAGTTGGGGGATGGATTCATGTCTTTGTATTTAATTAAAATTTATATCTCATAGCAGAAAAGGAATCACTACAGTCTTGATACAGAGATTGATAATTATAATATGATGAAAGTTTACCCCTTGACTTGGTTACACTGTGATTCTCAAATTTACTGCTATACAAGTTTCCCTCTTGTTGTAGTGCTGTGTTCCTATGTGCTGGCCTTTAGTTTCTGAAATTCATATTTTGACCTGGCAGTTTTTCTGAAGAAATGAAAATGTCCCTAAGTTGAGTTTCAACATGTTTGTTTTTTTAATGTGAGAAGTGTCTAAATCTATGAGAACATTTATTTATCTTTTACAGTAAAATACTAGGGAAGAGAGAAAAACAATTCCATGCTTTTTTTGTTTTGTTTTTCCTTGTGAGAAATTAAGTTAAAGGTTTGTTGTGGAAAGAGGTTAAACATGAGTAGAATGATAGTTTTGGGAACATCTTTACATATTAGTACAGTATATTTAGTGACTCCTATTTTCTTTGATCAGAGATTGTTGAAAGGTAACAGAATGCCATGGATCACTTGAAAGACCACAGAGAATAGTGGTGTATGTTTCCTGAGCATCTTGGTAGAAATATTAAATACAGTATTTCATCATATTAATGAAGATTTCTTTTTGATAACTGGAACACTACTATAAGGATGCTAAATTTGCATTTTTCCATTTTTAAAGTTCACAAATTATTTAATTTAGATGATATCTCTGTTGTGGCATGACCCATCTTTTCAATAGTTAATTTTTTTATCTTGAGTTATAGATGCTGAAATGAAATGATCACATTCTGAGATAAGAATTGAGGGCTTTTTTAATGCAATCCCTATCAAAATACCAATGACATTTTTTATAGAACTAGAGCAAATAGTCCTAAAATTTGTGTGGAACCGCAGAAGACCCCAAATACCCTAAGCAGTCTTGAGAAAGAGGAACAAAGCTGGAGGTATCACTCCCTCTGATTTCCAATTATACTACAAAGCTACAGTAATCAAAATATTATGGTACTGGCACAAAAACAGACACATAGATGAATGGAACAGACTAGAGAGTCCAGAAATAAATCCACACTTATACAGTCAAATCTACGACAAAGGAGGCAAGACTATACAATGGGGAAAAGACTGTCCCTTCAATAAATGGTGTTGGAAAGACTGGATAGCTACATGCAAAAGAATGAAACTGGATCACTGCCTTATGTCCTCCCAGCTGTTTGTTTTCCCTTTTCTTTCCCTTGCCTGGGGAGACATCAAACTAAAAAGCTTCTACATAGCAAAGGAAACCATAGACAAAATGTAGAGGCATTCTACTGAATGGGAGAATATATTCACAAATGACATATCTGAGAAAGGGCTAATATCTAGAATATCTAAAGAATTCATACAACTTGACATTAAAAAAATATGATTAAAAAGTGATTAGAGGACCTCAAGAGATATTTTTGCAAAGAAGACATACAGATGACCAAAGGCACTTGAAAAGATGCTCAACATTGCTGATGATCAGGAAAATATGAATCAAAACCACAGTGAGCTATCACCTCACGCCAGTCAGAAGGCTAACAGCAAGACCAGAAATAACAAATATTGGCAAGGATGTGGAGAAAAGGGAAACCTTATACACTGGGGTAGGAATGGAATTGGCACAGCTTCTATGGAAAGCAGTATGGAGGTTTCTCAAAAAAAACAGAATTTCCATATGATGCAGTAATTCCACTTCTGGGAATTTACCCCAAGAAAACAGAATCACTAATTTGAAAAGATATATGCACTCCTATGTTTATCACAGCATTATTTGCAATAGCCAAGGTATGGAAGCAACTCAAGTATCCATCAGTAGATGAATGGAGAAAGATGTGGTACATATACACAATGGGATAATACACAATGGGATATTATTCAGCTATAAAAAAGAATGAAATCTTGCCATTTGGGACAACGTAGATAAACCTGGAAGGTATTATGCTAAGAGAAATGTTAGAGAAAGATAAATACCATATCACTTATATGTGGAATCTAAAAAACAAATGAACAAATAAAAAACAGTGGTTGTATAGGGGATAGAGGTAGGAGATGGGTGAAATAGGTGAAGGGAGAAAAATGTAGTGAGAATGTTTCTTATTTCCATTTGGGTGAGGTAACAGTGTATACACATGTCAGAAGTCAAGCTGTAACTAAGATTTTTAAATTTTATTATATGTACCTCAATTTTTTAGAAAAAGGAATTGAGGGCTATTTGAAAATTGTTTCAGTGTCTTTAAGAGACTTTTTGGGGAGGGGGTTGTAAGTCTAAAGTATGCTCAGGGAGCAGATTATTTTCTGCATTGACAAGCCTTATTGGTTAATTCTATCTTGCTCACTGTGAGAAACTTGAAAAGTATTTTCTAAGTTGAGTTTTCTATCCATATTTTAATCTTTTAACTTAGATTGGTTGTCTTGGCAGAGAATATACCTAAGTTTTCTTTCTCACTTGATAAAAAGTAGTTAGGGCACAAACATCTTTCTTTGCCATCTTTTCAGATCTGCCTTTCTCACTCTTTCTGTTTTTCAGAGTACTTTTTTCTGGGGAGGAATAGCATAATTTGACTTTGATCAGATGGGAGAAATTTTCAGTATTCTTACAAAAATTCATTGTCTCACAAAATAAAACATGAACTCAAGTCTCTTAAGATACTATAAATAGTTGAGATAAAAGATCATCCTTTTGAATACGCTATTAAAATATACAGACTCTAAAATGGGGACTAAATGTTCTTTTTATTTTATTGATTAAAAAAATACACACACACACACACACACACACACACACACAGTATGGCATGGAAAACTACAATTTGCATTTCGGTAGTTGTAATTATTCTGGAGGAAAGTCTTCTACGGATTGCTCAGCATATGTATACAGAGGTTGCTTACAGCTGGTCACAGATGAAAGAAGGTGCTTGAAAACCATCTGTGGAAGCTGTCATGCAGTTTATATTCATTCTGCTGGGTGTTTGATTATGCATTGATTATCTGTTGGCTATGGGCTCTAAGAAAAGTTAATCCAGCAAAGAACAATGGTTTAAAATTAAGCAGAAAAAAGTTCTTGAAAGTGTTAGGTTTTTCAGTGGAACGTACACTGGAAAATACAGAAGTATGTATTGTGTAGTCATGGCTCAGAGAGTACCTGTGATGGGGGTTTGGTTTCTTACTAATTTAATTTCTAGTTAGTATTGTCTGCTGTATGTATAAATTAAATATGAAACTAAGAAAATTTAAGTTGATACTGTAAATCTTTTTCTTTCTTTGCTCTTACCTTCTCCCCTGTGGTTTTGTTTTAGGAAGACATACTTAAAGCAGGACATTGGAGACCAGTTAGAATTAAGTTAAGCACTTTATCCATTAAAAACGTTAGGCACTTGGCTATAGCTAACTCACTGGGACATTGCCCAGGTATTTTAAATTTTCAAGGGAACAATGCCATCTGTTGGGCATCTTGCAAATAGTATCAAATTGTGTGGACCTAACTACTTAAAACACAATGGTTAGGTTGGTTATTTTTGGTTTGGTTTTTGGTTTAGGGGTGTGGTGAAAAAGTTTCTGAGATCCTAAGGCCACTGAGAGCCTTTGCAGTAAAGGCTTTGAACATTGAGCAGTAATACTATTCCCATTCTAAGATAAAGAAATTGACCTTCAGTCAGCTAATACTGGAGGACAGAATAGCAGTAGTTCTTTGTTTGCATTGTGAAGATGTAGGCTTTATTTTTAAAAGCATGTAATTTATGCAATGTTTTCAAATTAAAGGCTGACCCTAAAATAATGGAGTACAAGGTAATAGGGCTGCGCTAGAGGGTGACAAGTGAGGTTCTCATCTTGGGTACAGAATTTAAAGGGCTGTAAAAAGGCCCAGTAATCAAAATAAACTATTTTGATGTATCATTGTTAAAAGATCAATATTGATGCAAAAAAATGTTATAATGAGCAAAATAATCAATTTTAAATAAAGCATGATTTACCTCACTAATGCCAGCCCTGGGTAGTACAGATTAAATTTTTGTAATCCTAATTATTAAGTAATTTGCTGTGGACTCTTTCACAATAAATTTTTTTTTCCAGAATAAAAGTTATAATTCCAGACCCTTGAAAATGGGGGGTGATTAGGGCAAGTGGTAGAGGGATCCCGAGGGGTAGATTAATAATAGATTAAAGAATCTGATTCCATATCTTGTATAAAGCTATTTCTCCCGTTCTGAGGTCAATATATTATTTGATCTTTTTCTTACAGCATGGCGGACACCGACCTGTTCATGGAATGTGAGGAGGAGGAGCTGGAGCCATGGCAGAAAATCAGTGATGTGATTGAGGATTCTGTAGTTGAAGATTATAATTCAGTGGAAAAAACTACTACAGGTAACAAAGACTCTTTTGATCTTAGATTTATTTGAGTTGACTCAGTTGACTCAAATGAATGGCATTTTTTAAAAGAAAGTGTGAGGTGAAAAGAGGACTTTAAGAATCCAGGGATGTCTCATCGTGGCACTGATGCTGCCTTTTTTCCCCTATGTTCTAGTCTGTTAATGCCTCAGTTTCCTTACACATAAAGTTAGAAACACTGTATTTAACTCCTTTAAAGCATTGTGAGTTGGATTATCAAACGTCTAACATTCCTCTTACCAAATGATGTATGAATGAGACTGTGAAGTGGTGGTGCATGTCAGTGTTCATCTATGTACCCAGTCAAAACTGGGTCCCCATAGTCTTGTGTTTTTTTTCTTTGTTTTACTTGAACATGTTTTTCTTTGTGAGCTAAGCAGAATTTTCTTTGTGTCTACCTTCATGGACAGTTTACAAACTTAGGCTTGTTAGCTTCTCTTTCAAAAAGGTGATGTTACAGGGTCAAATTCTAGATTGCCCAGAATTCAGAAACCGGGTGGTAGTTCTTTTCCCCCAAAATTGTATATCTAGCTCTATTTTCTATCTTGCCTGCCTTGAGATATGAAGATAACATTGGTTTGGGCTGAAACAGGACACAGTTGAGGGTCTCATGGGTGGCTTACTATGTATGGTATGAATACCAGTAGTGGTCATAATAAACCTTTGAGCCCTGGGGGTTTGCTTCTGCTATGAAAAACATTAAAATCCTGGTTCAGTAAGCTTGTGATCTAACTTAGCCAGGAAATGTGAGACAAAGAAAGCATTGTGTCTCATTGGTGGAGTGAGGGACAAGTAGAAGGAGAAGTCAGATGAACAGTTGGACTTACAAATAAAGCAGGAAACTTTTTGGCTATAGAGACTCACAAAATGGAAAGATTAGAACAGAATCCTTTAGTGTCATCTGACTGTGCCTCCCCTTCCCCACAGTTTCTTTGAGCCAGCAGCCAGTCTCGGCTCCAGTGCCCATCGCTGCCCATGCTTCTGTTGCTGGGCACCTTTCTACATCCACCACCGTTAGTAGCAGCGGGGCACAGAACAGCGACAGTACAAAGAAGACTCTTGTCACACTAATTGCCAACAACAATGGTAAGTGGGATTATTGGGAAATTCTTTCTGGGCTAGTGGGGTGAGAGAATAAAAAAGGTCATAGGAAAAGCTGTACTTGTTTAGTTTTAGATACTGATGTCATTCTACTAGTTGGAATGAATTTAGTAATGATGCTCTTATATGGAAGTGATTCGGTAGATGGTGCTGTTCCTTCTGCTTTAGTAATGAACTAACGCTGGTGTTTCAAGTCAAAGGGTAGCCCATTCTTTTTTTTTTTTTTAATATAATTTATTTTATTATCATTAATTTACAATTACATGTGCAATATTACGATTATTAAACTACCCTTTCATCAGGTCCCCCCCACCAACCCCATTACAGTCACTGTCCATCAGCATAGTGAGATGCTATAGAATCACTACATGTCTTCTCTGAGTTGTACTGCCCTCCCCGTGCCCCCCCAACATTACATCTGCTAATCGTAATGCCCCTTTTTCCCTCTTATCCCTCCCTTCCCGCCCATTTTCCCCAGTCCCTTTCCCTTTGGTAACTATTAGTCCGTTCTTGGGTTCTGTGAGTCTGCTGCTGTTTTGTTCCTTCAGTTTTTTTCTTTGTTCTTATACTCCACATATGAGTGAAATCATTTGATACTTGTCTTTTTCGGCTTGGGGTAGCCCATTCTTGCTTGATAATTTCTAGGACAGAAAATGTAAACCCAATATTCCTAACTATTAAAGAGATCTGGAGTGTTTTTTGTTTTTGTTTTATTGTTTCTGTTTTTGTTTTTTTTTGTATTAGAAGAGCCCCGCTAGTTTGGGAAGAACACTCACGGGGCAGCTTTGTTTTGTATTTTCTCTGGCAGGTTCATTTGGTTATTGGTTCCTGGGTATGGAAAATAGAATAGGATTGTTGTCTACCTGAAGGAGAATGGTGAAAGAATAGTGTTTTTGGTGTATTTACTGACTAGAGAAGCTATATGCTATTGGTTTCTGTTTCATTTTTGATGACTGGTTCTACACTCTGAATACGAGTTACTGGCAAGTTATGTTTCAAGATTCATATCCAAAATAAGCACCTTCATAGAATGCTTGTACTGCTACAAAGGACTTATTTTTAATTATTTTATTTCCTTTAAAAAATAAAATAGCTTAATTAGTACAAGAGTAATATGTGCATTATAGAAAAAGTAGACAGTAAAATAAATAAAAGGAAGAAAAAACTATTAACTGTAGTCCCACCACCTGAAGATAACCATTTGTAACTCTTACTCTGTACATATATGTACTTTTACGTACTTCTATATGCTGTATGTAATGATTTACCTTTTACAAAAAAGGGTTAATATAGACGCTACATTACTCTTTGCCTGCTTTTTTCCCGTAATATATAGTGGATATTTTCTCATTTTAATAAATATTTATTTGTAACATTTTTGATGGCCGTATTTCTCATTGTTTGGGTAACTTATTAAAAGGTTATAAAGTGTATATTGCTTCTTTAAAGAGTTGTGAACATCTCTGTCTCTATCTTTCTTCACATCCTTTGCTCTGAGAATGCATTTCTAAATGTCAAATTGTTGGATCAAAGTTAATCACAATTTTTAAGGGTTTTGTTGGATATTTTTTCCTGGATTGGCCTTGTAGAAATGTTGTGTCTACTTATATTCCCATTGGAAGTGCATATGATATTCTTATGTTTGGATATAGTCATTTACTCCCCTATTGCTAGATGTTTTTTACACTCCCAATTTTTTGAGATTACAAACAGTACAGTGGTGAACACCTTCAGGCATTGTATCAGTGCCGACTGTGTAAGCATATCTGAAGTGTAAAAAGAGATGTGGGGTCAGGCATTAAAATTTCTTTTTTCATTTAAAAAAAATTTTATTTTGGTAACATTAATCTACAGTTACATGTGCAATATTTTACTTACTAGATTCCCCACATTATCAAGTCCCCACCACATACCCCATTACAGTTACTGTCCTTCAGCATAGTGAGATGCTATACAATCACTACTTGTCCTCTCTGAGTTGTACAACCCTCCCCATGCCCCGCCCCTACATTATGTCTGCTAATCATAATGCCTCTTTCTCCCCCTTGTCCCTCCCTTCCCACCCATCCTCCCCAATCCCTTTCCCTTTGGTAAGTGTTAGTCCATTTTTGGGTTCAGTGAGTCTGCTGCTATTTTGTTCCTTCAGTTTTTTTTCTTTGTTCTTATACTCCACGTATGAGTGAAATCATTTGATACTTGTCTTTTTCCGTCTGGCTTATTTCACTGAGCATAATACCCTCTAGCTCCATCCATGTTGTTGCAAATGGTAGGATTTGTTCTCTTCTTATGGCTGAATAATATTCCATTGTGTATATATACCACATCTTCTTTATCCATTCATCTACTGATGGACACTTAGGTTGCTTCCATTTCTTGGCTATTGTAAATAGTGCTGCAATAAACATACGGGGGCATATGTCTTTTTTAAACTGGGCTGCTGCATTCTTAGGGTAAATTCCTAGGAGTGGAATTCCTGGGTCAAATGGTATTTCTCTTTTGAGTTTTTTGAGGAACCTCCATACTGCTTTCCACAATGGTGGAACTGATTTACATTCCCAGCAGCAGTGTAGGAGGGTTGTCCTTTCTCCACATCCTCGCCAACATTTGTTGTTGTTTGCCTTTTGGATGGGGCCATCCTTACTGGTGTGAGGTGATACCTCATTGTGGTTTTAATTTGCATTTCTCTGATGATTAGCGATGTGGAGCATCTTTTCATGTGCCTGTTGGCCATCTGAATCTCTTCTTTGGAGAAGTGTCTGTTCAGCTCCTCTGCCCATTTTTTTATTGGATTATTTGCTTTTTGTTCGTGGAGGTGCGTGAGCTCTTTATATATTTCGGAAGTCAACCCCTTATCGGATATGTCATTTATGAATATATTCTCCCATACTGTAGGATGTCTTTTTGTTCTACTGATGGTGTCCTTTGCTGTACAGAAGCTTTTCAGCTTGATATAGTCCCACTTGTTCATTGTTGCTTTTGTTTCCCTTGCCTAGGGAGATAGTTCATGAAGAAGTTGATCATGTTTATGTCTAAGAGAATTTTGCCTATGTTTTTTTCTAAGAGTTTTATGGTTTGATGACTTACATTCAGGTCTTTGATCCATTTTGAATTTACTTTTGTGTATGGGGTTAGACAGTGATCCAGTTTCATTCTCTTACATGTAGCTGTCCAGTTCTGCCAACACCAGCTGTTGAAGAGGCTGTCATTTCCCCATTGTATATCCATGGCTCCTTTATCATGTATTAATTGACCATATATGTTTGGGTTAATATCTGGACTCTCTATTTTGTTCCATTGGTCTGTGGGTCTGTTCTTGTGCCAGTACCAAATTGTCTTGATTACTGTGGCTATGTAGTAGAGCTTGAAGTTGGAAAGCGAGATCCCCCCGGCTTTATTATTCCTTCTCAGGATTGCTTTGGTTATTCGGGGTCTTTTGTGGATCCATATGAATTTTAGAACTATTTGTTCCAGTTTGTTGAAGAATGCTGTTGGTATTTTGATAAGGATTGCACTGAATCTGTAGGTTGCTTTAGGTAGTATAGCCATTTTGACAATATTTATTCTTCCTAGCCAAGAGCATGGGATGAATTTCCATTTGTTAGTGTCCTCTTTAATTTCTCTTTGGAGTGTCTTGTAGTTTTCAGGGTATAGGTCTTTCACTTCCTTCGTTAGGTTATTCCTAGATATTCTATTTTTTTTGATGCAACTGTGAATGGAATTGTTTTCCTGATTTCTCTTTCTGTTAGCTCATTGTTAGTGTATAGGAAAGCAACAGATTTCTGTGTATTAATTTTGTATTCTGAAACTTTGCTGAATTCAGATATTAGTTCTAGTAGTTTTGGAGTGGGGTCTTTAGGGTTTTTTATGTACAATATTATGTCATCTGCAAATAGTGACAGTTTGACTTCTTGTTTACCAATCTGGATGCCTTGTATTTCTTTGTTTTGTCTGATTGCCATGGCTAGGACCTCCAGTACAATGTTGAATAACAGTGGGGAGAGTGGGCATCCCTGTCTTGTTCCTGAACTTAGATGAAAAGCTTTCAGCTTCTTGCTCTTAAATATGATGTTGGTTGTGGGTTTGTCATATATGGCCTTTATTATGTTGAGGTACTTGCCCTCTATACCCATTTTGTTAAAGAGTTTTTATCATGAATGGATGTTGAATTTTGTCAAATGCTTTTTCAGCATCTATAGAGATGATCATGTGGTTTTTGTTCTTTTTGTTGATGTGGTGGATGATGTTGATGGATTTTCGAATGTTGTACCATCCTTGTATCCCTGAGATGAATCCCATTTGATCATGGTGTATGATCCTCTTGATGTAGTTTTGAATTTGGTTTGCTAATATTTTGTTGAGTATTTTTGCATCTATGTTCATCAGGGATATTGGTCTGTAATTTTCTTTTTTGGTGGGGTCTTTGCCTGGTTTTGGTATTAGAGTGATGCTGGCTTCGTAGAATGAGTTTGAAAGTATTCCCTCCTCTTCTATTTTTTGGAAAACTTTAAGGAGAATGGGTATTACGTCTTCTCTATATGTCTGATAAAATTCAGCGGAGAATCTATCTAGCTTGGGGTTTTGTTCTTGGGTAGTTTTTTTATTACCGATTCAATTTCATTGCTGGTAATTGGTCTGTTTAGATTTTCTGTTTCTTGCTTGGTCAGTCTTGGAAGGTTGTATTTTTCTAGGAAGTTACCCATTTCTTCTAGGATTTCCAGCTTGTTAACATAACAGATTTTCAAAGTATTCTCTAATAATTCTTTGTATTTCTGTGGGGTCCGTTGCGATTTTTCTTTTCTCATTTCTGATTCTGTTTATGTGTGTAGATTCTCTTTTTCTCTTAATGAGTCTGACTAGGGGTTTATCTATATTCTTTATTTTTTCAAAGAACCAGCTCTTGGTTTCATTCATTTTTTTTCTATTGTTTTATTCTTCTCAATTTTATTTATTTCTTCTCTGATCTTTATTATGTCCCTCCTTTGGCTGACTTTGGGCCTCATTTGTTCTTCTTTTTCCAATTTCAATAATTGTGACCTTAGACTGTTCATTTGGGATCGTTCTTCCTTCTTTAAATAGGCCTGGATTGTAATATACTTTCCTCTTAGAACTGCCTTTTCTGCGTCCCACAGAAGTTGGGGCTATGTGCTGTTGTTGTCATTTGTGTCCATATATTGCTTGATCTCTGTTTTAATTTGGTCGTTGATCCATTGATTATTTAGGAGCATGTTGTTAAGCCTCCATGTGTTTGTGAGCCTTTTTGTTTTCTTTATACCATTTATTTCTAGTTTTATACCTTCGTGATCTGAGAAGTTGGTTGGTAGAATTTCGATCTTTTTGAATTTACTGAGGTTCTTTTTGTGTTCTAGTATGTAGTCTGTTCCAGAAAATGTTCCATGTGCACTTGTGAAGAATATGTATCATGCTGCTTTTGGGTGTAGAGTTCTGTAAATGTCTGTTAGGTCCATCTGTTCTACTGTGTTGTTTAGTGCCTCTGTGTCCTTACTTATTTTCTGTCTGGTTGATCTGTGCTTTGGAGTGAGTGGGGTATTGAAGTCTCCTAAAATGAATACATTGCATTCTATTTCCTCCTTTAATTCTGTTAGTATTTGTTTCACATATGTCGGTGCTGCTGTGTTGGGTGCATATATATTTATAATGGTTATATCATCTTGTTGGACAGCCCGTTTATCATTATGGAATGTCCTTCTTTATCTCTTGCTACTTTCTTTGTTTTGAAGTCTATTTTGTCTGATACAAGCACTGCAACACCTCCTTTTTTCTCCCTGTTGTTTACATGAAATGTCTTTTTCAATCACTTCACTTTTAGTCTGTGTATATCTTTGGATTTGAGGTGAGTCTCTTGTAAGAAGCATATAGATGGGTCTTGCTTTTTTATCCATTCTATTACTCTGTGTCTTTTGATTGGTGCATTCAGTCCATTTACATTTAGGGTGATTATCGATAGATATGTACTTACTGCCACTGCAGGCTTTGGATTTGTTGTTACCAAAGGTTCAAGGGTAGCTTCTTTACTATCTAACTGTCTAACTTAACTCTTATTAAGCTATTAGAAACACAGTCTGATGATTCTTTATTTCTCTCCCTTCTTATTCTTCCTCCTCCATTCTTTATATGTTAGGTGTTTTATTCTGTACTCTTTTGTGTTTCCTTTGACTGTTTTTGTGGATTGTTGATTTTATTTTTTGCCTTTAGTTAGTATTTGGATGGTCTGCTTTCTTTGCTATGATTTTATTTTCTCTGGTGACGTCTTTTTAGCCTTAGGAGTGCTTCCATCTAGAGCAGTCCCTTTAAGATATCTTGTAGAGATGGTTTGTGGGTGGCAAATTCCCTCAACTTTCACTTGTCTGGGAATTGTTTAATCCCTCCCTCAAATTTAAATGATAATTGTGCTAGATACAGTATTCTTGGTTCAAGGCACTTCTGTTTCATTGTGTTAAATATATCATGCCATTCTCTTCTGGCCTGTAAGGTTTCTTTGAGAAGTCTGATGATAGCCTGATGGGTTTTCTTTTGTAGGTGATCTTTTTTCTCTCTCTGGTTGCCTTTAATACCTTGTCCTTGTCTTTGATCTTTGCCATTTTAATTATTATATGTCTTGGTGTTGTCTTTCTTGGGTCCCTTGTGTTGGGAGATCTGTAGGTTTCCAAGATCTGAGAGACTATTTCCTTCCCCAGCTTCGTGAAGTTTTCCGCAGTTATTTCCTCAAAGACATTTTCTATCCCTTTTTCTCTCTCTTCTTCTTCTGGTACCCCTGTAATGCTTATATTGTTCCGTTTGGATTGGTCACACAGGCCTCTTAATATTCTTTCATTCTTAAAGATCCTTTTACCTCTCTCTGCCTCAGTGTCTCTGTAATCCTGTTTTCTGATTTCTATTTCATTAACAGTCTCTTGCACCTCGTCCAGTCTGCTCTTAAGCCTGTCTATCAATTGTTTCATTTCTGTAATCTCCCTCCTGACTTCATCCCTTAGCTCTTGGATACTTCTCTGTTGGTTCATCAGCATGGTTATGACTTTCATTTTGAATTCTTTTTCCCGAAGATTGGTTAAATCTATCCCACCAGGCCCTCTCTCTGGAGTTGTCTGAATGATTTTTGACTGGACCAGATTCTTCTGTCTTTTCATGGTGATAGAAGTGGTCACAGGCAGGTGGCACGTGTGTCAGCTGGGAGAACAAAGTCCCTTCCTGCTTCTTGTTCGCCTTGCCCTTCTCCGCTGCCTGTGCCTGTTACCCGCACACCGGGAGGCAGTCTGTGGGATAATCCCCTGAGCTGCCGTGCACAGGGCTGCCCTCAGGGTAACCTAGAGCCCTGCGGTGGGTTTGCCGCCACGCCGGGTGCGTTCTTCAGCAATGACGGCGCCCCTTCGTGCCTTCCGGACCTTGCTCTGGCTTCCCCTGCCTGAGCCGGTTACCCCCACACTGGGAGGCAGTCTGTGGGATAATCCCCTGAGCTGCCGTGGGCAGGGCCGCCCTCAGGCTAGCCTAGAGCACTGCGGGGGGTTGCAGCCACGCTGGGTGCATTCTGAAGCAAGGATGGTGGCTCTTTGTGCCTTCCGGACCTTGCTCTTGCTTCTACTGCTTGTGCCGGACTGTAGCAAGGATCGTGCTCCTTCATGCCTTCTGGACCTTGCTCTGGCTTCCGCAACCCGTCCCGGTTAGCTGTGTGCCCGCCAGAAGGAGATTCTGTGTGGTTGCCATGGGCAGGGCTGCTCTCCTGCTGCTCTGCAGCTGTGGCGGGTCAGCCGGTCCGTTTGCAGTGCTGGCCGGGGGGGTACGAATGGCAGGCTGCTTATCGCTGTGAGTGGCCTCGGGGCTGCTTACTCGGCAGGGGGTTAGGGGGCTCGAAGTTCCTCAAGATTCCCAGCCTGCTGGGCTGAGTGTGCTGGGACGATTTTATTCAGCTGTTGGGCCCTTGTCCCTGTAAGACTTTTAAAAAAGCACCCACTTTCTTTTGTCCCAGGGGAGCCAGATGTGGGATCCATTCGCAGTCTCTGTCTCAGATCCTGCCCTTACGTTTCTCTAATATCCAGTACACCATGCCATGTGTGTCTGTGCTTCCAGTACAGATCACCAGGGCTGGTTATTTAGCAGTCTTGTGCTTCCACTCTCTCCCCACTCTGACTCTTTTCCTCCCGCTGGTGAGCTGGGGTGGGGGTAGTGTTCAGGTCCCGCTGGGTCACGGCTTTGTATCTTACCGCCTTCGCAAAATGCTGAATTCTTGCAGATGTAGATGTAGCCTGGTGTTGTACTGTATCTTCTGGTCTCTCTTTTAGGAATAGTTGTATTTGTTGTATTTTCAAAAATATATATGGTTTTGGGAGGAGATTTCCTCTGCCCTGCTCACGCTGCCGTCTTGAGCCTGCACCAGGCTTGATAGATAACATCAAATTGCCCTAATAGATTGCTCTAAACAAGTGCCCACCTGTAGCTCTTTCCCCCTATTGTTGCGAACTTTAGGTATATCAAATTTAAATCCTTACAGTTTCCATAGGTATTTTTTCAATCTTTGGGTACTGAAAATATGGTTTTTATCACATGCAAAATCCTTAGAATTTTTTTGAAACTTTTAAGTATATATATATATGTATATATATATATATAAATAAGGAACCACTATAGAGAATTTTCTCATTTTATAGATGTAGAAACCAAGGCCTAGAGAGTCTAAATAATGTCCTTATGAATTACCTAGACTTCAAAGTTTGTGGCCTTTGTAAATACTGCTTTCCTGTGTTTCTCTTATGCTGTTAAAGTGATTTTAGCAACCAGTTTAGCTAAATTTTTCTTTGATCCCAGGATTCAAAGGCCCATGATGAACATCTTATAACTGGCATGACCTAGTGTCTGTGACCTCTCGAATGAACACTTGACTCCTGAGCCTGCTGTGGCCTGTGTACAAACTTATGTATATGTATATGTATGTATGTATGTATGTATTAATATATATATACACATATATTATATATAGATATAAAGTACTTAAGAAGCCTCTAGTATTCAAATTAAAACATTAACCCATATTCATGGTCTTAAAAAAATGAACAGAGACTGGCAACCACAACTATATATGTCTTATGTATTCTTCCAAAATATTTTCATGCACAAATAAGCACACATTAATAGATTGAATTTGTCTAGACGTGTGTGTGTGTGTGTGTGTGTGTGTGTATGTATGTGTGTAATACATACAGTTCTGTATCTTTTTTTAATCAGATACTGTTAAAATGCTAGCCTGGGTATAGGGATGCCATTTCAGAATAGAGTGAATGAAAATATTCCTTATTACAACCCAGTTTCCCTATAAGCCTTCAGTTTAATTGTATTGGAATATTGTCTACTTATTAAACAAGTAACATAGGAAGGGAGAATAACTTCTAAGCAATTCAGTATCATTTCGTATAGTGATGAAGTTCTTTAGAAAGTTACAAAGTTGTCTTTTTTCCCCCTACTCCCCACTCTCCTCTTTTTCAAGGTAGTTTCATAACCAGTCAGGCTCCTCCTGGTTACCAATAGTCACCTACCTCCTCCAATAATTATATCTTAAAAAAGAATGTCCTTTTTGGGGGCATTGATTTGGCTTTTATAATTTACCTGTTTCTCTGCTTTTCCTTGCTCTCTCTACATAAAAACCATTTCCTTGACCCTTGATTTTAAGGAACATTTTTATGTATGTAGGAGGGAGGCCAGAGGTTGGGAAAGAGTAGGAAAGAGCACATTGATAATGTATGTTTACAATGTCTAGTCCAAATGGACCTCAAATTGTGGTCCATTTGAGGGTGCTTCATCATTATATTTTATAACCTAAATGTGTGTAACATTTTATATGGATCAAATGTTAAAATATAATTAAGATAAAGATTGTTTTTAAAAAGTGAATGGGGCGAGAGGAAGGGGGATACACACAGTTTTGTCCTATACTCCCAACATAGCTGTGGTTCATGGAGAGAGATACATGGTTAAAAAAATGTAATCCTTTCCTAGTCAATGAAGAAAGAATAGTTTTTTCAGCAAATGATATTGGGACAACTGGATACTTCTTCCACATTTAGAAAAGAATGTGGAATTTCCACCTCATACCTTTTTATTTTTAATTAAAGTATCATTGATACACAATCTTATGAAGGTTTCACATGAACAACATTGTCCAGCTCACACCTTTTACAAACATCTCTAAATGGCCAAAGACTTCAGTGTAAGAACTAAAACCATAAAACTTTTAGAAGCAAACACAGGCATAATCTTTATGACCTTGTTTTAGGCAGTAGTTTCTTAAATAGGACACCAAAAGCATAAGTAACCACAGAAAAAATAGATAAATTGGACTTTAGAAAAATGAAAACTTTTATGCTTCAAAGGGCACATGAAGAAAATGAAAACATAACCTGTAGAATGGGAGAAAATTTTTGTAAATAACATATCTGATAAAGGACATGTACCTAGAATATATAAAGAACTACTTACTACAATGTAATACTAAAAAATGAAAACATAAACTATAAATGGGAGAAAAATTTTGCAGATAGCACATCTGATAACACATACCTAGAGAAACGGGAACCCTCCTACACTGCTGCTGGGAATGTAAGCTAGTTCAACCATTGGGGAAAGCAATATGGAATTTCCTCAAAAAACTAAAAATAGAAATACTGTTTGACTGTGGTATTTCACTCCTTGGAATTTACCCAAAGAATACAAGTTCTCAGATTCAAAAAGACATATGCATCCCTATGTTTATCACAGCACTATTATTTACAATAGCCAAGATATGGAAGCAACCTAAGTGTCCATCAGTAGATGAATGGATAAAGAAGAGGTGGTACATATACACAATGGAATATTATTCAGCCATAAGAAAGAAAAAAATCCTACCATTTGCAACAACATGGATGGAGCTGGAGGATATTATGCTCAGTGAATTAAGCCAGGCGGAGAAAGAAAGTGCCAAATCATTTCCCTCATTTGTGGAGTATAACAATGAAGCAAAAGTGAAGGAACAAAATAGCAGCAGACTCACAGACTCCAAGACGGGACTAGTGGTTACCAAAGTGAAGGGGTGTGGGAGGGCGTGTTGGGAGGGAGGGAGATGGGGATTGAGGGGTATTATGTTTAGTACACATGGTGTGAGGGGTCACAGGGAAAACTAACTGTGTAGCACAGAGAAGGCAAATAGTGAATCTGTGGCATCTTACTACACTGATGGACAGTGACTGTAATTGTGTATGAATGGGGACTTGATAATATGGGTAAATGTAGTAATAACCACGTTGTTTTTTCATTTGAAGCCTTCATCAGAGTATATATCAATAATACCTTAATAAAAAAAAAACCACTTACCTAGAATATATAAAGAACTAAAGAACTAGTACAATCTAAATACTGAGAGGATTTTTTAAATGGGCAAAGGTGTGAATAGCCATTTCTCCAAAGAGATACAAATGGCCAATAAGCAGTGGAAAGATTTTCAGTGTCATTAGTCACAAGGAAATGTACATCAAAACTGTAGTGAGATACCACTTCACACCGACTAGTATGGCTGTAATCAGAAAGATGGACAATAACATGTATTGGTGAGAATGTGGAGAAACTGGAACTCTCATACACTGTTGGTAGGAATATAAAATGGTGTGGCCACTTTGGAAAATAGTTTGACAGTTTCTTAAAAAGTTAAAAATAGAGTTGTATGACCCATCAGTTCTACAGTTGTGCAGTCTCATGCACAAATATTCATAGCAGCATCATTCATTATAGCCCAAAAGTGGGAACCACCTAAGCTGTTGAATGGATGAACAAAATATAGTATAGTATATCCATACCGTGGAATATTATTAAGCCATTAAAAGGAATGAAAGACTAATACTGATATATGCTACAACATGCATGAACCTTGAAAACATAATGCTAAATGAAAAAAGTGAGTCAGGTACAGAATTGGCCATGTATTGTATAACTCCATTTATATGAAATACCCAGAATAGGTAAATTCATAGAGATAGAAAGTAGATTAGTGGTTGCCAAAGCTGTGGAGAGGAGAATGGGGAATGACTACTAACAAGTATAAAGTTTTTTTGGGGTGTTAAAAATGTTATGGAATTAAATAGTGTTAATGAATACATAAACCCTGTGAATATGCTAAAATCCTCTGGCTTGTACACTTCAGCTGGGTAGTATGTACAGTATATGGATTATATCTCAAAGCTTTTTCTTTAAAGTGTCAGGAATAAAATTTTGGAATGGTTTTACTTATTCTTTTTTGCTGTTCTTCAGAATCTACCACTCAGCATTTAGAAATTATTTCTGTAGTTCTGATAGAGTTACATGTTTGCCTTGGAAAGAAACATGAAGTAAAATAAACCACACTTAACTCTGAGCTGTGAATGATGTGAATTGAATGTTATAAATTTCTTACTCTAACTGACTTTCCACTTCTTTTTAGCCTATTCCAACTCCAATTAGCCCTCTTAGCTCATTGTTTTAAGGCTATGTAAGTAAACTTAGAAGAATGAAGGAAAAAATCATGACCCTCAGATTTGTAAAATAAACAGAACATCTTGTGAGAGAAGCTGCTGAATCGCCTTCCCTTACTTAATCAGTTTATGGCTAAGGTGCCTAGTTTATCTGAGAGCAAACTTAGAGGCAGGGGACTGGTTGGATAATTCTTGTAAAGACTTATTTAAGCCTTGGGATTCTGATTGCCTCTTTCATCCTCTGGAAATGGAACTTTGTAAGACCTTTGAATTGTCACACTTTGAGGAAACACTTAAGAATGCAGAAATTACCTAATATTTATTCATTAGAATTATTAGAACATATTAGAATGAATTCATAGAATTCATTGAAGAATAATAAATAAATAAGTATAATTTACCCAGTGTGACTTGCCATTATGCTGGCTTTTGCTTTTAGTTGAATTGTGAACCTAATCTGGGCTTGGAAACCCACTTTTTTGTTTTGCACTATTTTTCTGGAAAAGTCCTAACAATCCACCAAAATTCAAACATGACCTAGATGTCAGAGCAACTGTTTGAAGAAAATACTGTTAACATTATTTATAATAGGAGAGTGTGTGCACATTCATGGGAACCAGGCCCATCTTTCGAGATGTGTTAATGCTGGTTGATTTCACATAATGCAAAAAGCTTTTCCCTCTTCCTATATTCAGTTGGTATGTTGAGTCCGTGATTATCTTAAAAATGTTTAGGCTTAGATAAAGAACAGATTATTTATTTTCTTTTACCCTAGCAGTTAAAATAATGAATGGAAAATATCGTTATGCTTAGTCAACATTTTTCAACCATAATTACAAATGGGGTGAAAAGAGGTGGATGGGGGAACCTGCAGATTAAAAGACCTGAGATGATATGTCCATCTGTAACCTGATTCAAACTAAATTATATATATATATATATATATATATATGTATATCAGATTGATAATTGTCAATTTGAATTTTGACTGGGTATTTGATATTAAATAAGTTTGAAGTATAGTTGACAAAATTGTAAGATATTTAAAGTTTATATCATGGTAATTTGATAATACATTGTGAAAGGAACATCTAGTTAATTAATACAACCATCACTTGACATTATGTTTTTTTGGCAGAGGGTCGGAAGGTGGTGAGAACGTCTAAGTTCTCAGTAAATTTCAGTTATGTAATACAGTATAATCAACTATAATCACAGAGTGTTTTTTAGGAGTGATAATGGTGTTGATATTTTCTCTCTTCAAGTCTTTATCTTTTAGAGATACATATTGAAATAGTTATAGATGAAATGATATGGTCTGGAACTTGTTTCAAAACAATATGGAAGCTGCTAAGTCGGTGGGGGGTATAGATGAAACAAGATTGGCCATGAGTTTATAGTTGATAACTGTTGAAGCTTAGTGATGATACATGGGGTTCATTGTGTTCTATTTTTATGTATATTTGAACTTCTCCATAATTAAACAGTTAATGTATATATATTTATATAATATATATGTAATACATGTATAGTATAAATACAATGAATTTTATGTATATGTATATTATACACACACACACACATACACACACTAAATTGCCAGTATAATTAGCATTTAGAACTTGGAAATTTTTGTTTATCTGTCAATCTATAATCTATAATCACTAGTCTGCTGGCCCAGTAACTACGAGGGTCTAGTCCACTGATGGGCTCTCAGTTTCCAGAAGAATGTGAGACAAGCCATTGTTGGCCAATTAATAGGCACCTATATAGCCACTCTGGTCTGGCATCTGTCAAGTGGCACATACAGTTCAGAGGAGTCTATACCATTCTGATGATCTGAGGGTAAAAAGTTGAGTCAGTACTTTACTGGAATCTTTGATTTACGTATATTGGCTCTCTGAAATTTTCTATCTGATTTTGGAGTATTCTTTGTAAATCAGGAAATAGTATTGATTATTTTTTAGCCAAATGTAGTAAGTAAATGGAGGACTTAAAAACACTTAAAAATTACTTTTCTCAGAAATGAAAAAGTCTTTAAATATTGGCTTATGATATCAATAGTTGAAATGAAATGAATATTACCTTCTGAAGTCACATCATTTTTATTTGGTGTTGGTTAGTTTTTGACCAGGTCTTTATCAGTTTGGATGACAGGAAGAGAAAGAAGGTGGCCTGTCAATGTCTGTGTTCCCATACCTGTAAAAGACAATGGTTGTTTAGAGAATTTGTTCCATTTGAGTGAAATTTGACTCACTCAATGGAGATGTCATTCTTTAGACTGTATGTATTTGCTGAATTAATGTTTATTGATGAATAGTCCTCTTTTATTTATTTTATTATTTTTTTATGTATTAAGGTATCATTAATATATAACTTATGCTCACATTTCACATGAGCAACATTGTGGTCATTACATTTTCCCTATTATCAAGTCCCCACCATATACCCCATTACAGTCACTATCCATCAGCATAGTGAGATGCTGTAGAATCCCTACTTGTCTTCTCTGTGCTGTACTTCCTTCCTACGCCCCCCTATAATATGTGTGCTAATCATAATGCCCCTTAATCCTCTTCTCCCTCCCTTCCCACCCACCCTCCCCAGTCCCTTTCCCTTTGGTAACTTAGTCCATTCTTGGGTTCTGTGAGACTGCTGCTGTTTTGTTCCTTCAGTTTTTGCTTTGTTGTTATACTCCACAGATGAGTGAAATCATTTGGTACTTGTCTTTCTCCGCCTGGCTTTGAATAGTCCTCTTTTAAAAAGATGAAGGTGTGTTAGCTAACAAATTACATTCTGACAAAATAGGTTTTACCTATGGTATGGGGAGATTATATGTGGTCACTTTAATCAGAGTCAAAGTGATAGTCGTGTAGAACTCTTACTATGTTAAGACATCCCTAGTTAAGGTATATGGGGTAGATGTTGTTGGTGAACCTTCCCTACCTACCTGTTTTTATCTTAATTGTAGATTTGAGTGAAGCTGAAGTTTTTGGTGAGTTTGGTAATGTTAAACCCAAGGTGGATGACAGTCTTAGATATTTTGATACATGGTATACCACTTCTTATCTCAGACCATAAAGTTTCATATAAAGTGTGGATTTGTTTTCTCTTACATTCCTTTTTTTTTTTTCCTTTTTCTTCTTCTTTTTACCCTTTAGCTGGCAATTCTTTGGTCCAACAAGGTGGACAGCCCCTCATCCTAACCCAGAATCCAACCCCAGGTCTGAGCACAATGGTTACTCAACCAGTATTGAGACCTGTCCAAGTCATGCAGAATGCCAATCATGTGACTAGTTCCCCTGTAGCCTCACAACCAATATTTATAACTACACAGGTGAGTAGGACTCTGAATTTTGGGACTTGGCAGAGAAGGAAAAGACCATGTGAACCTTTGGAAATTCTGACTCAGTCTTTAGGTTAACATTATTAAAAATGTTTCTAAGTCCTGTCTTTTGACGAGGCTTTTGCATTTGCTGTTTTGTAATTTGATGCTGACTTGCAGAAAGCCCAACATAGCATATAGCTGGGTAATTTTCTCTTCATACCCCTTAGAGGGCTATTAAGTGAATTGATTGAGGTCTGGGCAGAAATTAGTGGGAAAGCTTGGATTAGGAAGCCTTAACACTTGGTCCTGGAGGCTTCTAGCCCTTTGCTTGGGCTGTTTTCTTAAAATGGGTTGAGTTAGTTGACTTTTGGAAATCTGTGTGTAAAATTGTTGAAGTACAGGGAAATCTCTGAAAGAGAAGGAAGAGGATTTACTTAATATATAATGTGAGTTGTTGAATGTGTATTGTAAAAGCAAACACTCCTCTTTGCCTGGGGCTTCCTGAGTTACAAACTCTTCTCTGACAAATGTGCTAGTGGTTTATGGCCTTTGAAGTGGACTTTGGGAACAACTGAAATTGTTTGTATGTTGAATCATTCCAACACATACTGTTAGTGTCATTTTTATTCTCCTGTGCCTTTGGCAATTTAGGGACCCTTCTGTGGATGACTCTTCTTTTTTTTAATTTTAAGCTGAGGTTCTCTTAAGACAGGAAGTAGGTTTTTATTTTTGCTCCTATGTACCAACGTTTATTCTCCAGTTTCGGTATTTTGTCATTCAGAAGTTTGCCAGAATTCCTGAGTTTGTCCATCTCAGTCATTTAATTCTAGAGAGAGAACCACTAGGTAAGAATGTGGGAATGTTTGTGGACATAGGTCTTACTGCAATCTCTGCTAGTGTTAACTGATCTCCATGTTAAAGATCATTTTGCTTTTTAATGCAGGGATTTCCTGTAAGAAATGTCCGGCCTGTACAAAATGCAATGAATCAGGTTGGGATTGTGCTCAACGTACAGCAAGGCCAAACAGTTAGACCAATTACACTAGTCCCAGGTAAGACAAATGTCTATCCACTTGAAATAAACTGGCATCCAAAAGATTTATTGTTACTGTCTCATAATACTCTAGGTCACTTTTAAAGTGCATTTAAGGAAAATCTAAAAATATATAAGTCATCTATGTCCAAATGACTTAAGCCAAGTTTAAAAAAAAACTGTTTCTAACCTTTGGCCAGGGTGGTGGTTTCACTTATTTATTTGTTTAGCTTTTTACCCTCCTTCATGAGATAGTAAAACAAGGTTTATATAGTCAGTTTTCTATGTCTGGTGTCTTAGTCAGCTATTAAGTTTGTCATCCTGAAGGAATATTTTAATGCAAACTCCCAAATTCCATATTCCTTGTAAGTCTACTCACTTACGTGGTGAGATTGTTTTGTATACTTTATTTTGCTTTAAGTTTATAGCATAGATTTGGGATATAAATTAAACAAATGATATACTCTTTGGTGATAAATATTGCCAATGACTTTTTTTTTAAGAAACTGAATTGAAAGATAATTTTTAAAAATCTTGTAATTTTACCCCAGTTCTTAATTTACTATCTATAAGTTTAGAACACTTCAGGCCAAAAAAAGAATAACTTAGTTGTTGTAAGGGTATATCCGTAGCTTGTCTTCCTAAATTTTTGTTGTTCTCAGAGCCCGCAGTGGTTTTTTTGGCTTTCAGTGTAATGAGCTTATCCTATCTAGTCTGCTATTTCTTAAAATATTTGTCAGTGGAATTGTCTCTGGCTGAGCCAGGAGACTCACCTTTGAGACTTCCTAGTAGAATGGCAAAGTCAGTCTTCCATTTGAGTTTATATAAAAGAATGGAAGATTCTTTGGGTATTCTGAGGAAGAAAGATTGTTTTTTTTTCAGGAGTCTACTGTTTGGCCTGTATATACCCACACTGCCTTCCACTCTTCACCCATCTTCTCTTCCAATACCAAGGTCAGGCTACTCCTGGTGGTACTCTTGGAATAGAAAAGGCAGTATGATAAGGTGTTTGGGGAGGAGTTGATGGGAATCTTCTTTCTTGAATTTAGCATTGTTAGGGCTAGTTACCTAGGCTAATTTCTTTGATCAGCTTGGACGCCTATTATCTAGACACTAGAATCTGTGCTGTTCTTGGTAACCTCTGATGGTCACCAATCAGTTTGGGCAAATAATCTTTTCCTAGTCAAGTATTTCCAATAAAGACAAGGGGAATGTGTTATAGGTGAGCTCATCAACCAAGTTTGGTACTCTTCTTTGTCTCTCTTTTGAAGCCCCAGGTACCCAGTTTGTTAAGCCGACAGTTGGAGTCCCACAAGTGTTCTCTCAGATGACCCCAGTGAGGCCAGGCTCCACAATGCCTGTGCGGCCTACCACCAACACCTTTACCACCGTCATCCCAGCCACTCTCACTATTCGAAGCACCGTCCCACAGTCCCAGTCCCAGCAGACCAAGTCCACTCCCAGCACTTCCACCACTCCTACCGCCACACAGCCGACCTCATTGGGGCAACTAGCTGTTCAGCCTCCAGGCCAATCTAACCAGACCCCAAATCCCAAGCTAGGTGAGGCTTGGGAAGAAGAGCGGGCAGAGCTGGGATGGGGTGGTGTGGGTGGAGAACAGATGATTATCACTTGGCCAACATAGCTCCCTCCTTCCCCTCTCCACCTGCAGTGAGCATTGCCAGCTTTGTCACTGTGAAGCGACCTGGGGTTACAGGTGAAAATAGCAATGAAGTGGCCAAACTGGTGAATACCCTTAACACCATCCCTTCCCTGGGCCAGAGTCCTGGGCCAGTGGTGGTACCCAATAACAGCTCTGCCCATGGCTCTCAACGAACCAGTGGACCTGAGTCTTCAGTGAAAGGTACAGTAACCTTAAAGACTCTGAGCATACAGGCATTCAGAAACATTAATAAAGAGTTCGTTGTATCAGAACTCTATACAGTGAAATAGAGAAATAAAATATAGTTGCTACCATCCGTTCTAATAGGAATTTAGTAAAGGGGATAGCCACTTATGAAAACTATACATGAATTAAGCATTAAGAATTAATTCTGTGTCTGTTGTGCTTTGGAGATTAGTGAAATAGGTTGATTGATCAGAGATGGGTGGGATAATCAAAAGATACCTTCATGGAGGAGGTGGATTTCTGAAATAGGTTTTTAAAGTTGGAATTTGGTAGAGGTTGTCAGGTATAGAAAAATATGAGCGTGAAGGTTTTCAGTAGTCTAGAGCAGGAATTGGCAAACTTCCTCTGTGAAGGACCAGATAGTAAATATTTAAGCCTTTATGCATAATGTGGTCTGTGTCACAGCCACTCAACTCTGCCACTGTGATGCAAAAACAGCCACAGACAGTATATAAATGAGTGAGCATGACTGCTCCACTAAAATTACTTACGGACTCTGAAGTTTGAGTTTCATATAATTTTCATGTATCAGAAAATCGTATTCTTGCGTGAAATTCCAAGATTTCAACCATTTAACCTTTAACAAATGTTTGTTTTGGGGAAACTGGGTATCCACATGCAAAAAAATGAAGTTGGACTCTTACTGTTCACCATATACAAAAATTAACTCAATGAATCAAAGACCTAAACCTAAGAACTAAAACTATAAAACTCTCATAAGAAAACCAGGGGTAAAGCTTTATGACATTGGATTTGGCAGTGATTTCTTGCACAGGACATCAAAAACAAGGGCAATAAAAGAAAAAAATTATTAAGTGGGACTACATCAAAATTTAAAACTTCAGGGCATCAAAGGATGCCATCAACAGAATGAAAAAGCAACCCACTGAATGGCAGAAAATATTTGCAAATCATATATCTGATAAGAACCTAATATCCAGAACATATAAAGAAATTCTACAACTCAACAATAACAGAACAACTTCGTTAAAAAATGGGCAAAGGAGTTGAATAGACATTTCTCCAAAGAAGATAAATATTCATTAAGCACACGAAAAGATGGTAAACATCACTAATAATTAGGAAAATGCAAATCAAAACCACAATGAGATAACATTTCACACCCATTAGAATGGCTGTTATCCAAAAAACAGAAAATAACAAGGTCGGTGAGAATGTAGAGAAATTGGAATCCTTGTGCATTGTTGGTGGGATACTAAATGGTGTGATGGACCTTCAAAAAATGGAACATAAAATTACCTTATGATCCAGCAGTTACACTTCTGGGCATATACCCAAAAGATTTGAAAGTAGGGACCCAGATATTTGTATTCCCATATTCAAGGGAGCATAATTCATAATAGCCAAAAAATGGAAGCATCCTAAATGTCCATTAACTATGTATAGATAAATAAATTATGGTACATTGTTCAACCTTAAAAAAGGAAGAAAATCCTGGCATACAGTATGTATGTCATGAACTTTGAGGACTTTTGCTAAGTATTGAAATCAGCCAGTCATGAGAGGACAGATGCTGTATGATTGCACTTATAGGTACCTACAGTAGTCGAACTCTTAGACACAAAAGTAGAATGGTGATTGCCAGGGATTAGGAAGAAGGGGGATAGGGAATTGTTTAACGGTTAGAGAGTTTCAGTTTTGTAAGGTGAAAAATATTCTGGTGATTGCTTCACTGTACACTTAAAAATGGTTAACAGGTAAATTTTATGTATGTATTACCACAATTAAATAAAAAATTTACATAACAACAAAGAAAATGTAAAAGCCATTCTTGGCTCAAGGGCCAAACAGAACTATCAGCTGGATGGATTTGGTCTATGAGCCATGATTTGCTTACCCCTGCCTGCCATAGAGTTAGAAAAATGATAAAAGGAATGTGCCTCATAGTGATCTCTTGTGGTTGCTTACCAATCTTAACCCCCTCAGAGAGTGTTTAATCTTTTCCCAAAAAGCCAGTAATCTTTTTCCAGTATCATCTTATTAATCTTACCAATGCTTCTCACTTCTTCCAGTGACCTCTTCCATCCCAGTGTTTGACCTTCAGGACGGTGGACGGAAAGTATGTCCACGGTGTAACGCTCAATTCCGTGTTACTGAAGCTTTGAGAGGTCACATGTGTGTAAGTGATGTCACCTGGGATGGGGATCCAGCGTAAGTGGCTAGCTACCACTGTATCTGCCTCCTGTAGTATTGGGAGTTTTGTGAAGCAAGGGCTTCAAAATGACTTGGAAGCTTTTTAAAGAGTTACTCTCTCTTCTGGCCTGTTTCAGAATTGTTACATACTTTGGAATGTGATAGGATACACTTTAAAGACCCTGAGATAGGTAGGAACATATGTAAACCATAATTCCTTAGTTGTGGGAGATTTTGATACTGCACAGAAGGACAGGTGTTTGTTAGATTATCAGAATTCAAACCAAGTTGGCCTCAGATCATTTTCTATTTATTCTGTCATTGGATGAATCAAGAGTCATCAACCAATCCCGATTTCTAGCCTTTTCATTTTTTTGGTATTAGTCCAGATGCAAAGTTTGGAACTACTTCTTGCCAAGGAGCACAGAGCCAGTTATGCTAGTGAGTGGTTAAAGGATTGAAGTCAGGAAGGAGAAGTACCAGGTATGGTGTTTGGAGTGGCATATGACTGTAAACATATGCACTAGGAAAAGAGTGAAACTTGGAAACGCTGTAGAAAACTGAAGGGTGAAAGCTGGGTGAGAATACCTAGAACCAAACTGTTACCAAGGAATGTTAGTGAAGTTAGGGTGTTAGCACATCTTAGCTCCTAAGATAACCAAAATGATCAGATGTCTTCTTTCTCTATAGTACTGTTGCCCAGAAATGATTGAATACCAGAAGAAAGGAAAGTCTCTGGATTCAGAACCCAGTGTCCCATCAGCAGCAAAGCCCCCATCCCCTGAGAAAACAGCTCCTGTTGCTTCCACACCTTCTACACCTATTCCTGCTCTGTCACCACCTACCAAAGTACCAGAGCCAAACGAGAACGTGGGTGATGCTGTCCAGACGAAGCTCATTATGCTAGTAGATGACTTCTACTATGGACGGGATGGTGGCAAAGTAACCCAACTCACAAACTTCCCTAAAGTCGCCACATCTTTCCGATGCCCCCATTGTACCAAAAGGCTAAAAAACAACATTCGGTGAGTGTTGAAGAGCCTTAGAGGTTACCTTGGACAGGAGAAGACTGAAATGTTCTTAACTTGTTTAAGCCTTTCTTTGGAGAGTGGTCCTGTTATCCATTCTGCTTAAGGATTATCATTAAATCAATAACTAGTATTACACCTGATGGTGGTATTGTGGTATTAAATGAAAGATAGCTGGGTAGACAAAAGGAGACCAGTGCATCTCCTTCCACAGAACTCTTAGTTTCAAAAACCCTTTTTTGGGCTTACAGAAGGACTTCCAAACAGGGGCAGAGGACACATAAAGTCTGTTCTGTGATTCTGGTGTTAAATCTCTCTGATGCTATTGATTTATTATGTTTTCTGTATTTTCCCTTTGTGCTGTGCTACAGATTCATGAACCATATGAAACACCATGTAGAACTCGATCAACAGAATGGTGAGGTGGATGGTCATACAATCTGCCAACACTGTTATCGCCAGTTTTCCACTCCCTTCCAGCTCCAGTGCCACTTGGAAAATGTTCATAGTCCCTATGAATCGACTAGTAAGTGGAAACTCTTAAACTCTAGGGGTATACTTTGTTCTTCATTCATTGAATGGCCCTAGGGGGGAGCCCATTATATTTATTTATATGTGGATAACAGTGTAGAGGAAGTTCTTTGCATGTTTGTAGTCAGTTCCTTACTTCTCTTACCCTACCTGACAAGCTTGACTCATGTTCAAGCATGACTTGAGTTCAGTTCTAGATCCTGAATTATTGGGGGCTTTGGTTCAGAACCACTGTAGAGATATCAGTATTTGTGTTTATCACCTAGATCTTTTTATAGAAGTAGAGTCATCTGTATTTGGACCTCCACTTTAGTCAGTACCCTGACAGGCTTTATGTAGGATAAAAGATAACATTATAAAGTGCTTTGCTATTGAGATAGTGCTTTCAGTGAGATTTAAGATGAGCTGAAGTGTTATCTCCACTATACATCTTGAAGACATCTTGAAGTACACAGTCTGAATATAAGCTCAGAAAAATTAAGCCATTTGCTTAAAAGCATACACCTCTAGTACTGTGAGGATTTGAGTCCAGTCTTCCTAGAAAATTTCCTATGTCCTATAAGGGATTTTTAGTTTTGTTGAAAAGACAAAAATTATGTAAATACAGGAAAATGTGAGAATAAGACAGTATTTTTATTATAATGAAAGTAATACAAGAAGGATTTAGTTGAATGGAAAGTAGTAAGAGTGTGTAGGTGATGGGTAACAGCATGAGCAGACTCATAGAAATATACTTATTATTTGGTTGCTTTTGCTGCAAATTTAAAACCTTGACTAAAAATGAGTTAAGCAATAAAGATATCTATTGTATCATTTAACTGAGAGGACTCAAGGTGGAGTATACTTTGAGCCCAGAACCTTGAGTGTTCTACTTTTTAACAGTTCTGTTGTCTCTGGGTCACAGCAGGGTGGGTATGTTAGTCTCAGGCATTACATTCAGATACAGATTTGTGCAGGTGAAGGAGACCATTCTGTCTTGCCAATATCAGTTTCTTACAAGGCAGAATTGCTTTCCCTTTCTATCTCCGTAGCCTTGATCTTATTGGCAGTTGCCATGAGTGACTTAGACTAGTGCTGGTCAATAGAAGAATGATGTGAGCTATCTATATAATTTTAATTTTTCTGGTAGCCATTTTAAAGTTAAAAGTGAAATCAATTTTAATAGTATATTTATTTAACTCAGTATATCTAAGATATTTCAGCATGTAATCAAAAATTTAAAGTTAGTGAGCTATTTAACATTCTTTTTCCCCATTAAAAAGATTTTTTGAAATCTGGTGTGTATAATACACTCACACCAAATCTCAGTTTGGGCTCACCACATATCAAGTGTTCACTAGCCCCATGTTACTGTTGGTTAGCATATGGACAGTGTGTAGCTTAGACTAAGCATTTGGGAGAAGAATAGATACCCGAAGCAACCATCATGACACTTATACAGTATAGTGGCAGAGTAGCCAGCTTGGTCTAGGTTAGGATCCAAAATTCTTCACTGTCAGTGACGGAAAGCTCTAATAACTCATCAACACCTCCCAGTGAAAACACCTAACTCATTTTTATACAGAATCTGGTGGGTGGGTTTTCGTTATTCCAATTATATGTGGACTGTTCATAGGAAAGATAAGTTTTTCCTTAAGGGGGAAAAAATAGACAATGCAGAACCCCATCAGTCCTTCTTTCTCAGCTAGACACTCTTGTTATCCCTGACTTAATTTCCAACTACCTTATGACTTAAAATTTACACTGATCAAAAACCTGAGAAATTGTTGACCCAGATAGGTAAATATCTTTTCTATACTTTAGAATATATATCAATTTTATTTTTGTATTCTTTTGTAACTCCTTTTTTTTGCACTCATGGCAGACTGCATGAAAGCAGCTTATATTTTGATGTTATTATTTTGGGACCCATTGCTTTCTTTTTAATTTGGGGGAATAAAAAGGTTTTATTTTCCAAAGTGTTCTTAAGTTAAATCATAGGCATAAAGACATTTCACACCTAAATACTTCAGAATATATCTCTAAACCATAAGGACATTTTTCTATATATATTTATAGTACCTTTGTCAAAACCTATCAGAATTTAACCATAAATCTTTAATACTGTGTATTAGCTAGTCCATTTTCAAATTTCCTGAATTGTCCCCAAAATACAGTGGATCATTATATATTTTATTGTAACAGTATAATCTTAATAGCATTGTTTTTCTTCACACTTGTTTAAGGAAAGTAGACTGAGAAAGTGGTGATACTGAGGGAAGGATGCTTCAGTGAGCCTGACAATGTTCAGGTGTCAGGGGGAGGATCGCGTGGAAAAAGACGAGAGAACTAATTGCTTGATAAAGTCTTGGGATGCATGGAATGATGAGGCTGAATGAGCCTTAGAAAGGCATAAGGGGTCTACCCTTCCTTATCCCTTCCCTACAGCAGAAGCTGTAATAGTTCATGCCTGTTTTCTCAAAGTAAGAGACTATGTTAGGTTAAGAAGGTGAGAGGGTAGCAGTGGTGGGAGGGACCATGTTAAGATAGCCAATTTGAAAAGTCAATTAATTTTCCCTCTTGAATCATTTTCCATACCAGCTCCTTTCCCTATAAGAACAGATCTGGAAGGTTACTAAAGATGTCTTAAATCCACCAATATCTTAGGCATCTATCTCGCTGGTTTTATTGGTACAAGTTAATACATAGAAATCTTAGCATGGTGTTTGTGCTTTAGAAATTGCTTACTGTCATTATTTTTGATGTGTGACAACTGTAACAACAAAACTGATACATAGGTTGTATTCAAAGCCTTTAAGGTTGAATGAGATTGCCCAGGGAAGACATAGAATAAGAAGGGCTTGGACCAATGCTTAAAGGTGTTCTAGAAAAGAAAAAAGGTAATTAAAGGACATGAGCAAATTGAATTGAAAGGTGAAGGGGAAAAGAACAGGAGAAAGTACTGTCATGCCACTAGTTACATTTCCCAAACAGTTCATGTATCCCAGGCATCCCTGCCTTTGCTCTGCTCTTCTCTTGTCTGGCAAATCTGTTATTTCAAGGTACAGCTTATATGTCTTACAGCTTTTCCTCATTCCTCTAGGCAAAATTTTTTATTTCTTTATCCGTATCTTTATCCTTGTAGCTCCTAATGTACCTCTTGGAAGTGGTTCTAAATGGGTTGCAGACCCCTTTGAGAATAAACACAAAACTTGTGATCCATCTTCCCCCCCAAATAAACTTTTGCTATAAATATCTTTTGCCAGTAATTTCAGGATTCCCTGAGGCCTCTTCTGTGGACACCAGGTTAAAAACCCTAGTTTTTGTTTTATTTTAAAGAATTATTTCAACTTCATTCTTTTTTGGGGGCAGAGACTGGACATTGTCCAGTAAATGCTAAAAGCTTCAAATTCACAATTTCCGTATTTACAAAAACTTGAAAATAATTCCATTGATAGTTAAGAAAAATACAAATAACTATCTTCATTTTGCCTGTGTAATTCAAAATATGTAGCAATTAAAATTTTCACCAGACATTCAGAATTGCAGCCCAACTTGTAAGCTTTAAAAACGACGAATTTCAAAGTTTAATTATCTCAGATTTATTAATACTGAACACAGTAACTCATAACAAGGCAAGAATTTCTGTTCATGTTGTCAGTCTTAGGACAAATTCTTATTTGTACTTACTGAGTGAATATTTGTTGAATTATTCATAGGGGATAATCTTTGCCTATCCTCAAGCAAATGATGTAATACTGTCTAAAAGAATTCATTTGGCAATGATATGTAAAGAATAGATACTGTATTTTTTAGAGAGATGGGAATAGTGGAAGCCAGCTGATTGACAGTAAGAAATCATAAGAGCTTCTACCAAATTTTTGCCTGTGAGAGTAGAGAAGTGACAATTCCTAGAAGCATTTTGAAATGGTGACAGCATGGGTTTTGGAGTCAGAAATAATGCCTAAGTTTTGATATCAAAAGGAGGTAGAGAAGTGAAAAGGAAACAATGGGAAGTAGGAGATGCTAAATTAAGTTAGAGTTGATGGTAGAATATCCAGTTAAAAATATCTCACAGACAGTTGAAAATCTAGACTGGAGCTTTGGTAAGAAGTCTGAGCTAGAAACATAAGGTTCATTGTTATCAGCAACACAGATGTCAAGATGGAACCATTTTAAAGAGAGAAGAGACTTAATGATTTATTGAAATGAAGATATGGAAGTCAGAGAAAATAATGATTGAGTCAGCGGGATGTCAGTCTTGTTTTCAGGTGGATTTATTGATTAATTTTCTAATTACAGCCAAGTGCAAGATATGTGAGTGGGCGTTTGAGAGTGAGCCACTGTTTCTCCAGCATATGAAGGACACTCATAAGCCTGGAGAGATGCCTTATGTTTGCCAGGTACTGCCTTTTTCTCCAAGGAGCTTTACCCATTTTGTTCTCAGGCTGAGTACAAAGAATCTACTAAGGAGCATTGCTGAATGCATCTATTGCACACACTCAGTTTTAGGAACACTGAGGAGATAGAGAAGAAATAATAAACACAGTTTGTTTTTTCAGGATTTTCCATGCAGGAGAAAAATATAAAGGAATGTATGCATGTCCCCAGCCAGGTAACCCAATCAGGGAACATGGACATGTATTAAGGGAGTGTCTGTCTCCTAAACTGCCCTTTGGAGGTGGACAGAGAAAACCTCATTCCTCTTAGTTATAGAGTATGGATTGTTCTAAACTTCTCTGTCCTTCCCCATTTTTATCTTAATTCAAAGCTGAATTTATCACAGATACAGCTGTGCATTACAGTCAGAAAAAATTGATTTCTATACATTTAGGAAAAATTTTTTCCCCATATTTTGACATTATTGAGATATTTGACATTTTCCCCATATAAAGACATTTTACCTCTTTTTTAAGGCCTCAGTTATTCACCTCACTCTTAGTTTATTTTTCCTCTCATGTGACTCAGGTGTGTCAGTATCGCTCCTCACTCTACTCAGAGGTAGATGTCCATTTTCGGATGATCCATGAGGATACTCGACATCTGCTCTGCCCTTATTGCCTGAAGGTCTTCAAAAATGGCAATGCATTCCAGCAGCATTACATGAGGCACCAGGTACCAGGCACCAAGCAATTCCCATATTCTCATTTTTAAAATGTATGGATGCTGGGACCAGGGTTGAGTTAAGCAAATAATTTTGGTAGAGAAGATAATATACATGTGTTTGCAAAAATTTATTGAATTGCAGTTATGTGCCTAGCACTAGACTAGGTGTTAAGAGATTTAGTGAACAAAAGAAACAGTATAATAAAACATGAAGAACATTGTGTTTGGGAAATGTATTAGATAGAAAAGCATATAGCTATTCTAGAAGCCTAGTCGGCTTCTAGACAGAAGGGTGTGCAAGAGTTAAAGGATGAGTAAGGATGAGCCAGGTGCAATGGGACAGAAGAATGGTGTGCTTGAAGTAGAGTGAGAACACATATGGAGGCTCAAAGAATTGAAAGAAATTCAGTGTGTTTGGAGTGTAGGGACCAAGGGGGAGGTTAGGGAATAAACCACGGAGAATCTTGTAAGTCATGAAAAGGAGTTCCAACTTTATATAATAAGTTTCTGGGGAGCCATTGAAGGAATTTTTAAATCTTTCAATTGCATGTTCAGATTTACTTTTAGCAATGATTACATTGTCCATACTAAGAAAGAATGGAGGATTGAGATTAGAATTGAGGAAACTAGCTAGAGGCTTTTTCAGTAGTTTAGGTGAGACAAAGTAGTGGAGAAATGAAGAAAAAGAGGATAGAGTTGGGAGATACTGAGATAAGTGGTATTTGTGATTTAGAGAGAGATTCGGTACAGGTAGTGAGGGAAGTAGTAAGAATGTACCTAAGATTCTCCCTTGGGAAACTGGATGGATGGTGACGCTGTTTATTGGGAGAGAATCATTGGAAAAAGTAAGTTTGGTTGGGGGGTTGTTACAAGTTAGGATATTCTGAGTTAGCAGTGTGTGTGGATATCAAGTGTAATTATCTATTAAACAGGTGGTTGGATATATAGTTCTGAAGCCTGAGAGAGAAGCCTGGGCTGTGGAAAAGATACTTAGGTATCATCGTTATATAAATCCAATAGATCTTTAATTTTTAAGTGCCAAGTGACACAGCCCGCCCCAGTTGAGAATAAGGTGAAAGATTAGAACTCTTGAAGTCTCTACAAAGCCAGGACCATAGTCTTAGGAGAATAAAACAGAAGAGTCTTGGTGTCAAGGAAAGTGTTTTGAAGAAAAGGATGTGATCAGAATGCTGCAGAAAAATGCCATGCAAGATAGAAACAGAGGATGACCTTTAATCTAGCAACATCGATGGGGGCTGTGTTAGTAGGGTAGAAGTCATATTTCAGTAAGACAAATGAATAAGAGGTAAGCAGATAGAGACAGCTTATTTAAAGAAGTTTGTTTAGGAAGGGGAGAACCAAGGTGGTAGATGCAGGGGAAGAGATAACAAGGGAGAATTTGTTATTGTTGTGGCTTTTGTTGTGTTTTGTTTTTGAGATGGAATAAATAGATAGGACCTTGTTTTAGAATGCTACAAGAAAGGAGCCACTAGAGGAGGCGTGTGAAGGTACACAGAGAGGGCCCCCAGTGGAGAAAAAGATGTGTATGCTTGTGCTTAGTGTTCGCACACGTTCACACATACATGCCCGCACCCTCACTTGTAAGCACCCTCTTAGGCTCACACACTCATTTGCACAGTAGTGACTGCTGATAGCCCACCATAAATGTATTTCCAAATAACGGCATGGAAATTGTCACTTGTCACTCAGCTGAGGTGATAAGAGCCTTGCTGGCCTAAGGAAAGGAATCATAGACGTGGGTCCTGCTTTTGAGGGACTTCAACTGGTCAGTCTGAATCCTCAAAATAGACTTACAGGAGGCATATTTATATACATATGTAGATGTGTTAAGAGGAAAAACAACAAGGTATAGAAAAATATCATTTGTGTTAAAAAAGAATAAGAAAGGAAATAAAGGGAGGCGGTTGGAGATGTGTTTATTTGGTTATGTGCATAGACTGCCCATGAGAGAATGTCCAATATACTGGTAACAAGTAGTTTCCGTGGAACGGGACTGAGGGTCAGAGTCGAAGGCAAATTCACAGCATGAAGGAGAACAGAATGAAAAATACGATTTTTTTTAACCATGTACATTTTATTGTATTTGTAAAAATAAGAAAGAATGCCCAGAAGTAGGTAGTACTGTCTGCACTGTAAAGATAAAATAGGGGCAGGTAAAGCTGAATCCACTCCAAACTGTTAAAGCAAGCCAGGAGAGGATGGCTTGAGGGCCTGGTCGTCCCGGCCTTGGGCCCACCTTCCCTTGGGAGCACACAAGTGCTGATTCCCAGTGATGCGTTTGCTGGCGTATATTTCCTTCTTACTCTCTTGAATTATCAGCAGAAAGGTGGGACGAATAATGCCGTTTAACACTGATCTCCCTTCTCTTCAGGGAAGAAAATTCATTGGGAACCTTCAAGCGATTCTCTTTTTTCTCCCCCTTCAGAAAAGGAATGTTTATCACTGCAACAAATGCCGCCTGCAGTTTCTCTTTGCCAAGGACAAAATTGAACACAAGCTTCAGCACCATAAAACCTTCCGTAAACCCAAGCAGCTGGAAGGCTTGAAGCCAGGCACCAAGGTAAAGAGTTTGTCAGCATTTCTTGTACAGATCTAAGAGGGGAGGAATATTTTCCATATTCTGACATTTATCATGGGTAGTTTCTAACTGTTCCTTCCCTTGACTTACAGGTGACAATCCGGGCTTCCCGAGGGCAGCCACGAACTGTTCCTGTATCCTCCAGTGATGCCCCTCCCAGCACTTTGCAGGAGGCAGCACCACTGACCTCAACAGACCCTCTGCCTGTCTTCCTTTACCCTCCTGTCCAGCGCAACATCCAGAAGAGAGCTGTTAGGAAAATGTCAGTGCCTTCTGGAGGCTGGGGGCCGGGTGGGCACGATTATTCATGATAGCCAGTGTAATCTGGTAGCCTTTTAGCAGGATCTGTTGTCTAAAGCCCCTACAATTAGGGGACCCTGAGACAGTGAGAATTTTCCTTGTTTCTTGGCAGGAGTGTCATGGGTCGACAAACGTGTCTGGAGTGCAGCTTTGAGATCCCAGATTTCCCTAATCATTTCCCTACTTACGTTCACTGCTCTCTGTGCCGCTACAGCACCTGCTGCTCTCGCGCTTATGCCAACCACATGATCAAGTAAGTCACAATTAAACCAGTGCTCCTGCGGGAGGTTCACATTCCCCAGAACTTACTGCATCCCCTCCTGCTTCTGACTGTTCCTCCTTCACCTCTCGGAGTCGTCTGTTTCTCTCCTAGACAAAACCATGTTCATTTGGCTTTGATAATCTGTGCTCAGATTTTGTAGGACCCTGCTACTCAGAGTGTGGTGCAAATAAGTGCAGCGTGGGAGCTTGTTAGAAATGCAGCCTCTGGGCCCTGCCCTGGACCTACTTAATCAGAATGTGCATGTAATGGATCCCCCAGTGATTTACATGCATACTATTACGATAGGAAAACTGGCCTGGGTTGAGGTTAGGAGGGATTGAAATGGCATCTCTTATTGGGGCATTGTTAGTGGCTGGTGATCTCTAACTTAGCAAGCAGGACCCCCTAAATCATACCACTTTCTTTGTCTTGTCAGCAATCATGTTCCACGGAAGAGCCCCAAGTATTTGGCTTTGTTTAAAAATTCTGTGAGGTAAGGAGAAACTTACTGGTGGTCTTTTAATTTTCCAAGTTTTAACATTAAATGCATTAATTATTTTAGGGAGTGGGTGTGTGAATTAATTTGAGAGAGAGGAGAAAGGACAGCCTTTCATTAAGCCTCATAGCTTAACTCTCTCTGGTGTCATTGCTCTGTTGGTCTTACATACTCCTGACTCTCTCTCTTAGTGGAGTCAAGCTGGCCTGCACTTCATGCACCTTTGTTACCTCTGTGGGAGATGCCATGGCCAAGCATTTGGTGTTCAACCCCTCTCACAGATCCAGCAGCATCCTGCCACGGGGTAAGTAGGAGGGATGGGGGTGGTTAGTAGGACAAGAAAAAAGGTAAGGATGCAAATCATCATACTACATGAGTCAAGAGCGTCTCTTGCTGACCTAGCCCATTAACTGTGTCTAGACAGACTTCACCAAACTGGAAGCATTCTAAACTGAAGTTTATATGGGGCTATGAAAATGGATTTGCTTTTTTGGTTGTAATCCCAAGACACTATCTTTGGAGGACTTGTTTCTTTGCTGAGTTAACATGTTTTTATTGTCTCATTTCCCACAGGACTCACTTGGATAGCTCACTCAAGGTAACAGAAACTCACTTCATGCCTTGATTTCTATTTTGCAGTGTGTTTGGTCTTTATTATTACTACTACTACTGTTAATTTTCATTTTCCTGGTTTAAGTAGCTTTTTGTTTCTCTCTTTGCTTACCCTTTAGACATGGCCAGACTCGTGACCGAGTGCATGACCGGACCTTGAAGAATGTACACCCTCCTCCTCCCATCCCCTCTAATAAAGCTGCCACTGTGAAATCTGCGGGGGCCACCCCTGCTGAGCCTGAAGAGCCCCCAGCTCCCACCGTCCAGGCACTCCCGTCACCAGCGCCAACTGCAACCCCTCCAGCCCCAACTCACCCCCAGCCCTTAGCCCTTCCACCCTTGGCCACAGAGGGGCCTGAGTGTCTGAATGTTGATGACCAGGATGAAGGGATCCCAGTCACCCAGGAACCTGAGCGAGCATCAGGGGGTGGTAGTGGCAGTGGGATTGGCAAGAAGGAGCAGCTGTCAGTGAAGAAGCTCCGAGTGGTACTGTTTGCCCTATGCTGCAATACAGAACAGGCAGCTGAACACTTCCGAAACCCCCAGCGACGTATCCGGCGTTGGCTTCGGCGCTTCCAGGCCTCCCAGGTGGAGAATCTGGAGGGCAAATATCTGAGCTTAGAAGCTGAAGAGAAACTGGCGGAGTGGGTGCTAATCCAGCGGGAGCAGCAGCTCCCTGTAAATGAGGAGACCTTGTTCCAGAAAGCCACCAAAATAGGACGTTCTTTGGAGGGGGGATTTAAGATCTCTTATGAATGGGCTGTCCGTTTCATGCTACGGCACCAGCTGACTCCCCAGGCCCGGCGAGCTGTGGCCCACACTCTACCTAAGGGTGTGGCGGAGAACGCAGGACTCTTCATCGAGTTTGTCCAACGGCAGGTTCACAACCAGGACTTGCCTTTGTCTATGATTGTGGCTGTTGATGAGATCTCCTTGTTTCTGGATACAGAGGTGCTGAGCAGTGATGACCGAAAGGAGAATGCCCTGCAGACAGTGGGTACAGGGGAACCTTGGTGTGATGTGGTCCTGGCTATTCTGGCAGATGGCACTGTCCTCCCCACCCTGGTTTTCTACCGAGGACAAATGGATCAGCCTGCTAGTGTGCCAGACTCTATATTGCTAGAAGTGAAGGAGAGTGGCTACAGTGATGATGAGATCATGGAGCTGTGGTCAGCCCGAGTGTGGCAGAAGCACACGGCCTGCCAGCGCAGCAAGGGCATGCTCGTGATGGACTGCCATCGCACTCACTTGTCAGAAGAGGTGCTGGCTATGCTCAGTGCCTCCAGCACTTTGCCTGCAGTGGTCCCAGCAGGCTGTAGCTCCAAAATTCAGCCATTAGATGTATGCATCAAACGAACTGTCAAGAACTTCCTGCACAAAAAGTGGAAGGAGCAGGCTCGGGAAATGGCAGACACTGCATGTGATTCTGATGTCCTGCTTCACCTGGTGCTGGTCTGGCTGGCCGAGGTGCTTGGTGTCGTTGGGGACTGTCCGGAGCTAGTTCAGCGGTCCTTCCTTGTGGCTAGCGTTCTGCCTGGCCCTGATGGCAACATCAGCTCACCTGTAAGAAAGGCTGACATGCAGGAGGAGCTAATTGCCTCCCTGGAGGAGCAACTGAAGCTGGGTGGGGGACAGTCTGAGGAGCCCTCAGCATCTACTCCCCGGCCCACATCATCTCCTGAAGAGACAGTCGAGCCCGAAAACCTTCACCAGCTCTTTGAGGGTGAAAGTGAGACCGAGTCCTTCTATGGCTTTGAAGAAGCTGACCTAGATCTGATGGAGATCTGAGTGTTGAGGTCATGAGCTGGTGTGAAGGGGGGTGGTGGGAAAGTGTGAGGGTGGGTAGAGGGATTTAGGGAAAAGGGGGTATACCAGGTGGGGTATTTGGTTTATATTTTTTAATTTTATGCCACCATTCCCCCCACATGGTGACTTACACTTCCCTGTGGATTTGTGGATTATTAGGAATACCAATAGTGATCACATCTGAGCCAAGGAGCTGGCCCATTGGTCATTCACTTATGCTAAAAACAGGTTTTTGTGACTTTTTTTTATTTTTATTTAAATCACTGTTTGGTATTTTTCTGACAAAATCAAGAAAAAGAAAAAAAAATTCTTCGTGGGCGAATGTTAAAATTTCCCTTTACCTCAATTGTATCATATAGTACATCTGGGTTTTTTGGTTTGTTGTACCGTGTGGCCAGTGTCTTTGGGCATCATGCTATCCAAACATTGTCAATGTGAGAACATTTCTGAAGATGGGAAAGACAAAAATGTGTAGCTCACAAACTGGTTTATTATATATATGGATAAAAAACCTTTTTCATTGTGGTCTTAACACTTTTATATAAAAATGAAAATGGAAAAAAAATCCCACTGAACTCTTCCTTCTCCTTTCTTTCCTTCCCTCTCCAGAGATGTTGGTTTCTACAGCAACTCTAGATACAAAATTGTGGCTTTAAAAAATGCATGAAACCACCTTAATCATCCAGAATGATCAATAGATTTGTTTTTCTTTACCACCCTCCCTCCAGCAAAAACATACACACAAAAAAAAACCATATCCTTTGCACTTGCAATCCTTGGCCCCTTTTCCCATTCTCACACCATCACTCTGGACACAGGATCGTACAGGCGTCATTAGCAAGACAGTGTTAGGGTGGAGCCCTTCCCAGAGGGTGGGCCTTCACCCTGCTGACCAGGGGCAGTTCCCCGCTTTGTTGAACCACCCTGTAAGTAGACAGCATGCCTGTTCAGGAGATCCCATGTCCTGCAGCCAGGAGCTAATTGCGCAAGAAGTTAAAGTGTTGAACTTTAACAGACCAGACCACTTGTTGAAATCCTGCTTACTCCTGTGGCTTTCACCTCTTAATGCTTAGGGAAGAATCTGACCTGCAGAAGAAACACAGGGGTGTGCACAAAGAAAAAGACATGAATCTTTATTTTTCACTGCCAGCTTCAAGGAAGAAAATTTTTCTACAAATTGCATGAGGGATTTTAATTGTATGTTCTCATAGTTGTAAACTGAAATGTACTCGAACGTACAGAAAAAAAGGAGCAAAAATCCAAGTCCACCTTTCCCTCAGCTACACCACGCTTCTGTCCATCCTGAGGCTTTCAGCAACATTTCCCTCCTGTGAGCCAAGGAGGCAACCTGCACAAGCTTGTAAATCGGTCTTTAAAATGTACATAAGTGGAACATACAGTAAAATGAGAGAAAGTGGATTTATAAGCAATGTGGTTTTTTTCTAGGTGACCATATTTCAATAGGCTTTCAGGCTGGGAGACGTTGGAGATATGATGGGCCTGGTGGTACAGGTGTGATGTTTGTCACCACCTATTTGTCCTCACCCTGACTTTTTTAACCCCCAGCACACTCTAAAATAGTGAACTGGAGTGATCCCTCCCATAAGCAGCTTGACCAGCCTTGGGAACCCATGGCATCTGAGAGAACTGAGGATCCACCTGGGCTTCTCTTCCCCTGGCTTTTTGCCTGGTGCCATTTTGACAGAATATGGACTTCAAACCCTTTGCCTTTGAGAATATTCAAGAACTATGGTCAACTCTCTACAACCTAATCCGCTTTGGTGGTCTGCAGCAGCCCAGCCTTAGCTGAGCTGGGTCCCTGGTCTCTGCACACTATGACTTTCTCGGTGGCTAATTTTTTTAAGACCATAATACCAACAGTGGATTGGCTGGGTTTTGGCCAGGAAGTTACCTTTGTGGATCCCGCCCGCATGGCTTAGTAGTAGAAGGAAAATTTTTTGTTTTTTATAAATCAGTTTAATCAATAAACAAGTATTTATTGACTACTCTGTGTTGAGACTGAATGTGTGGAAGAATCAAATTACAAACTCATGGTTTTTACTTAAATTCTAGTTTGTTGTGATCATAGATGATACAAATGGAGGGATGTTTGGATTCACCCTCAGCTCTCCTCACTGAATTTCTGTTTATAATAAGAGTTTTGGGTTTGTGGCCTTTCTCAAAGAGGATATGCATCAGAATCACCTACAGTGGTCAATTAAGTTTGGCTTAAAAAAAGGAATTTTAAGTGTAATTTGGCTAATACTTGAACTGATTTGACTTAACAGCTACACTTAGAACTTTTTAATGAACATATAAGAAGTTTTCTGACATATTTGGGCAGTAAACATTTAGGTTAAATGTTGAAATTACTTAGTATTCCCTTTGAGGGGGTGAAGAGGTTGTATGGATGAGGACTGAGGCCGTCAGTTCTAGCTTGGGGTTCTATCTCTGAAATGGTGTCTTAGCTAAAATCCCACTGGTAGCCAACATTAGCCAGAAAAATCTCTTAGAATCTGGTGTATGCATGGACAGAAATGTAGAAGAAAAACGCATTTGCAAAAGCCAATTATGCCATCACACAAAAATTAAGCCTGGCTTCCATACAGCTGCTTTTAGTACACATACAAATGAAGTAGTAAGTCTCCTATACTACTGTCATGCACAAAAACTCTATCTGTATTTGCTGTAAGAAGCAACAGTCAAAGGGTTCTGACCAGGGAAGATGGCATATGGCAGTACTCTAAGCAGTTTCACTCTGTGTGTGACTCAGACAGTACAACCACTCAACAAGCATTTCAAAGAATTTATTGATTTTACAAAAGCAAGGTCTACCTTTGAACCAGCTGAGTTCAAAGTCAGAAGAAGGACACACCTTCAGTTCTGGATAACTCATCTATTTCATTCAAAGCCACTAAAAAGGAAGACAGCATAATAAAACTGTGACACCATAGAGAAATCAGTTCCTAAAGCGGATCTATCCTCCAACCCAAACCCTTTCCACCCAGATAATTTTTTTGGTTGAGACCTCCAGAACAACCAAGTTAAGGGGCCTCCCAACTCCTCTACCACATTTTTTCTACTGTAATTTTGATTTAATTCACCTGATCATGTGGGCAATATCCCAGTTGGTCTCTGCAGACAGTGGTCCATCTATTTCAACACCTTTTTCAGTTACAGTGGCAATTTGAAACTGAAAGAAAATAGCTCCCAATGAAAACACCCACCCCAACAAAAGTCCACAGGGCCTGGTCAAAGGTAAAGTAGAGGGTCCACCCATAATCTGAAAGTAAGAAACGAGGCAAGCTGTTCTTCAAAGCATAGAGACCTGCAACAATCCAGAGCCCACCAATCAGATGTCCATCAGCCTCATTATTCACACCCCTCCTCACCCTATTGTAAGAACGGGCATCTCGGTAGTACAGCACCCGCATGCAGCGTTCCACTAGCTCTCGAGCCTCGGTCTGGCTCAGCGCTGGCTGCTTCTCCAGAATTTCTCGCAGCAGAGGCTAGAGATGGGGGAAAAAATAACGGAGATAATGGGCTAAATACAAGGCTGTCTCACATACACAATTTAAAAAGCATAAAGTAAAAGTGACATTCCACCTGCCGCCTCACCAGAATGAATTCTGCTTACTTGTGCTAAGACCCACTTGAAGGGGAGGTTCTCTAGGGGAGCCTCTCTTTGCACACGTCTACTGACTTCCTGACAAACCACCTTGTCGTTGGAATGTAAATGCCAACACATATAGCCTCCGGGGCCAAAAGGAAACCATCTGCCCAGCAGCAGGGATCCTAGCCTGTTTCCCGTCAGAATTTCAAGGGAAGAACAAGCAGAAAAACACTAACTCCCACTGCCCTTTGTCTTCCCCTCTCACCTCTCAACTGACTGCTTACCTGGGCCAAGTATGCACCATAACCAGTGGCCAGAGAAGGGGCTTCATAGGCTACACCTAGCATGTCCACATAGCCAAGGAAGCTAAAATGACACAACAGATCAAAGAACTCATTTCATCTTAGGTTTCTGTATCTTGTATGGGACCATGGGGTCTGAGAAGTGGGATTCACTCGGGGACAGACACCACAGACACCAGGTGTTGGGTGGTCAAGGAAATAAATTGTCTGTATTCAAATCAACCTCTCTCCATTGGCATAGCCTCCAATGACCATGGTGTTCCACAGGGGGTTCATCTTGGAGCGTCGACTGTACATGGCCCTGGTCAGCCACGAGTGAATAGCTCTAGGGCTATAGCTGTGTCCATCTCCCAGCAGCTCCTCATCAATCCTTAAAAGGAATTAGTTGTGAGAAAAGGGAGAGAATGTAAGTCGGGACTTCCATCCACCCCCAAGTTACCACAGTCTTCCCCATTTTACACCCCCTACACGCCAAAAACTTACTGTAAATACATCTTTCACCCCTAACGATTCTCCCTAACCTCTGCAGCAGCCTCAAGTTCCTCCACCCCAGAACTTCTAAGGGGATTTTTAAAACCTAATGGATTTCCCCACCTCAGTTGGGAATGGTTTCCTATTGTTTAGATGACTTACACCATCTGGCCGAGAACCTGCTTCAAATACTGGAAATCAGCGTAGTCTCCGGAAGCCCCCAGCATGGTGCTCTTGTTGACTTGCATAATGCGAGATATGTTGCGGAAACGAGCCAAGGAGCCGTAGGAGCCCAGCATGTCTGCTGCAATCACCACTCCGCCTTCAAACTTAACTCCCAGGACCGAGGTCCCGGTCACCATGGGGCTCCTGCGGAGAGAGAAAGCGGTCCGGCGCGGGGCAGGGCCGGGGCCGTCCTCCCGCAGCGGGCCCGAGCCCCACCGCCCCTCTCCGGCCTCGGCGCCGCGGGGTCCTCGCCCGCCTTCCGCGGCGGCCACAGCGCCGGCCGGCCGCCCAAGCCCCAGGCCCTCCCCGAGGGCTTACTGGGTGCGTGTGAGCGGACACCCTTGCAGCGCGGGCGCCGCGCCCGCGAAGGGGCCGGCCGTGGGCGGGACGCGGTAAAACTGCCC
>JAVSCE010018998.1:0-14243 GCA_032199065.1 Smutsia gigantea
TGAGGTTCTTTTGTGGCCTAGTATGTGGTCTATTCTGGAAAATGTTCCATGTGCACTTGAGAAGAATGTGCATCCTGTTGCTTTTGGGTGTAGAGCTCTGTAGATGTCTGTTAGGTCCATCTGTTCTAGTGTGTTGTTCAGTGCCTCTGTGTCTTTACTTATTTTCTGTCTGGTTGATCTGTCCTCTGGAGTGAGTGGTGTGTTGAAGTCTCCTGAGATGAATGCATTGCTGTGTATTTCCTCCTTTAATTCTGTTAGTATTTGTCTCACATATGCTGGCGCTCCTTTGTTGGGTGCATATATATTTATAATGGTTATATCTTCCTGTTGGACTGACCCCTTTATCATTATGTAATGTCCTTCTTTATCTTTTGCTACTTTCTTCGTTTTGAAGTCTATTTTGTCTGATACAAGTACTGCAACACCTGCTTTTTCTCTTTGTTGTTTGCATGAAATATCTTTTTCCATCCCTTCACTTTTAGTCTGTGTGTATCTTTGGATTTGAGGTGAGTTTCTTGTAGGCAGCATATAGATGGGTCTTGCTTTTTTATCCATTCTGTTACTCTGTGTCTTTTGATTGGTGCATTCAGTCCATTTACATTTAAGGTGATTATTGATAGGTATGTACTTTTTGCCATTGCTGGCTTTAGATTCATGGTTACCAAGGGTTCAAGGGTTGCTTCTTTACTATCTAACAATCTAACTTAACTTTCTTGTTAAGTTATTGTAAACACAGTGTTATGTTTCTTTCTTTCTCTCCCTTCTTATTCCTCCTCCTCCATTCTTTCTATAATAGGTGTTTTATTCTTTGCCTTTAGTTAGTATTTGGATGGTCTGCTTTCTTTGCTATGATTTTATTTTCTCTGGTGACATCTTTTTAGCCTTAAGTGTGCTTCCATCTAGAGCAGTCCATTTAAGATATCCTGTAGTGGTGGTTTATGAAAGGCAAACTCTCTCAACTTTCGTTTGTCTGGAAATTGTTTAATCCCTCCATCATACTTAAATGATAATCGTGCTGGATACAATATTCTTGGTTCGAGGCCCTTCTGTTTCATACCGTTAAATATATCATGCCATTCTCTTCTGGCCTGTAAGGTTTCTGTTGAGAAGTCTGATGATAGTCTGATGGGTTTTCCTTTGTAGGTGATCTTTTTCTCTCTCTAGCTGCCTTTAATACCCTGTCTTTATCTTTGATCTTTGCCATCTTAATTATTATGTGTCTTGGTGTTGTCTTCCTTGGGTCCCTTGTGTTGGGAGATCTATGAGCTTCGGTGGACTGCGAGACTACTTCTTTCCCCAGCGAGGGAAAGTTTTCAGCAATTATTTCTTCAAAGACACTTTCTATCCCTTTTTCTCTCTCTTCTTCCTCAGGTATTCCTATAATGCGAATATTGTTCCGTTTGGATTGGTCACACAGTTCTCTTAACATTCTTTCATTCCTAGAAATCCTTTTATCTCTCTTTGCCTCAGCTGCTCTGTACTCCTGTTCTCTGTTTTCTATTCCATTAACAGTCTCTTGCGTCTCCTCCATTCTGCTGTTAAGCCCATCGATCGCTTGTCTGATTTCTGTATTGTCTTTCCTCAGTTCCCTCACTTCCTCCCTCCGCTCTTGCACGTTTTCTCTGTAGGTCCATCAGCATGGTTATGACTTTTATTCTAAATTCTTTTTCAGGGAGGCTGTGCATTTCCATCCCTTCAGACTCCCTCTCTGGGGTTGTCTGGTTGATTTTGGTTTGAACCATATTCCTCTGTCTTTTCATGGCTGTATAATTTGGTCACTGATAGTTGCCACGTATGTCAGCTGGGCTCTTTAAGACTTTAAAAAGAGAAGAAAAAAAAAAAAGAAAAGAAAGAAAGAAAGAAAAAAAAAAGAAAAAAGAAAGAAAAAAAAAAAAAACAAAAAAAAATGCCCACCGGACATAGATTCTGTGGGAATGCTCTAGGTGGCGCTATTGCCCACTATTCCACAGCTTTGACTGTGCCGCTCCGCAGGGCCCTTTATCGCTCTGGCAGGGGTGGGAACGAATAGGAGGCTGTTGATCTCAGTGAGAAGTGTTAAGTATGGCTACGCTTCCTCAGTCGCCAGCTAAGGCGTCTGAAACTCCCCAGGACTCCCAGCCTGCTGGGCTGAGTGTGCTGGGGCGATCCGGCTCCTCCGCTGGGCTCCTGTCTCTTTAAGACCACTGAAGAAAGCGCGCGCTTTTTTTTTTTTTTCCTTCCCGGGAGCCGGCTGCAAGCACCCTGGCGCGTTCCCCGCTCAGATCCCGCCCCTCTGTCTCTCCAATCTCGGCTGCACTGCGCAATGTGGGTCAGCGCTCCCCGTGCAGATCCCCGGGGCTGGCTACTTCGCGGGGTGCACTTCCACTCCCTCCCGGCTCTGAATCCTCTCCTCCCGCCGGTGTGCTGGGGTGGGGGAGTGCTCGGGTCCCGCCGGGTCGCAGCTCTGTATCTTACCCGCCTCTTGGGGTGCCGAGTCCTCTCGGGTGTAGCTGCACGCTGTGCGCTTTCCTGTGTATTCTTGTCTCTTTTTTAGGAATAGATGTATTTTCTGTGTTTTCGTAGATAAATATAGTGTTGGGAGGAGATTTCTGCCACCCTGCTCACACCGCCATCTTCCCGGAAGTCCCCAAGAGATTTTTGCCTATGTTTTTTCTAAGAGTTTTATGGTTTCATGACTTACATTCAGGTCTTTGATCCACCTTGAGTTTACCTTTGTGTATGGGGCTAGACAGTAGTCCAGTTTCATTCTCTTACATGTAGCTGTCCCGTTTTTCCAACACCAGCTGCTGAAGAGGCTGTCATCTCCCCACTGTATATCCAAGGCTCCTTTATCAAATATTAATTGACTGTATATGTTTGGGTTAATGTTTGGATTTTCTATTCTCTTCCACTGGTCTGTGGGTCTGTTTTTATGCCAATACCAAATTGTCTTGATTACTGTGGCTTTGTAGTAGAGCTTGAAGTCAGGGAGTGTAATTCCCCCTGTTTTATTCCTCCTTCTCAGGATTGATTTGGCTATTCGGGGTCTTTTGTGGTTCCATATGAATTTTAGAATTATTTGTTCCAGTTCATTGAAGAAAGCTGTTGGTAGTTTGATAGGGATTGCATTGAATCTGTATATCACCTTGTCTTTTTTTGAATAGGAAAAATATTTGCAACAATTTTAATCATAATTTTTTTTTTAAATCCTGAAGACAGGGGCTATGAAAAGACATGCAGGAGCCTTACTATGTGAAAGAAGTCAGGGTGAAGAGGCTGCATGCTGTGTGATTCCAACCACCTGACGTTCTGAAAAAAGCAAAACTATGCAGACGGTAAAAAATTAATAGTTGCCAAGAGTCACGGTGGGGCAGAGGGGATGAACAGGCAAGAGCACAGAGGAATTTTAGGGCACTGAAAAAAGTCTCTATGATACTATGGTGATGGACACATGTCATTATCCATTTGTCCAAACCCATGGAATATGCAGCGTCAAGAGTGAACCCAAATGTAAGTGTGGACTCTGGGTGATTGTGATATGTTAATGTACATTCATCAGTTGTAATAGATGTGCCATTGTGGTGGGGAATGTTGATAATGGAAGAGGTTGCGCATGTGTGGGGGGCAGAGGGTATATAGGAAATCTCTGTACCTTCCCCTCAAGCTTGCTCTGAACCTAAAAGATGCTCTAAAAAAATAAAGCCTTAATAAAAAAAATGTTAATTCTTGAAAAGAATATTTTATGCCCCTTTAACATTATTATTTTGTTGCAAAGTCACTTCTAAAGACTTTAAAGTTCCTTTGCAGATAAACCTTCCAGCAGTACCAGTGACATAGGTCACATGAAGTAGGTTCCCTCTTTTGTCTTGGGGAAGGTTGAGTCACAGAGGGTCCTAGCGACTGACTCAGGTTACTGTTAGTCAGGGTAAGGAATAGATGAGGATTTCTGATCACACTGGCATATTTATGCACACAGTTTGGCACAGTTATGAATACTAGGACTTTCCAAAGCTTAACCGGACAACCTTCATTTTTCTCTATTCCAAATTTATCTGAAAGTTCATTTGTTCCTTGTAAGTGGTTCTTAAAGAACTTAGGACACCTTTAAAATCTAGAGGACTTTAAAAACTAAAAGCAAATCTAATCTTCGCCAGATTGCTTTTCTTTTACAGAAAGTGCCTGTTCAGTACTTTATGTACTATATTACATGTACTATATTGTATACATTTATGTACTATATTACAGCACTATAATGACAGTTTTACCTACCCTACTTTATCCATAATTGGTACAGTGCATATTTTGTGCAAATTAAAACAGAAATCCCAAAGCCTTTAACTTCTATCCCAAACATATGTCCTTGATTTCTTCTCTTCAACTCTTAATCCAGCTCAGTAGGTGGCTGGGCTCCTCTTGGTGAATTCACAAATGAAACAGCTGCATTGCTCTTCACAAGCTATTTATTTCCCAGCATCCTATGAAATAATCAGGCATGGAAGATCTTAATATTTTCTATATCAGGATGGAATTAGCAGTAGAATGGATCTAATTGTTTATCTTTCATGCTTAGGAGGCACAGACATTTTAGTGGAAAAAGAGATGCAGCTATATCTATACTCCATCCCTGACAAGAGTGCTAGACTAGTCACAGTGATTCTAAGCCTCAGTGTCCAAATTTTTAACTGGGGACACGAAATCCTTATTTATTTTCAGCAGCCACTTAACCCATAATTTGATGCCTCATACTTGAATTCCTGGGAGCCTTCAAACAGTAGACTGGCACATGGATTCAAGTTGAAAAAAAAATTATTAGGAGGAAAGTTAGAAACTATGAGATACAATGATAATAAGCAATGGCATACATGGCAGGGTGTCAGCAGGGGCACAGGGATGGCTGTGGGCATCCCATGACCCCCTGCTATTATATGGAAAATTCGGTATATATGCATTTCTATGTGCTTTTCTAAGAAGGTTCATTTTTCAGGTCTTCAAAAGGGTCTGAAATCTTTCCTTCTCTACCAGACTGAAGCTGAGGGTACCAAATTCAGCTACATCCCTATTTAGATGATAGATCTGTTTACTTCATTCCTTTCATCACCTCTCTTCTTCTCCCTCACCTGAATCATTTCATCAAAAGGGCCATTGGCAGAAAATATTTGGGAACAACTTTCAAAATTCTCATTTTATCTTCATTTTCTAGAATTCTTATGGTTTTAGAATGGTTACCCTTTGTTTCTCTCAAAATTCTTTAGTGAGCTGGCTAAGCCTTGTTTTGTATCACAAAGACATTTTATGTATTTTTTGTGTTTAGGTTTGTATTCCTCAGTCCACTTAAAAGATTAACTGAAAACCTTAAATAAACTTCATTCAAATGGCTTCTCTGAGAAGTTCTTACTCTGCTCTATATTCATTCATATTTTCTACCTCAATTTATGTAGATTTTCTATATGTGATTAATATTCTTCAGTCACCAAACTCCCAGTTTAATATGCTGGTTTAGGATTTTGGGTTATATTATTAGTAGTAGCCAATTATTAGGAGGAAAGATAGAAATTATGAGATACAATAATAATAAGAATTAGTTATCAACTGAAGGACTTTTCTAGCTGTTTCCATTGCTAATGACAGGAGAGGGTTTCTCTCAATTTGGGCAGTTCTGCCTTAACTCTGGCTTTGACTGGTCAGAACTGTAAACAAGTGACCACAGGGCTCTCAGCCCTACTGGAGAGGCCTGCAAAGTGATCTTCAGGTTTTTTGGTTTGTTTCTGCCTGATTAATACTCTTTCTGGCATTCTTGATCCATATTGCTTTTTTGCTCTTCCCAGAATAATCTAGAAGTTTTAAAGCACCTTATGACTGACAAATATTGGTTTTATAAGCATGTTTCAAAATGAGTGAGTGTAGCTGTTTTTAATAACAAAAATACTGTATTATAGATGTGAAGTCTTTGGTAAGGTTTTGAAATTATTGTACCTAAGATAATTTCCAGAGAGCAGGGAGGGGGTATTAGACAAAGGGTACAAAGTTTTATATATACAAGATGAATAAGTACTGGATGCATACAGCATATAATTTACACACAATAACAGAGGGCAAAGGAAACTTTTGGAGGTGATGGATAGATTTATGGCAGAGATTGTGTGATGATTTCACAGATATATACAAGTCATCAAGTTGTATACATTAAATAGATGCAGTTTTCTATATGTCGATCATATTTCAATAAGTTTTTTTTTTAAAAAGATAATTTCCATCTGCAGAGTGCTTGATGGTTCTTAACGCATTCTTTCATGTATTACCTCATTATTTCTCCAAACAATTTAGCAAAGTACTCATTACCTCTGCACTTTACAAATGAGGAATCTCAGGCTCAGAGGGCCAGAGCTTAGACCTGGCAAAGGTCAAAGTTAGGACTTTGGTATCCAGGGATGGCCTGACCCCACACCAGTTTCTTGATATTTTTCTTAGGCTTCAGTTAAAGACACACCTCAAACTCTCATATTAACAGTTACCAAGAAACTGGAGCTAGAATTCTCAGACCAAGCTTCTTAGCTTTTTATTTTTGGCCATAGATCCCTGGGAAGTTTGGTGAAGTCCTTCTCCAAATACTATTTCTAAGCATGGAGAATGAAAATACATGGGATAAACAAATACATTAAAATAGAATTACCAAAATATTTTAAAATGTTCAATTCTGCACTTCTTAATTATTAAGATGTTAAATATCAAGATTAAAGGAGGAGTGCAATATCTAGTATAATTGTGAAATAGTGAAAACATAAATGATAACTCAAGGTGTCTGCAATAACTGTAGAGAGATATGAAATACTGAATTTCTACTGGTGATTAAGTACTAACCACGGGGATTTGTTGCCTGCATTCTAAAGGAAAGGAAATGCTAAATTTCACTTAGAGAGTATTGAAAGAGTTTTTTTTTCTTGTCCAAGTTCACAGACACCATTAAGAGTGTTTGCTGGAAATAACATTCTCTGTCTCTCAGGCTGTGAGAGCACAGCCCTGTCTCTATGCTTCCAGCAGACAATAGCATTTCCTTTTTTTCTTTTTAAGCTGTGAGAAAGGTGGCCCTTACCTTCCAGGGTCTCACACTGAACCAGGTTGATGTAGTCCTGCTGGGTCAGGAGGCTGGCTTTGCAGCCTCGCACCAGGCCCTCCAGGTAGCCATGGTCCACGTTGAAGTACAGCTCGGCGCCCTCAAGCATTGGGAAAAAGAGCTCAGCGGATTTAGGCTGAAACAGCTCGGTATTCTGGACAGCTCCTGAAGAGTTGCACTAGTCAGGATAAAGTGGTACCAGTCTTCAGTAGTTATCAGAAAGCAATCTATCAGCTGACAGTCAGGGTTTTCCTGACTAGTTTCCTCCAGTTCCAGTGGCTTTCGACACAGCCAGCTCAGCCCTGTTTTTATGGCAACAGTGATTCAGCTGGATCCCTCCAGACAAACCAGGGAAGTCAACCAAGGCTGGAAGGAGAGGAGGAGAGAGGGGAGGGTCAGGGCTCTGCTCTCGGCCCTCTGCCCGCTTTGCTATTGGAAGGCCAAGGAACACCTGAATGTTTTGTAAACATTCCTTTCTCCAGCTGAGCTTCTGAGCTTTCATTGTAAATTACACTTGTTCTAAATTTCTTGAGGACTATTAATAGGAAGAAAGAGAGGGACTTTTTAAAAAAAATACTTTTTTTATTAATTATGTAAATTTTAAGCAGGTTGTCTGAAGCTAATTCAGCAACACAGTTTGTAAAACGAATTGTTAGTAATAACTTAATATTGACAAAGACTGGTATCTGTTTCCTCCCCATCCTCTCACCACCTGCTGTCCCCTAGAGTCAGAAAACAATCCTGGAAGCGGATACCTAGTACTGTGATTCTATAATAATAAGCCACTATTTGTAAAACTCGTTCATAAAGTGCTCTTCATTTTCTTTTTCCCATTTGAATCTCATGATTACTGAGGAGTGTATCTGGACAGATAGTTTTATTACCCAAACCACAGTTAAGGAAACAGCTCTCAGAAGCTGTGAGGCAGCTCAAAATGCACAGCTGGTAATTTAGTATTTGATTAAGCCAGGACTTAATTGTTGAGTTTCATGTTCCAAAAAGAAATGTTTGTTCTCTCCTATTCTTAGCTAAAAAATTATATCAAATATCTTGAGCACTGCTTTTACATATATTGCATTTTGCTTACATATATATTTTGTATCAAGTTCTTAATTGAAGTTAAAGTGCCAGTAATTCTCCAGTCTCTGTCTTAGTAGTTCAAACTGTTTGGGGCAAGTTAGCAAGACAGTTGAGGTAAACTCTGTTTTAGCTGTGAAAGATCGCAGAGAACCAAACATAGTTTAATACAGTGTGAAAGGGTATCTCGCCGTGACCCTCCTTACCCCAGCACTACTCAGGAGACATGGGCCCCCGCAAGAGATTTTAATAGCTGAAAGAGAGAATGGCTGCCTCTGAGCAGAGAGCAGCAGCTCGTGGGTGAGGAAGTGTGTTTTTAAGGAGTAGGGTGTGTTCTACTATGGGGACGTAGGTGACTGGATCTTAAGGGGTGGGTGACCATCTGACCATTGGTGACTGTATCTTAAGGGGTGGGGTGAAATGTTTAGACATAAGGTGAGGCAAGTCCAGACATGATTTTCACCAGCCCACATGCTTGGGACCATGGGGTAAATGGAAGATAAAGTACTATATTCTTACATTCCTCCCTTTTCTGTTTTATAAGTTGTAGAGGACTTGGGGAAGGGGTGAAGGTCAGTCTTCGGTAACTGCTTCCTGCTGATTAGGGGTGATGAAGTTCATTTTCATATTGATGGGGGGTGGTCCTCGGATGAGCCCTTGGTCTGAAGTGGCGATGGTGTGTTCCATGTTTAATAAGGATCATCGTCTTTGGAGAGGGGTTGGTAATCCTGTAATATAACCTGGTTAAAGGTCTGGTTAGAAATTTTTTGCATTTGGAAGTGGAGTGTTTTTTGAATGCAATTAATAAGACAAGGGGCTAATAGCAGGATCAGAAGGATTAGGAGAAGGGGAGTAGAAAATGGGAGGAAGATTTGCCATAGTTGACTAGGGATAGACCAAGAGGCATTTTGGGCTAGCTGGAGTTTATAGAAGGGCTTAGCTATGGGCATCAAGAGAGGCTCAGTGAGAGGTCCTTGGGATGCTTCATATAGGGGGGCAGCCAGGAGTGAAAAGTTGGGGATCCATGAATGAAGGAACCCAGCAAGACCCAGGAAAGAGAGAATTTCATCTTTGTTGTTTGGAACGGGAATGGTTTGGAGTTTTTTCCTGTCTATGTTAATGGCCTTGTAGCCCGGGGAGAGCTGAGCTCCCAGGTAAGTGACCTGAGTGGCAGACAGCTGAACTTTGGAGGGTGAAACCCAATAGCTGTGTTCTGAGAGAAAGTTTAAAAGGAGAATAGTATCCTGTTGAGAGGTTTGTAGGGAGGGACTGCACAGGAGAAGATCATCTACATACTGAAGGAGGGTGGAGCTCGAAAGAGTAAGGGATTTGAGGTCTTGTGCCAGAGCTTGTCTAGAAAGGTGGGGGCTATCTCTAAAACCTTGGGGAAGGACTGTGCAGGTCCATTGAGTAGAAGTCTGGGTGGCAGGATTGGTCCAGGTGAAAGCAAATAGATCTTGAGAGTCGGGATGGAGGGGGATTGTGAAGAATGCATCCTTGAGGTCAAGGACAGAAAAATGAGTGGTGGAAGCAGGAATGGTGGCCAATAAAGTATAGGGGTTAGGGACTACAGGATGGATGGGAACAACAGCTGCATTAATTACTCTTAGGTCCTGGACAAGCCTGTAAGAACCATTAGGCTTTTTAACTGCCCGTATTGGAGTACTGAAAGGGGAATTGACTGGTCATAGTAGCCGTTTGTATAAAAGTTCCTGGATAATTGGCTGCAGGCCCAGTAAACTCTTGAGGGGCAGCGGGTACTGAGGTTGAGAGGGAAAAGAGGCGGGGTCTTTAAGTCTGATAATTACTGGGAGGCAGGTGGCGATAGAGGGGGTGAGGGTATCCCAGACTACAGGGTTGACTAAATGGGGTGGGAGAGGAAAAGGATAGGGAGGTGGGTTTGCAGCGGGTTGGAGGGCGAGTAAAAGTGGGATTGAAGATGAGTTGGGGTTGAGACACGGTCCGGGAGCTAAAGTAATGGAAGCTCCAACCTTGTGTAATAGGTCGCTTCCCATAAGGGGGATGCGACAATGGAGAATCACCAAAAAGGAGTGAGAGAGGGCAATGCCTCTAAAGATGCAGTGAAGCATGGGAGTTTGTAAAGGTTGATAAGGTGTCCCCTCTACCTTGACTACAGAGGACTGTGAGAGGGAGGTAGGTCCCCAAAACTCCTTCAGGACTGAGTAGGTGGCCCCGGTGTCCAAAAGGAAAGAGATGGGCCTACCTGCTACCACAGTGGTTACCCTGGGCTCCTGTACAGTGATGGTAGTGGTCAGGTGGAGGAGTCCCGGGCCCCCTCAGTCATCAGTTGCCAGACTCAGAAGGTCTATGTGTGGAGTGTTAGAGCTGGATGGCCTGGCACCTCTTGGTGTGGGAGGACAGTCAATGCCCAGTGTCCCTCCTGATGGCACTTAGGGCATGGACCTGGGGGCTTCTGGGGATTTGGGCAGGCTCTAGCCCAATGACCTGTTTGACCACATTTGAAGCACAGACCAGGAGGTCCTCCTGGCTGCTTCTTAGGAAGTGAGGATACCAGAGCACCAGTGGTTGGTGTAGGTTGAAAGGCCTTAGCCAGCATTTGATATTTTTGTTTATGGGCCTTTTCATTTCTTCCATTATATACTTTGAAGGCCACTGCCAGGACTTCTGCCTGAGGAGTTAAGGGTCCCTTCTCTAGATGTCTAAGTTTAGCCTTAATGTCAGGGAAACTCTGGGTGAAGAAGTAGGTCATTAATAATTGTCTCCCATCTGGGGTCTCAGAGTCTAGGTTGGTATATTGTAAAAGAGCCTTGGTGAGGCAGTCTAGGAACATAGAGGGATTCTCAGTTTTATCCTGAATAACTTCTTGGAGTTTCTCATAGTTAAATGCTTTATTGGTCTGGCTTCCTGAGACCCGCCATGAGGCAGGTGATGAACTGATCTCAGCTGGTGACTCCCCCGCCGTATTATAGTCCCAGTTAGGGTCTCAGTCAGGAACTGCCTCAGCACCTATTGGACGGGCTGTAGTAGTTTGGTGAACCTCATCGGCATGAGTTCTAGCCTGTTCCCAGACTTGCCTACACTCCTTAGGCAAGAGTGTGTTGGATAGGATCATGTGAATATCATGAAAGGTAAGATCATATGACTGAGTTAGGTACTGGAACTCTTTTACGTAAGTAGCTGGGTTGGAGGTGAAAGAGCCTTATCTTTTCTCAATATGAGATACGTCAGAGAGAGAGAAAGGGACATCAACCCGGACGATGCCCTCCGTACTGACTACTTCCCGTAGTAGGGCTAGGATCTGGGTTCGAGAGTGAGTGACTGGTGGGCTTGGTAGGGGATCGCGGGATGGGAGGGAGACTGGCTGCGGTTGAGGAAGCGGGGTTGTTGCCCCGCCCCTAAAGGGAGCCTGTGGTGGGAGACTTGGCGGGGGTTGAGGGGGACGAGGCCGGGCAGTTTCCACAGTGGCACTGGGTGGTTGAGGAGGAGGAGGAGAAGGAAGAGGTGCCGTGGGGATTTGGGGTCGGTAGGGTGGGGGTTCGTCAGCGGGGTCAAAGTCAGAGGAGGTGGTGGGATCTGGTTTGTTGGAGGGTGAGGACTTTAAGGTGAGTAGTAGGTGTTTAGGATTGCAGGAGAGACAGAGAGAGGGCGTGGTTCAGAGGTAGGAGAAAGCCTGGATTTATGGGATCTCTTTCCATTTGCCCGTGCGCTCACAGAAGTTGTATAAGTCGCGGAGAATTTTTAGGATCTAAAGAGCCATTGGGAGGCCATTTAGACTGGTTATCCAAGGAATAGTGTGGCCAGATCTCATTACAGTAGCGAATAAGCTTAAAAGGTTTGAGGTCTGGAGTGAGGTGGAGGGGTTTTAGATTATTGAGTAAGCACTTTAGCGGTGAATCTGTAGGAATGGAGCGGCCAGATCCCATGGTGAGAATGAGACCATCCACAAGTCGCTGAGGCGTCCCAGAGCGATTGAGAAGGTTGGGGAGAATACCAGACACAGTTAGGTGGTCGTCACCACCTCTAACCGAGCGGTCGAGGTGAAAACGCCGAGGAGTTTACGAGTAGATAAAGGGAGACCGAACCTCAGTGAATGAGGATTCTCACCATGGGGAGGCAGAGAAGGGTCGACTATGGGGATCAACCGTAGCCATGAAGGCCATGGCTGGGGGTTCCCCTGCCCCAGAGGAGACCACGGCAGTGCTGGACGTTCAACGGTCACTTCCCAGGTTCCAAAGGGACATTTAAGTCAACTACGAAGGGGAGACTTATCAATTTGAAGGCCGGGGTTGGGTGAGAAGACGGGCAACTGGGGAAATGGACGGTGAGCCCGTGGAGGAGGATCGGGCAGTGAGTTCCCAAAGCAGCTCAGATTCCTGGAGGAAGAGCAAAGTCAATGGGAGAACCTTATCCAAGTCACGGCACCAATGAAAGGGTATCTCGCTGTGACCCTCCTTACCCCAGCACGACTCAGGAGACACAGGCCCACGCAATAGATTTTAATAGCTGAAAGAGAGAATGGCTGCCTCTGAGCAGAGAGCAGCAGCTCGTGGGTGAGGAAGCGTGTTTTTAAGGAGTAGGGTGTGTTCTACTATGGGGACTTGGTGATTGGATCTTAAGGGGTAGGGCAACCATCTGGTTGGTGATTGGATCTTAAAGGGTGGGGCAACCATCTGGTTGGTGATTGGATCTTAAGGGGTGGGGTGAAATGTTTAGAGATGAGGTGAGGCAAGCCCAAACATGATTTTCCCCAGCCCATGTGCTTGGGACCATGGGGTAAATGGAGGATAAGGTACTATATTCTTACACAGTGTCTGATGCTTTGACAGTGTTAAAAAAAGAAACAGCAAACCCAAATGGAGTCATTTGCCCCCCAAACCAAGACTTAATTACAGTTTCAACCAGCTGCTGGAATGTGACCTTATAATGGTCGATCAGGAATTGTCTGGCCAGCACCAATGAGGTCATCTGTCACAGGAGCCCTCTCCATCCTCCCCCATCTTCCCCTCAAAGAAGGTGAGGTGATTTGTGCAGTGAGACCCCCTGTTATTCCCCCAATGGGGAGGTGACCTTGCCTGAAAGAATCCCTTCTTTTTTTTCTGCTAATAACTTCTTGCCCCACCCTCCTGCCTATAAAATCTCCTATTTTGTCCAACTCCTCAGAGCATCTCTGCTTGCTGGATGGAATGCTGCCCAGTTTACAAACCAACTAATAAAGCCAATTAGATCTTCAGGTTTACTTGGTTAAATTTTGTTTATTAACAAAAGTATTGGATAAGTAAGAGGTTCTTCTCATCATTATCATTATCCACAGCACACAATCCTCATAGTTGTGTTAGAGCTAGTCCTGCAAGGTAACAGGCTCAAAAACAATGGATTTCGTGTGTGTGTGCAAAAAAGTTTAATTTGCCATATTTTATATTTATATGTAGAAGTAATGTCAGAAATGGCATAAAACTAAATGTGATTTATTCCCAGAGGAATTAACGTATCGACAAAAGGCCCACATGGTGAAGTACCTGCCAGGAAGTTGCTTGGTCTGGGAGGAGGAAGGAAATTGAGAAGGAGCGGGCTGTGGGAATTCCGGGGTGGGGGGGAAAAAGAGGTTTTGAACCAGCCAATAAAATTAAGACAAATGTAAAGAAAGCCTAATATGGATATAACTTGCTTAGGTGACGTCCGGGAAAGAATGTGAACCCTGTCGTACTCAGCCAGTGAGGACCCAGGGAGGGACTCGCATGCTAAGGAATGAACAGCCTGTGGTAACCACCCTGAGTGTGCCTGCTCACCAGACCCCCGATCTTGCAAGACTGCCATTAAAGCCTCGCCCCGCTGTTCTCTTTGTCTCCGCGTCCACTTACTGAGTTTGGAGCAGTGAGCGCGTTTCTCACAGGTAAATTCCAATGTTCCTTCACAATGATAGACACCCACTTTCTCTGCTATTACCAAATTGATGGACAAGGCAGGCAAAATGTTTCCCCTTCTTTCCACATTATCCTTTTAACCTGACAAAAATGTCTCATTCTTGCTAGGTACTTGTCAAAATGGGATCCAACTCATGAGAGATGTGAGGAAACCCTGTACAGTGACAAGTTTT
>JAVSCE010018999.1:0-75112 GCA_032199065.1 Smutsia gigantea
GGGCCTTGGTTGTCATCTTCACCCTTAGACTCCAACATCAGTGCCAGGCACACACTTAGTGCCCAATCAGTTGTTGAATGAATGCAAATTTTCAAGGAGTGAAGTGCCTGAGGTGGTTGAGGGAAAAGAGAGACCCAAGGTAAGGTGGTTGGGGCAGTCTGGGCCCCTTCTCTCGGGGGCAGCAATGATGGCAGCCAGGGGAGCTGTCTGCTGCCCCTGCTGCAGGTCCACAAGGCCCAAGGGCTGGCCTTCCTCCCTCGCCAGGCCTGAAAGAACTTCTTGGGGCTGAGAGGGGGGACAAGGGAGGGAAAGGGACAGGGAGAAAGAGCAGATTAATCTGGGGATTAATTGAAGGACTTGGCGGCCTGGCAACATGTGCTTGAGGCAGGGACTCTAATGGCTTAATCAGGTTACAGGCCTCAGCACATGGGCTGTCTCAGCAGTGCCCATCTCACCCTCAAAAGGATCTCCATTCCAGGCCTCTCCAGGACTGTGCCCATGCCCTGTGGTCAGGACCCACTGAAGCCTGGCATCTTGAGCCTCTACTGTAGAGACCCCTGTCTCTCGGGTTCAGCCAGGTCCAGGCCTACTAAATGAGCTCATTCAAAGGGCATGAATTTGCACTTGAGACAAAAATGGGTTCAAAGATAAACTCTACTTTCTTAGCTATGGTACCTTGGGTAAGTTATCTAACCTCTGTAGGCCTCAGTTTTCTCATATGTAAAAGGGGATAGTAACACCTCCCTTGCAGCTCAGATGTGAGGATTAAACAAGACATAAGTGAAAGCACTTTGCAAGTATTCCTTATTGCTAGTCAACTCTTTCCTCCCACTGGTTCAGTCCAGTTCAGGGCAGAGGTGAAAAATGCAGAAGGGGCAAGAAGTAATAACAACAGTAATCATCAGCCAGCCCAACAACCAACCCGTTAAGATGAAGGAAGCACTTTTCTGTCTATGATCTTAATTAATGAGTGGGACAGTCCTAGGAGGCAGGCAGTGGGGGGTTGGCAAACGTGAAAGTCAGGAAAGCAAGCAAGTCCCAGAGGAGAAGTGATTTGCGTCAGGCAGTGGCCAGAGCTGTGCCCACAGAGAGAATCCTGCCTGCACTGATGGTGGTAGGATGGCCAGGTACCAAATAAGTTGGGGGCTTCTAGCCTGAGCCCGCAGACCAGAAAGCCTGGGGGTGGGTGTGCTCCGCCTTCCCACTTCTTTTTCTGTGCCAGGCAGAGGTGGGCTGAGGCCCTGGCCTTGGTAAACGTGAGAACCTCTGACTTGGGGGTGCCCCATGGTTATGAGGCCGGGGGAACCTCAGGCCCCAGGGTTGGGGTTGGGGCAGGGGACTAGAGGTGTGCTCCGTGTGGGCCTCCCTGTGGCAAAAGCCCACGGCTATCCTGGGAGCAGCCAAGCCCACCAGGGCACAGGCAGACAAGCTGCTTTGGGACCTGCTGGTTTTCAGCCCCCTCTTCCTGCCCCCAGTAGTTTATTAGGAGTAATTTGTTAAGCTGTTCCCACTTGTCAGCAGCCACTTCAATGCCTTTGCCTCCTGCTTGCTTTTTTGTGTGTGGGGGGGGGGGGGTCAAAAATGTCAGGAGCTGAGGAACGGGCTAGAGACAAGGAGGCCATCTGAGAAACAGGCCTCTGGAAGAAGGGGGTGCCAGGCCTCTCTGCACCTTGAAGCCTTACCTCCACAGGGCGCCATGTCCAAAGGGAAGAAAGATGGGCTAATTCCACCCCCCCAAGCCTTTGCCCCTCCAGTGTTGCTCCACACTCAGGGGAAGAGAGGCATCCAGGGAGGAATTGGTGGCTGGGGTGAGGGCAAGCAGTCCAGGTGGCCTCTGGTGGATAGGGGTGGGGACTGGGCCTGGAAAGGAGGTGGGGATGGCTGGGAGCGCCTCAGTCTGCTCAGCCCCAGGTGTTGTCGGGACCCTGGGTGAGGAGGAAACTAGATAGAGTCACCCTGTGCTGAGCACTGAGCTCTAGGTTTCACCGCAATTAACTCATTTTACCGCCATAACCGTGTCATTTTAAGGTGGGGAAACTGAGTCTTAGAGAGGTAAAGTGACTTGCCGAAAGTCACACAGCTAGAAAATGGAAGAACTGAATTCGAATATAGAGCAGGCCAACTCCAAGGCCTTCAGAGTACCAGGGAGTGCTTTAAATTACAAAGAAACAGGAAGCTCAGTTAGGCAGGCAAAAGAATAGCTCACCAGCTTGGCAAGACTCTGGCTCTGATCTGCCCCTTGGTTTTCTGCCCCTACAAGAAGCAGGTGCTGGCCTGGAGGCTCCTGGAGGATCCTGCCAGCTCTGACGGTCAAAGATTTCCCAGATCTGTCTTTTAGTCTTTGCCATGGCCAGTCCGTCAGCCAGTCGTGGCTGAGGGCGGGAAAGCAAGCCTGGTAGAGCTTGAGCCACTGTCAAGTGAGGAAGGTGTGTGGGGCATTGTTCCTGAGAGAGCCGGGCCCATAGTACCCAGCCAGGTGCGGCTTTGAGCAAGACTTAGCAAGAGGAAACAGGTCTGAGGCAGGCTTTGGCTCTTAATCACTGCTCCCCTCCCTCCAGCACACCCTGCCACCCTCCCAGGAGCTGGGCGCCATGGGGGGCTGGGAATGGGAAGGGCCTGCCTGCCACATCCCCTGGCCCTGGCCCTGATTCATGGACTCTTGGGGAAGCTCATTAGCTCAAGGGGCACCCTGGCCCTCCCCTTACAACTTGTCACACAATTAGCCACCCTCTCTGTACAAGTTGCTGTGTAATTATTGGGTCTTGGCGGGCTCAGGGCCATGTAATTAGCCTGCCCCAGCCTCCAACCAGCTCTCAGGGTCATTAGTAGGCCCACCGAGGGTGGGTGGGCGGGCAGGCAAAGTGTCTGCATGACAATGTACACATTGTGGCTCCTCAGCCTGCACCCAGGGCAGAGGGGCAGCTGGTGCCACTGTGCGGCCTGGTTCCTGGGTACATCTGCACCCTAACTGCCTGCTCAGAAGCACCTTCACTGTGGCCAGTCAATCATAGTTTACAGACCCTCTCCCATCCTGTCTCTTCTGTGAGCCTCACCACAGCCCTGGAGGTAGGTACTCTGCTTATTCCCATTTCACAGATGAGGAACTGAGGCTTAGAGAGGCACCAGCAGTAAGATCAATGAGCTCACAGTAGGTGGAGCCAGGATCTGCATTCAGACAGGTCCCTCTCATACACTTTCTCCCCATGGCCAGCCTGGAAACAGACTGGGTCCTGAGGGGAAGTGCCTGGTGCTGATCCAGGGGCTGCCCCCAAGGAGACTTGCTCACTCCCAGGGGCCCCTGGGGTCCTCTTTCCCTGGCCTGCAGCCCTCTGCCAGCCTGTTCCTGGGCCACTCCAGCCTCTTCCCAGGCCCTCCAGCAGGAGTGCTTAGAATTCTCCCCGAAGTCTGCAAGAGGAGACCTCCCTAAGTGCTCGGATATCCAAGGGAAATGCTACCAAGACCCTGTCGGTACCTCTGACTCTCCAGAAATGTTTGTTCTTTCTGTAGCCAGTTGACTCCTTGGAGAGCTAACAGTGGGCATGCCCAGCTTCATATGTTATTCTGTCACTGAAGCACTGTCCCCCTTCCCCTTCTAATCTGCTTCTCTCTGCCTTGAAAGGCCTTTCACTGTTTCCCACCATAATCTGCTGTCTGGGAGCCTGGGCTGTGCTGCCCTCCATCAGGACCCTCTAAATGCTTGGTGGAGGGGGAGAGGGATGTGGCAAGGCCTTCTGGATGCTTAAGCCACTGCCCCAGCTTTGCAGAAGTCTTAAGGTACATTTACTACAGGACCTTGCCTGGTTAGTAGCTCCTTCCTGTGGCCATTTAGAGCTGTATGATCTTGAGCAGGTCCCCTACCCTCTCTGTGCCACCCAGGAGCTGTTGTGAAGACTCCATGACACAACTTTGGCAAGTGCCTGGCTCTGCTAGTGCGGGACACAAAATGGGAAAGTGAGTTCCCTTCCCCGTTCCCAGCAACTACTGGCCTTTGGAGCCAATCCCATCTTCCATTTCTCCCAGGGCTTGGAACAAAGTCCCCACAGAGCCCCAGTGTTCAGCACCTTGTCCCCTCCTCTGCTGCTTGCCCCCTGGTGACCCCCAGTCACCTTCCAGCTCCCCCTGAACCCTCTCCCCATTTTGAAGGCTGCATTATCCTGGCTGCAGGGAAATTAGTTGTTCCCTTGAAACCCCCTGCCCCACCCTCCCTGCCCCCCTTCCCAGGGCTGGTGACAAGTATGTCGGACTTAATTGGCTAGCATGAAAGGCAGCACTGACATTAATTGGCTACATTTGGCAGGCAGGCCCCAGCCTCCCCCCCTCCTCGCTCCAAACTCCTACCGCTTCCCAGGAACCTTATCAATCCCACCACAGGGACCAAGAGCTCCGAGGCCCCTGCCAATTAGGCACTTTTTGCTCCTTTTCTTCCGCTGATGGGGTTTCGCTAGAATTTATGACACTCCCTAGGGCTGGGGGTGAGGGGGTGGGAAGCAGGAGATGGGAAGGCTGGGGGAGGCCCATTCCTATGGAGAGCGGGCTGGGGGAGGGGAGGGAGGGTGCGGATGTGAAAAAGGGTACTTGGGACTAGGCCCTGAAGCTGGAGGGGAGGAGGTCTGTGATGCAGGATGTAGGGCCTGGGGGAAGGGGGAGGAGGATTTTGGCCAGGCCAAGAAGATGGATTTAATAGGCACTGTGTGCACACTTGGAGGAAGGTTTGAGAAAGTTGGAGGCAATCTGGTAACATGGCTAGAGACCAGAGCTGGAAGGCCGAAGACCTGGCTTTTCTTTCCAGCAATCCCTGTGTGCCCCTGAGTCAGTCAGTCACTGGCCCTTTCTGGGATCTGAAGGGATGGGGCAAGATTCATGGTTCCCATCCTAAACCAGTGTCCATGAAGAGAACAGCTGGAGAGTCATGTGAAAATCAGCCATAGCACTTCAAAAAAAATGCCTGTCCCAGGTTTGGGCTGCCAAGCCAATGGCAGCTGGGTGTGTTCTTGGCTAGTCTCATGCTGGCCAGAAGCTTCAACTGGCAGTCCAGGATGCCTGTACAATAAAACTAGGATGGCAAATGAATGGTTACCCCACAAATAAATGTTTCAAAGCTTGAAGAAGCTGGTGAAAGAGATTCCTGGTGATGCTAGGGGGTTCCACTGGCCTGGGTGTGCTGGCGGCACAGGCAGGGGAGGAGGGACCAGGGACCACCTCTTGCCACCCTCTGAAACCATCCTTGTTGTCAACATTGCTGCCCTAGTGGGCAACGGGAATTATTCTGCTGATTTAGGGTTCCCAAGTCCATCTGAATATAGATCTGCTCTTTTGGAAAAGGAAGGCCTTGGTCATTTTGGATCTGTACCAGCATTTTGGTGTTGACTGGAGATACTGTTCTTACAGACCTGTGCTCCTCACTGCTCTCACATTGGTTTGAGTCTCTTCCTAATTCTTTAAAAATATGCCTGCTTCCATTTTTGTTTTACCCTCTCTTTCAGGCCACACGTGAAACTTGCATTCTTCTTAGAGTCTTAGAATCACTTCTATCCCACATGGCACTGTCCCCAGTCTCTTCCCTGGCTTCTCTGAACTCTGGGTTCCCAGCGCCGGGGCTCCCTGCCTGGACGCAGCCCTCCGTCGCCGTGACAGCCACCCCTGAGAGACCCTGCTCGCTTCCTCCTAGGGTGCCAGGCACCTCCCCCTCCACAGCCAGGTCCATCTTGTGGGCCAGAATTAGGTCCAGAGAAGCCACTGGCCTCAGTGTCCCTCTGCCCACTGAGAGGCCCACGGTCACCAACGGCCACCAAGGCACCAAGGGTGGGGCAGCTGTTGTGCTTCTAGCAGCTGTTCTGTTTTAACAAGGGATGTCTTCCAACTAGGAGAAGAGATGAAGACAGGTCCTGTGTCCCCATGGTCTTCAGTTTCATCACCAGGGCTTCTAGGTCACATGGGACTCATTCTAGGTTTTGTCCAATGGTCTCATTGGCCCCCACATGACTTGGCAGGAGTGGGAAGCAGGAGGTGGCCTTGAAGAATCTTGCCAGGTTCCTTTCAGACTCATGTTGCACACAACTCGACTGTCATGTGTGCCTCACTGTCTCCTTGAACAGACGTTTTCCATTGCCAGATTCATTTCTGTTTCTACTGAGATCATGCTATTACTAGTACAACTACTAGGTAATTATAATTACCATCATTTTTGAAAGTGCACTAGGTTCCAAGTATTATTCTAAGTACCTTATCTATATTAACTCGTTTAGTTCTCACAACAGCTCTGTGAGGTAGGAACTATTGTTAATCCCATTTTATAGGTAAAGAAGCCAAGGCTGAGAACAGAAAGGTCCTTTGTTTTGGGCCATATAGCTAAGAAGGGGTAGAACGGGGCTTCACATGCTGGTCCATGGGGCTTGGAATCCTGGGCCTCTCTGCCTTTGGGAGGGCTGGGGGCACCCCTCACAGTACAGGTGAGCAAGGGCTGCTGGCGAGGATGTGGGCTAGTTGGAGTGACTATAGGAAACAGGTGCCCTTCCTTTGTTCCTTGATAACCATGATGCTGATGCCGGCCCCCCAGGCCCTTGGACCCTCTTTTTTCTTATATGACATCTTGTATCCCATCTAAGAATCCTGATCCCCTTGGATAATAACTCGTAGTCCATCTGAGAAAGTTGACTGTCTTCTGCAGATCCTAGGGGGAAGGCAGGTAGAGCCAGCAAAATACACACTTGGCCACAACCTCAGACTCACGGACAAACACTTCAGTGGCCACCAGGGTTGGGTTTTAAGACCTTCACGGGACTTAAGCTCTGAACTGACTGCACAGCTCCTGCCCTGCACTGGTCATATGTAATTAAAATTAAGAACAATAGTAACCCATAAAATACATGTAAGGAAGTCCAACAAAGCTTTAATTTTTCCCAAGATAGAACTCTGATGCCTGCGAAAATACATCAAATTCTTTCAAACTTTTTTGCTTTCTCTCTTGCACATGGACATGAGCACACTACGGGTAAAGCCTGAAACACAGGCCACCTGCCACTCCCGGAATTCATCACAGTTGCCCTTGCTGCTGTCTTAGCCTTGCTGACAAAATATTACATTTTCACCTCCTCTCTGATGCTGCCTTTTTGGTAAACTTCTGGCTCCTGAGCCCTGCACTCCTCTCCCCTGGTCCGTTTACCTCTGCTAACCTGCCAACCTGTTGGTTGATCATGGTCAGACTCCTCTAAGCCCTGCTATCCAGAGTGTGGTTGGTGGAGCAGCAGCAGCAGTGCCTGGGAGCTTCCTAGAAATGCCAAATCTCAGGCCCCATCTCAGGCCCCATCTCAGGCCCCATCCCAGGCCCACTCACTCACACAACTTCCCCAGGTGTTGCATGCACACACTGCAGTTGCCCGTCTAAGGAGGTGGTTCTCAAAGTGTGTTCTCCAGACCAGCAGCATCAGCAGCCCTGGAACTTGTTAGAAATCCCAATTCTAAGGCCCCACCCCAGTCCCACTGAATCAGAAATGCTATAGGTGGGGCCCAGCAATCTGTGTTTTAATAAGCCCTCCAGATGGTTCTGCTAGACCCTAGAGTTTGAGAGCATTCTAGAGTTAGAGTTAAGATACACAAAGCAGGAAGCTCTTGCAGAAATGTCTCAGGCCCTTGGATTTCCCTAACCCCCCATGAAGCTGAGTACCAGGCAGGCTGTAGCATCTGAAGAGGATCCCACATTGTCCTGATGATTGCTTAGGCATCTGAGGGTAGTCTCTGGGAAATGGTGCTAGCTGCATGGGAGACTTCAGAAGGCTGTCTGTTATAGAGGACCTACTGTATGTCGGGGATGGCCAGACACAATCGTAGACATTTCTTCATCTAATGTATAGGCCATCTTGTGAGCTAAGAGTTAGTCCACCACCCGTTTTAAATATGAGGCATCTAAGGCTCAGAGAGGTCAGGTGAAAAATGGAGGCTTTATGTGCAGATCTGTCAGAATCCAAGTCTAATGCCTTTTTCACAGAACCTCTGCTGCCCAGACTGTAGTGCTCTACTAACACTAACAGTGCTCAGTATATGCGAGACACCATTCTAACTGCTTTACCAATGTCCAAGTCATTTGATTGGACAACACCCCACTTTACAGAGGAGGAACTTGATGCACAGAGAGGTTAATTTATCTGTCTAAGGTCTCACAGCTAGTAAGTGGTGTAGCTGAGATTCCAACCTGGGCAGAGTGGCGCCAGAGACTTCACCTAAAAACCAGAGTAAATTTGCTGTCCCTTCAGAAGCCAAGTACAGGTCAGGCAATGGGAACAAAGGAGGGAGTTTGCTGGCCTTGACAGGTTTATTGAGGTAGTTTATATCTGATTTCCCCAATCTCCACCTCAGCTGTTTCACTCACAGCCCCTCCCTCCTAGGCATTACCAGCCTGGGGCTGCAGGCCCCTCCCCTGCTCAGTCCAGTGCTTCCCCCCCTTGCATTCTCTAGGCCCCATAGGGCCCCCTGTAGCAATCACCCCCAGCTCAGGCTGGTCCTCTGGGCTTCCTACCCAGCATCCAGCTGGCCAGACAGAGGCCCCCAACCGGCCAGAAAGGCAAGAAATGGGAATCATACAGGTCCTGGAGTCCTCAGGGGGCAGGGTTACATGACAGCCAGATGGATGCCTCCTCTTGGATCCCTCACCTCCCGTGCTTCCCTTTCCCCGGCACTCTGTTTTCTCACCCCTTTCCCCACTGGACTCCTACCTGCCCGCCCAGGAGCAGCAGGTTCACAGCTTTGCACAGGTCCTTGGCTGCCAGCTTCCTATGCTGACAAGCGGGAAGGTGGGCCACTGGGACAGCCACTCAAGCTGATGGGTCTGCTGGCTTTCATCAGATGGTCTTGAGGCTATCGCCCTCATCTTGGGGTAATGAGATGCTCCCAGCTGACATCTCTGCAGCGACTGTGATGGTTTACAAAGACTTCTCAGAGCATTCTCTCAGTTAACTGTCCTGGTTGTCTTATGAGGAAAGCATTCTTACACCAATTCTTCAGGTGAGGAAACTAAAGACTTTCAGAGAACAAAGCATCGAGACAGAAGTGACACAAGCCTGCTTACACTGTCCTGTGCCAGTACAGCACTCTGTCGACACTACCAGCAACCTGATCTCAATTCTGTTCAGGTGATATTATGGCTACTTTTTGACAGGTGAATGGGAGTGGCTGGTCCAGCTGAGAAACTGCTAGGAAAAGGCAAGACGCTTGATGTGCTTTTTGCTCATCAGCCTTAGGGACCCAGGCAGCCCTACTCTCTATTGTCTTTTGCATCTGGCTCTGCTGGGAAGGGTGTGGACAAGCTGCTGTGCTCATGGTCCCAGAGTTCAGTCGCATCTCCCTGACAGCCCCTTTCCCTGAGCCTTGGTCCTGCCACCTGCGGTGACTGCTCCTAGGACAAAGGGCTCTCGCAGGTGCCACCCCAGTCCCTTGTCCTTCTCTCTCAGATCTTATCTTATTCCATCACCACCCTGAGTGCTCCATGGAAGCCTGTTCTATTGGAAAAAAAAGTCACCAGCCTCCATCATGTCTCCAAAAACATTCCCCCTTTCCCTCAGATGAGAACTCAAATCTGGTGTCGGCCTTTAGCAACCCTCTTCAGTGATACCCTGCTTTCCCCTCAGCCCAGCTTGGCTTCTAGGTGTAGTAGGAAGACTGGTGTACTCCAACTTTGTAATTGCTCTTAATGGTGCAAGTTTCCTGCGCCTACTTCCAATTCCCCCTCTTCCATAGAAAGCCATGCTATTGTCTGGAAGCACCTCTCCTCTTTCTCAGCCCCACTGCCCACCTGAATAGTGGCTGGGATTTAGTTCCTACAGCACCAGGCCCCAGGCCCTTCTCCCCATCCTGGCGCCTACTGTCTTCTTCACTGCCTTCAGTATCCCCACAGACATGCCCTCAGCCTGATGCCCAGCTACCCTACAGCTTCAGTGACATCATCTCCATCTCCTCTCTATTGAAGCTTCCCACTGGCTTGACCACATCTTAAGGTCTGTCATGGCTTGGGAGGCTTCTGCTGTAAGATTTTCAGTCCTCAGCTTCTCTACCCCTACCCCTCAGATGACTGGCTCTTTCATTCCTTCTGAACCAGTCTTGGTTCCAGTGTTTGGCACTGGGTTGTTAAGTAAACATTTGTTGGATAAATGTAAAAAAAAACCCACAAATCAAACAATTGGTCCCCCGACTCCTGAACATTTCAAGGTTTGCTTTCCTGTTGGTTCTGCCTTCTGCTGTCCCCAGCCCTGACCAGTTAGCTCCTAGCACAAGTTTGCCAGCCTCAGTGGGAGGCCTTTGCTGATGCTGGTGTTCCACAAACTTTCAACTCATCCCATGGGGACTGCCATTCCCATCTTCCACTTTTCTTACATTCCAGCCTCACTGCTACAGCCCTTCTAACACTTGCCTTCCAATTTTGCTAAGATAAAGACTGTCCTTCCCAGAATCTCTCTGTATGTCCTCCCTCCTTGTCCCTTCTTCCTCCTTCTCCTCCTCCTTCCCTCTCCTTTTTGTCTCCTAGGAAGACACGTCTATCTTCCCCTCCATACCTAACTTTTCTAACTCCATCAATTATTTCCTTTCTCTTGTATCTCCATAGCTCCCCCTCTATTGAGTACTATTTCCTCCTCAGCCTACAAGGATTTTTAGCACTCTCCCATCCTTCAAAGAAACCCTGCCTTGACCCTGCTTTCCTCTTAAGCTATCATCTTCTCTCCTGCCTTCCCTTCTCAGCCAGACTTCTTGGAATCATTGTTTACTCTCACTGTCTCTGCTTCCTCACTTCCCACTCTCTCCTCAGCCTACTGCCTTATGCCCTCTCTTTCTCTCCTTAAATGATCTTTTAAAGGTCACCAATAATTTCCTCAATTGCCAAATCAGGTGGTCTTTTCCCATTCTCACATCAGACCATGCCACATGTCCCTCTCTGTTTGCCATTCTCTTTTCCCTTGGCTTTGGAGATACCGCCATAGTTCCAGGTATCTTGCACTGTGCAGCTCCTGTACTCTCCTTTTCCCACATAAGCCAGTTTTGCTTTAGCTTGGGTCTTTGGTCTTCTGCTCTCCCTTTGTGCTCTCTGTAGAGCAATACTGTCCACTCACCTGTTTTTGGCCATTCTGATCATACCCCATTATTTATTGTTAGCCCCAATCATTCATTCAGTTCCAGACTAAGGTCCCAGTATACCTACTGGGCATGTTGACTATGTGCCAGACAGGGACCTTGACCTCAATGCATCAAACTGAAGTCATCATCTCTTCCCACAAACTGGTCCTTTCCCATCTCATCCAGTTTCATAAATGGTGCAACCATCCCCTCAGTTAATAAAGCCAGAAACCTGAGAGTCATCACTGCCTTCTTTTGTTCCCTCCCAACCCCCTGCATCCAATCTATTACCAAATATTGTCATGTCTACTTCTTCAATATCTCTCCAACTTGTTCTCTTCTCTCCTGTCCCATTTTCTGTTTGCTTCATTTATCCATTCATTCAGCAGTTATTTAATTCTTTGTGACAGCCACTGTGCCAGACTCTGGGAAATCATGGTGAACAATTTACAGTTAAGGTGTCTGTCCTCATGACACTTACATTCTAGCGAGGGAAGCAGACAGTGAGGAAATAAACAAACAGATACACAAGGAGACATGAAGGGAGTAAACAGATGCTCATGATAGAGAATAACAGGAGGATCTATTTTAGACATGGGGTTCAGGGAAGTTATGAGGCAATATTTAAGCTAAGACCTGAAGGCTGCCAAAGAGCAAAGAATGTGAAGAGCCAAGGAGTGAACTTTCCAGGCAGAGGGAACAACAACTGCAAGGATCCTGAGGCCAGAAGGAGCTCAAGGGTCCTAAGGAATAGAAAAGATGCCCGTGTGGCTGAAGTGGAGAACACAAGGAGGCTAGTGGGACAAGACGTGGTCAGAGAGGAAGGCAGGGAGCACATCCTAGGAGGCACCGTAAGCCAGAGTAAGGACCCTGCATTTTATTCCAAACGCAGTCCCATTTCACTGCAGGTCTTTAAGCTAGGGAGAGACATAGTTTGAAATGCATTTTGAAAAGCAATTACTCTGGCCATGGGAGGATATGAGATTGCAGCAGAGTGCGAGAGGAAGCAGGAGAGTGGAAAGGAAACCTGTGCAGTTTTCTATGGGAGAGAAGATGGTGATGGCAGGTGGGGAGACATGGATGGACGAGATACACTCAAGGGAGAACAAAACCTGTCCATCAGTTGAATATGGGGAGTAAGGGGAAGAAAAGAATCAAGGATGGTTTAAATCCTCAGCAACTTGTGAATGGTGTCATTTGCTAAGATGGCAATACTGGAGAAGGAGCAAGCTTGAGGGTGAATTCAAGCTTTTTCTTTGGACATGTTGAATTTAGATTTTTCTTTAAGCATTCCAATGAAGATATCAAGTAGGTGGTTGGTTAAATGAGGCTGGAGATCAGAAGTTTGGGGTGGACATGGGCTTTTGGGGGTTATAAGCATATAAATGGCACTTGAAGCCATGGGAATGGATATGCTCACCTAGACAGGGAGTATAGAGAGGAGAAGAGATAGCTAAGGAAGGGTCTCTGGAAATTTCAGTATTCAGAAGTTGGATAGAGGAGGAGTAAACAGAAGGGCCAGTGATGTAGTGGAAAAATCAGGAGAGTGTGTGCTTACAGGGTTGAGAGAAGAAGGAAGTCAATCAACACTGGGGAAGTCTGCTGAGAAGTCAGGTCAGATAGAAGCCACTGATGGAGACAGCCAGTATGCAGCACCATATGCAGCCAGAGTGCCAAGCACCGGGTAAAGGTACTTAACATGCATCCATCAATGAATCCTCACATCAGCCCTGTGATGTGGACACTATTATTACTGTCTCCACTTTACACATCACTATGTTGAGACTCAGAGAAGTGAAGTATCTGTCTTAAGACATCGCGCAGGTAGTTAGTGGTAAAGCTGGGGTTCAAACCCAGGGAGGCTGCCTCCAGGAGCCCCATATCAATCACTACACTGGCCTGCCTCTCATAATATCAGCTCCTAGAAGTGTCCACTGGATTTGGCAATCCAGTGGCTTTTGGTGATCTTGACAAGAGTGATTTTAGTGGAGAGGTGGGGGTAGAAGCTATAATGCAGTGGTTGACAGATGAATGGAAGGTGAGGGAGCAGAGTTGGAGTATAGATGGTTCTTTTGAGAAATTTCCCTGTGAAGGAAAGCATAGAAATGGAGCCATAGCTGGAGGGAAATGTGGATCAAAGCAAAGTCTTATTTTTAAAAATTTTCCTTTTTACTTCTCCTCCCCTTCTCATTTATGTTAAGAAGGAAGAAACTAAACTTGTGTCTTTGTTCAAGGGAATTAGCCAGAGAGCAGAAGGAGCTACCTAAAAATGCCTTGGGAAGGTGAGAAGGGTGGGCTCCAGAGTACAGTATTAAGGGCTGGTCTGGGATAGGAGAGAGGCCTCATCCTCCATTGCGATGGGGAAAAAAGGAACAACAGGGCTATGGAATTTGTGGGGATAAAGGGAAGTTCTCGTCTGATGGCACTTGTTTTCTCAATGCCTAATGAAGTGCAGTTATCAGCAGTGAGAGATGGGTAAGAAACAAAAGGACTGAATCAGAGCCCCATCCATTGCTCCCTGAACTGTTGCAATGGTCCCCAGCAGGCATCCCTGCATCTATTTTTCCTCTGTCCTCCACACCAAAGCTGGGTTACTCTTCCTAAAGATTAGAAAGGCTAACTCCTCCTCCAAAAACTTCAGTGTCTTTACCTACATCTTCTCCGTTGCCTGGAGTATCTTCTGCATGACCCACCTCTGCTTGTTGAAGCCTTCCCTGGGCCTCCACAAGTGGATACATTTCTCTCCAGATGGAACTGCTCACCTCCCATCAGATCAGATCTACATGCCCCACTCTGAGCCCTCTTAGAGCCAGGACTCTGCCACATTCACCTCTGTGCTCCTTCCATGCCAACACTGTGTCTAACACATAGTAGGTGCCCTACTGTGTGTTTATCTACATAATAGATAAAGGTATGTTGACCTGAGTACACACATGCGCCTGAGAGTCAGGAGGCCAGGTTTCTCATCTCTTCTTGTACCTGCACCTCAGTTTACACCTTTGTAACATAAGTGAATGGGACCTGATGGTTTTTAATGTCTCGGTCCTGATACTTTATGGCTCCACCCTTGACAAATTCGCCTGACCTTTCTGGGAAGCCATTGACATCACCAACATGTGACCTAAATTTATAAGTGTCTGAATGAAGAAGGATGGCTTTTGACTTAGGTGTCAGTCTCTGCCTGAGTCAGCCCTTCCAGCTAATAATCACGATAGCCAGCACTTGTTGAGCACTTACTGTGTACCATGCTAAGATCTCTGCATGTATTTTCTCATTTAATCCTCCTGACAATCATGCAGATCAGATTTTACAGATAAGCAAACTGAGGCTTGACAAGGTTAGGTCATCTGCCCAGTGTAACAGTTAAGTAAGTGACAGAGTTTGGATTCTAATTCAGGCCTCTCTACTTGCAAAGCTCCTATTCCTAACCACACCATTGCATGCTGGCTTCTAATAGTGGTCTCAACTCTGGCTGCACATTAGACTCACTTGTGGGGCTTTAAAAATTATTGATGGCTGGATCCTATCCCCAGAGATCCTTGGTCTATGGTATGGACTGGTCCTTGGGGGTTTTTCAAAGCTTCCCAGGTGATTCCATTGTGCAGACAGCTTTGAGACCACTGAGCTAGAGGCCCAGTCCTCAGGTCTGAAGTTAGTCCTGACCTAGGCCACCTTAGCCCCACCAGCTTTGGGGATATGGTGGGAGTGGATCTTGGAATAGAGGCAGGGCATAGGGGTGAGGGGAGGGGTGGCATGATGGGAAAGGGCTCTGGAATTGTGTAGGGCTTTGGATTAGGAGACTCCTGGGCCAAAATTGTTTCCATTTTGACTTCCTTGCCACCCCCAGCCATACATGCCTCCAAACTGGATGACTTGTTATCCAGAGGAGCCTGTCTCTTCCTCATGGGGTTGATGCTCTGTCCAAAGCTCCCTCCCCACCCAAAGCCTTGGATGCTATTTCCTGCATGCTCAGGCCCTGGCTACAATGCTATTATCAATGCAGTGTATCCAGAATCCTGCCACTCTGCTGTCAACAGAGAGTCACCCACCCCCTCGCCTCTTTGTCACTGGACCTGGCCTAACACTGAGCCTGACCAAGGTCAGGGGCCATACCCCCTTGGACTTAATTTCCTACTCTAGAATCAGATTCCTGGCCTCAGCTTCCCCAGGGTATGGCTTCCTCCTTTCCCACCAATCCTGATGGCTGAGTTCACAGCATGCCTCGTATGCAAGCCCATCTGAGTTATGACATGATGAGGTCATGCAACCTCTTTCCAGAGGACTGGGGTGCTCTTTTGAGGGCAGTGCCGGGCTGGGGCAGTCCTGTGCCCCTACGAACTGGCCTTTGTATGCCTGTGTGCCAGCGTGGGGTGCCCCTGAGGTGGAGAGGGCCTGGTTGGGGGAAGAAGGCTGTGAGCAGCCGGGTGGGCCAGGTGGGTGTGGAAGAATTCTGTCCAGCTGCACATCTTTATTCATAATGCTTGATTGTTCCTGGCTAGGAAGCTGATCATGCTATGTGTGTTGTGGGGTGGAGGAGAGCCCCAGGCAGGCAGGCCGGCAATGGGCTCACCCTGCTCCCTTCCTCTGTAACTGCAGTGGGAGTGGGGGTGGCCACGAGCCCGGGGCTCTCAGGCTGCTCACAGCTGGTCCCGATTTGTGGACAATGGGAACTCAGTTCATGGTACATCCCATCCGAGCCCCAGCTCAGTCTGGGACTGTTTGAAGGCTTGCACAGGAATACAGGGTGGAAAGGCTCAGAGGACGCATTGCAGAAGAGGCTGCAAGAAAAAGTCCTGCCAGAGAGGGGAGTGAAGAAGTGCAGGGGAGGGCAGCGAGAATGAAGCATGCCAGCTGACCTCACTGAGCCCGGGCAGGGCCTTAGCAGTGACCTCCACTTTTGCAGCCTGGAAGCCTAATAGCCTCACCACTGAGGTAAGGGATGTCAGCTGACACCCCTATAGGGACGTGGACTCAGCCAAGGGCACATGGGGTCGCTGGCAAATATAGGACCGGCAGGCAGGCCTGTGGACCCCAGGCCATGCCCTTCCTACTCCTAGAGCTGACTCGTGCTTGTGCTGAAGCCCCAGTCCCTGACCTCTGTGCCCAGGCCAGCCTGACACCTGTGAGCCCAGCCCCACAAGGCCTGTCAGAGGGCACAGGGAGGAGCCCGGGGTGACATGGACCCCTGCAGTTCTGGCCCAGATCCCTCAGAATGGGGACTTGATCCAGCACCTCTGTCCTGCCAGGCATGGGGGCACCTGGGCACCATATCTGAGGGGATTTGGGTGTGGGCTGGGCCAGATGGGGTGGGGGAGATGTGGGGAAATGGAGGCAGGAGGGGTAAGAATAATAGCCCAACATGTTCTCATGATAAGAAAAAAAAGTGTAACTATATATGGTGATAGATGTTAACTAAACTTATTGTGGTAATCACTTCATAATATATATGTATATAAATCATTATGTCATACACCTAAAATTAATACAATGTTTTATGTAATTATATCTCAATTAAAAAAATAGCCCAATGTATTGCACATCTAGTATGTGCCAGATGCAGTGCTAAGTGCTTAGCACACATGATTTCATGTCATCCTCACAGACACCCTGTGAGGTAGCTGTGGTCACCAATGCCATTTCACAGAGGAGGAAACTAAGGGTCAGAAAGGATGGATAACTTGCCCAAGTTCTCATGGCCAGTGTTTTGCACAGCAGAGATTTGAATCCAGGGCTGTCTCCCAGATGAACGTTCTTGCCACAAAGCTATTTTTACGAATGCTTTGGGCTAAGAAAACTTTTGAGAGGACATCTAATTCATGCCTGTGCCCTCAAGCAGGGGTGTAAATGCCAGCCCCAAAGGCATAGACTGAACTTTAATCTTCGAAAGGCCAGTCAGGAGCTGGTGCAAGCCTCCTCTCTTTGGGTGTGGTGAAGTACTAGCCTGTCTGGAGGTGGCAACCCCTGCCCTGGGGCAGGCGCAGGGAGCCAGGTCACTTCATCTCACAGAGGGGAAGGCTGAGGTCAGCTGGGGAGAGATGGAATTGATATTTCAAAGGATGGACATTTCAACTGTCTTCTCACCCACCCAAGGCCAGACAGAAGTGGTATGAAAGGCAAGCTTGGCACTGAGCTAGGCTCCTGCCTTGGGAGATGTGAGTTACTAAGAGACCAAGAATTCTGAGAGAGCAAGTGGGCTAGAGTTACTTCATTATGGATACTTGGGACCTTTGTGGAGACACAGAGGCCTCCCTGCCCTACGCAATTTTGTCTGTTGCCCAAGCAATAGTCCATTAAAGCAGCCTGGGCTGCTGGTGGTGGGGCAGAGGCCAACAGTGGCAGGAGGGGATGGAGCCCAGCAGTATTACCTCTGGCTTTGAGAGCAGCTCAGCCAGGCCTGACCCAGGGAGGGCACGACCCACAGGCAGAGGCCTGCTGTGGGTGCAGAACTCCACTGCTTTCTTTTCACAGAGGGCTCCCGATTCGTCCTACCAGCCTTGGGAGTCTCTTCATGTGACACATGTGGAAACTGAGGTCCTGAGAGGGGATTAGCCCAAGGCCACAGGGCTCTGGAACTGCTAAGCCAGGATTGGATGCTGGGCTGTACTTCATCCTTAGTTTGGCAGCCCTGGGCACTGGAAGGAAGGTCCATGTTTCTGTGCCTACATTTGACCTGGCCAGGCTGGGCCAGGGGATGGCTGAGCTCAGGGAAGAGGAGCCCAGGCTGCTAGGATGGAGAGCTGTGTGTGTTTGCCTGTCTTTTTCTGGGCGTGTGTGTGCCTGTGCATTTCTGTGCGTGTGTCCCTCCCAGGGGCTGTTCTGCTTCCTCAGCAAGGCTTTCCCTCCCCCCTCCACTTCATTTCTTTTCTTCTTCTCCTTATTCCTCATTGTCGTCTTCTTTTTTTTAATGAGACTTAATTAGCATCGAGTTCCTCCTCCGGCTCCCTCTCTGCCCCCTCCCCGCCCCTGCCCTCCCCTCCCTCCTCTCCCTCCTTCCAAGGTACAGGCCAAGCAATCTGACAAATGCACTTGAGAACAAAGCGCCAGGCTAATTCGGGGCCTGCTCAGGAAGCAGGAGCTGAGCTGAGATAATGGATCTGAAATAGCCCAGCATGATCATGCGGCCTCAGCCTGTGGCCAGGCGGGTGCAGGCTCAGGCAGGCAGGCGGGTGGCGGGTGGAGGAGTGGGCACCGGACGCTGCTTGTCTCAGTCCTGCTGGTGGGGCTGTGCCCAGGTCTGATCCCTTCCTTAAAAGCCCTCCAGATGCCCTGGGTGGTGAGGACCATGTTTCTGCACCCAAGTCAGTCCTCTTCTGGCCTTCCTGGGAACCGCTTTCCCTCCCAGGGGCCTTCAGGCCTCAGCAGGGACAATTCTGGGTCAACAAGGGCCAGACACTCAACCACAGTCACCTGATAGGTTGATGTCAAAGCTGCATCAAGAATCCAAGTGGCTGGGCCTCCTGGCCTTTGTCTCCCTTGCTTGGTCATGCTGTCCCCATCCCAAGTTGGTGGCAATAATATGGAGCAGGGCTTGGACCCCCAGTCAGGGCCCTCTAGGAACTTGAGTACTGGGAGGAGATGGAACCCTTCAAGATGGCCAAAGAAGAAGGGACAGCTGGGTCTGTTCTGGCACTGCAAACAAGACAGGCCATTGGCATGGTGCCCACCAGAGGAGTGGGCCAGATGTCACTTGCATATCCTCTGCCTCGGCTTCCTGGAGCTTGTCCACGGCTAGAGGTCAGATTGAGGGAGAAAAATAAGGAGGATGGCTGAGGATGAGCAGGAATGGCCCTCTGCAGGCCACTGCCCTTTCCCATCTCCCTGCCCCTTTTGCCATGCCTTCATCCTGATCCAGACACAGCCTGGAGCCTTGCAGTGAGAACAGACTTGGATCTGTATTCCCTCACCTGCCTGTCAAGTTCACTGCCCTTCCCAGGCCCAGTGGCCAGTGACCTGTGTGGACGTGTGTCCATTTTGCTTCATTCATCTACTGAATATGCATTTTATAATCTCTTTCCAGCACCAGGCTCAGTGCCAGGCCTTGGGGCCCTGCTCTCAGGGGCCCTTAGTTTGGTGTGGGTGACAGACAAGACCAAGAGATACAGCACAGTACAATCCATGTGGTGACAGTTGGAGTCCAGCAAGACATGAGACCTGAGCGGACGTCAGAACAAGAGGTCAGGGAAGGCTTTCCAGAGGAGGTGACATTTGAAAGATGAATAGGGCTCTACCAGGGTAAAGAAGGAGGGAGCTAGAGATTTATTCCCTTCAAGGCACAAGGGAGCTGGAGCGTGAAACTATATTCTAATGTTCTAGTGATTATTTACACCCCTTGGGATCCTGGGGTGAGAAGGAGGCAGAGGACCAGAAACTGCCAGGCTGGGCAAATGGGCCCCACTTGCATGGATACCTGGGGGGCCAGAGCCCACTGCCCCTATCCCAGATAGTGCTGACCCAACACAGGGCCAGCACTATCCTCTGTAGTCCTCGATGAATCCTCAGCCCTAATCACACTGATGGAACTTGAACTTCAGCCCTCAGCTCCTGTTCTCCAAACAGCACCCTAGGCCTTACACCTTTGAGTTTCACTGCAAACTTGACTTCTGACCCAGTTGTGCCTGCTGCCCTCAGCCCTGCATTCCCCCTCTCACCACCAGAATCCCAGAGATGGCCTTGCCATCTGCATGTTTGCTTCAGATGCAGCCAGCTGTGGAGTGAGCAGATCATCTTCCTCTGGTGCTTTTCCATCTCTTGGTCTGTTCCAAGACTAAATATAACCTTCCTGGCTTTCCCTGCAGCGAGGTCTCTATAGGAGCCCAGGCCAGGCTTTCTGAGCATGCATTAGAAGGCTCAGGCTGTCTTCCAGAGCCACCATGTACAGATTGTGAACTGCACAAGGGTGTCTGGCTGAGGCTGTGAATAGAGGCTGACATCCAACCTGCCTTCTGTTTCCCCATATAGTGCTTGCTGGTGCTGGCTGCATCTGCCTATAGGGGTGGTCCTTTTTAATTAGCACAAAGGTGCTGAATGGGTGGGAGGAGCAGTATCCCATCCCCATCACAGAGCCCTGGAGGTGATGGACTCTGCAAGGCCCACCCAACTGAGAAATCCAGCTTTGTGAGCTACGACCGATATCTGGTGAGTGGAGCCAGCACCGGGACAGAGGCTGTTCTGGGCTGTGCAAAGGGACTGTGTGTGAGGATTAGTGAAAGGAAATTAAAATTGGGATGGCCCTCAGGGGAACTGACTGTAGATGATGTCAGAGAGGAGACTGCCTCCTGGAGAGGAAGGACTTGAACTAAGGGCGGTAGAGATGGGGGGAGGGGACAGGGAGGTGTGGGAAGGAGGGGACTATCTCCATGGTCCACAGCAGCAAGGCAGGCAGCCACCTTCAAAGCCCACAGCCACCTCAGCCCACCTGGCTTTCTGAACCCTAGCCACGTCCTTCCCCTCCTGACACCTTGGAAGCAGCAAGGGCACATTCTGGTTGAGGGCCTCCAAGGACCCAGGGTGGGCGGGCGGGGAAGAGGGACTCATCAGGCCAGGGTCTTACCTTCTGGCAGCATGTTTCACAGCTTGAAAAAGGATTTGCTCTTCCAAACATGTTCACTATAAGTTCTGTTCCCATTGCAAGGTGGATACCACTATTACCATTTTACAGATGAGGAAACTGAGGCTCAGGGAGGTATGAAATGACTCATCTAAGGTCATTCAGCCAGTAAGTTGCAGAACCAGTACTTGCACCCCATTCTGCTTGACTCCAAACTGCAGGCTTTTCCCATTCCACCTCACCACCAGCCATGGATAAGAGCTGAGGGCCAGGTGTTACCCATTAATGATTTCAAAAAAACTCAAAATATTCTGTCTTGGAATGATTAGCTCCATTTTCCAGATGGGAAGACTGAGGTTACACACAGCTAATAAGTGACAGAGTTGCCAACAATGGCCTTGGAGTGGGGCAGGTAGTGGGGCATATTCTGAGAGGAAAAAAAGAGAAAATGTATGTGTGTGTGCATGTGCATGTTTATGTTGGGCAAGGGGCCAGGGCACATCATGAAGCACCCATGCCATCTGGGCAGTGGAATGGACATGGGAGGGCCCAGCTGGAAGTGGCTTTGGGATGGGTGGGGTAGGTAGTGGGTAGTAAGTAGGTCTGGTGGTATGTCCAGGAGGTTGTACCACGGAGAAAGGCAGGCTCCATTTATCAAGATTTTTCCCTGAGTTCGAGAATAGCTCTTTCTTCTTTTTCCAGGAGGTTGGCTCCAAGGCTCTGCCATTGCCTGCCCCCCTACCCCTTTTATGGGGGCTCTGCAGGCTCCCAGGTCCCCAGCTGGAGCCGCAGTCCTGTTCCCTAATTCCAGCAGGGCAGGCAGCGTGCCCGCATGCCCAATTGATTCTACCAGCACACACAGGTAATTCATCCCAGCTTCCGTTCCAGGCCCCCACCCCCAGATGTGCAGCCTTCCCAGCATTTAGAGACCAGCTCACCCCACCCATATCACCCGCCAGCTGCAGCCCCTCATTTCCCAGGGAAGAGAGAAGCAAGGGAACGAATAAAGGACAGTTTCCAAGCCACAGCCCCCCCACCCCCCTTTCTTTCTTGCCACAGCCACCCCACAAAACTGAGGGGAGAGATATAAAGGAAGCAAGTGTGAGTCGAGACAGAGTTTCCATCTGAGGAGGGGAGTGGAAAGGTAGGGATATGTGGCTAGGGCTAGGACAACAGTGGACCAAGGCTGGGGCCCAAGATGGAAGTTCCTTTTCAGTCACTTGACCCCTACACCAGCTCCTAAAGAAGGGAGAATGGTAATACAGGTCTGAGACTGAGTGGGGAATATGCCAGAAATGGTAGGCTTGGTGTGGGCCCCAGGATGGGGAATCCTGAGGGCATCCTTTCTGCCTTCCCTTTCCCTGACTCTTCCCAGAGCCCAGCAGGAGAGTCAGGAGCCCTGGCCTCCAAGCTTAGCAGGCCCACAGTGACCTTGGTGTGCTCCTTTACTCTTCTCCACAGTGCGCTCCCCAGCTGTGCAGTGGGCTCCCTCAGACGCCACAAGTCTATGAGTTAGGACAGGATGGGCTGTTGGCTGTGCTCCACGGGACCATGTGGAAAGCCCCTTGCTCCTCACTTCTCAGGCCCGACAAAGCCTTCAGGAGAAGGGGGGTCTTACAGGGGTATACGCCAGGTATTCTGAGATGGTATTGGTATTCAGTCAGAACTCTGCAGGAGGTATGTCCTCTCCTGTCCTGCCCACGAGAAGGAGGCGGACAAATCTTAGCATGTGAAACCCTCTCTCTCTCCACTTATGGTGCTCCTGGTATAACATTTACTCAATTCAATAATTATTTATTGAGCATGTGCTATGTGCCAGCCACTGCTGCAGGCACTGGTGAGAGAGCAGTGAAGAAATCCCTAACATCATGGAGCTGACAGTAAAGGGGAGAGAGAGACAATGAGTAGCTAACTCTTCTTCAATAAACCAGAGTTTGGGGGCAAGAAGCAGAGCCAGGGGTCTCTGGGCCACACCAGATCCTCTCCTCCCTGACATTGCTCTCGAAGAGCAGCCCTATGTGCTTCTCTCCCAGAAGCCCCTTCGCCAGCACTAGGCCACTTTGGGCTGGTTTCAGCATTTAAGGGTAAGGTGCAATGACCAATCCCTTGTGTATGAGCTCCTGGAATGGGCATGCCCTCTTTCCCTTACCACTGGGCTCTCCCTGCTTGGAATGGGCCCAAGATTCAGCCCTGTCAGTGTGGCCTGAGCTGGCCTTGGTGTAGGTCCCATCAACACCAACCTTCCCAGAGGCAGAGGGCCTGGGCTGCTTGCGACCCTGCTGCCTAGAGGGGCATGGCAGAAAGAGCTCTGGATTTAGGGTTGTTTGAGTAGGCTGTAATCCTTCTCTGCCATCTGCTCCTTAGCAGACAGTGGACATAAGGGCAATCACCACTTGCCTTGGTTAGGAGGAAGGTGGCAAATGTGAGAACATATGAGAGAGTACTTGGAAACGGTAAAGCTCAGGCCAGATATTGGAGTTTATTTTTGTTGGTCTTTGCATTTCCCTGGGTTCTTGCTCAGAGTGGGACCTCAGGGTTTGTTGACAAAGCTTTTGCATTTGAGAGCACTTACCTCCTCCTTTGTCCTGTGAGTCTACAGTTCCAGGAGCAGAATTGGGGCAGAAAAGTCCAGAGCAGTTGATCTTTGCTCAGCAATTTTTACCCCCTGTTTGAGATCTGTCTCTGACTTGTCCTGGGCCAAGTCTTTTGACTTCTTTGAACTCAGGGTTCTTGTCTATGAAGCAGGCAGAAAAATCCCCTGTTCTGTCTCCCAGAGGTTTCTAGTGATAATCAAGTCATATAGTATCAGAACATTCGGTCAGTTGTGCAGTAGGGAATGGATGGCACCAACTCTCAGGCCCACAGGACCAATGTGGTGCCAGGATGGTTCCTCCCTCCCAACAGCCCGGAGGTTAATTGGGATGGTTATTCCCAGGGCCTGACTCAGAAGGGGCCTGGCATGGGGGAAGGAGGGTTTCTCAAGCAGAGCCAGGCCTAGTGCCATTAGTCCCTGTCTGCTCTCACTCAGCTTGGCCCCCAGCAGGAATCTGGCACTCAGAAAGCATCTCCTGTTCCAAATGGCCCTGCTCACTCACGCCAGTGGTCATCCTCAGCCCTCACAGGGCTATGGAGAGAGAGAGGATGCAGATAGGGTGCATGATTCAGAGACCCAGAGAGAGCAGCTCCCAGGAACTCAGGGAGACAGGGAAAGCAGGAGAAAGAGATATGGTGTGAGAGATACGGAGAGGCAGAAGATTCCAAGACAGAGAGGCTGTGAGACTTGGGAGAGAGACTGGCAGCATGTGTGAGAGAGACAGAGATAGGGAGACTGAGCAATATATGAGGGCAAGAGAAAGATTTGGGAGAGAGCAGTATTGTGTGTGAGAGAAACAGAAAGAAAGATGGAGTCGGAGAGAACCTGCGAGGTGTTGGTGAGACGGAGAAGGAGGGCAAGTGTGAGTGCTGCCATAAACCAGAGGCACAAAGCAATTCCGACAATTTGCCTTCTGCTACGTCCCCGCCAAAGTGTGGGGTGCAGGATACAGTGCAGGCCTCGGGTAAGGAGATAGGTGTGGTAGAGTCCCTGACTCCCTGGGCCAGGAGAAGCCCCTGGAATTGTCCCAGCCCCCTGCTGCTTCAGAGGGAGGCTGAGAGTGTGCTAGAAGTGGGGGCCGTGGGGGTGGGAAGGGAGAAGGCCAGCTGGGCTGAGGATAGGGCCCTGACTTGAGAGCTCTGGGTTCTGGTTCCAACTCTGCCCCCACTTGGCTTTGAACCTGTGCATAGGCCTTTCCCCTTCCTTGAGTCTCAGTGGGCCTTGCTGTGCCATGGGTGTGTCTGGGGAGGGTTGAATGTAATAATCTCTTCCAGCTCTAATGTTCTAGGATTCATCTAAGGAAACACAGGAGAAAATGAGATCCTTCAACATACAGAAACCTGCAGGTGAAGAATTTCCAGTCTCCAGACGGATTTTTTTTTTTTCTGTTGAGAAGGCTAAGGAATTAGATTCTCAGCCTCCGGAGGGAAAACAGAATTGGGTGTCTGGGAGTCGGGGATGTGGGACCAGCACTGAAGAAGGACTGCTTGGTCCTGAGCAGAGAGAGGCGTCCCCATGGCGAGAGGAGAGCTTAGCTTGCCTGCGGTGGAGGAACAGCCCTGATCATTGCAGAGGTCCCTACCAGTCTGCTCACAGATATTTTGAGGGTTGCTGGGTAGGGATTGTGTACCCCAAAGGCTGTCCTGTCCCAGACAACTCAAGGGCCTGGCCACTGTGGGCACAGCCTTTTCACTGCTCCAGCAACTGAGAGCTCAGTCAACAGGGTAAAGGAAGATGCTGGGGCTGGTACTGGTTCCCAGGAGTGGCCAGCTGGGGAGGGCTAACAGACCGTGTTGTCCTGCTGTGCTGCTGGAGTGGGGTCCCACAGAGATCACACAGGCACTTCCCTGAGCGCCAGAGACCTGGAGTATGGTAGTAGATGACAGAGTGTCTGCCCGGCTGCTGGGTTCAGGGAGAAGCAAGGGTCACCCCACACAGACCTTTTCCAACATGCTCTGCACTTCCTCCCCCTGTCTCATCTCACAGACCTTCCCTCCTCTCCTGCTCCTCCTCCCACAGAGCTCAGGTCTTATGGGGGGGGGGGGGCTGTTGTGGCCTGGAGGGTAGGCCCTGCGAGGGTGAGAAAGCTTTGCCCAGCCCAGGACCTTCCCCCTCCCCAGCTTGATGGAACAGAGGTCAGACCTGCTCACAGCACTCTCATTTTCCACATTGATAAATTGAGGCCACAAAGAGGTCCTGGACACATTCTCTCCTCTCAATTTGGCAGGAGAAAGCTGTCTGCTTGAGACTGTGGGCTACACCCAGCACTTGCCTGCATTCCGGCAGCTTTGGGAATAAGGATGCCAGTTTCCCCACCTTTGTTCTTGATCCCCCTTGAGGGACCAAAGGAAAAGATTAGTTGGTTCTACAGCAAAGACAAAGAAATGTAATATCACAACACTCATCCCAGAGCTGGGGCATTGGAGACTCGGAGAGTCTGGGTGACTTGCCCACAGTCACACAGCTGGTGGAGGCACAGCCATGACCCTCCGTGAGTCAGGCTCCAAAGCATATGCCGATTTCCTTGGTTGATTTGTTTCCTCTGGTCTTTCTCATTTCGGGGGGAGGACAGTGGGATGATAAAAGCAATACGTACTCACTGTAGAATATTTTAAAACCACAGAAGGGTATTACCAAGAAAATATCATTTATAATCCCACTAAGAGGGAAAACCACTCTTAACTTTTTGATATCTTTCTAGTAATTTTTCTTTTCTGCACATACACACACCCACAATCCTCCTTTTTACACAAGAGATTGTACTAACCATTCTGGTTTTTTAATTGTGGCAAAAATACACATAACGTGTGTTAAAATTACTCTCTTAACAAACTTTTAGGTGCACAATATTGTTAACTACACAGAATATTGTACAGCTGATCTTCAGAACTTTTCCATCTTGCATGACTGAAACTCTCCACCCATCGAAAAGCAACTCCCCTATGCCACTTCCCCAGGCTCTGGCAGACACCATTCCACTTTCTATTTCTAAGAGTTGGATGATTTTAGATTCCGCATATAAGTGGCATCATGCAATGTTGTCTTTCAGTGACTGGCTTATTTCACTTAGCATCATGTCCTCCAATTCATCCACGTCGTCACATATAGCAGGATCTCCTTCTTTTTAAGGCTCAACAATATTCCATCGTACGTATATACCACATTTGCTTTATCCATTTATCTGCTGCTGGGCGCCTAGGTTGTTTCCATCTCTTGGCTACTGCAGATAGCACTGCTATGAACATGGGTGTGCAAATACCTCTTTAAGAACCTGATTCAAATTCTTTGGGATTGCTGGATCATATGGTAGTTCGTTTTTAATTTTTTGAGTAACCTCCATACTGTTTTCCTTAGAGACTATGCTACTTTACATTCCCACCAACAGTGCACAACAGTGCTTCCAATTTCTCCACATTCTTGCCAACACTTGTTATTTTCGGGTTTTTTTTTTCTTCTGGTTTTTGTTGTTATAACGGCCATCCTAACAGGTATGAGGCAATAGCACATGTGGTATTGATGTTCATTTCCCTGATGATGAGTGATGCTGAGTACTTCTTGTGTACCTGCTGGTGATTTGGATGTCTTCTTTTGGCCTTTCTGTTTTGTATCCTGAGTTTCCCACATATCACTGAAGCAGAAGTATTTCTACACATTATCAAACATTCTTTGCACTGCCCCTTACATCACCCTGAAGGCAGGGACCTGAAATTGGAGAGCCTCAACGTCCTGCCAGGCTTCTGTTGGTGCCTGCTACATCAGCAGGGCTGCAACCTGGCATGGGTAGAGGTGGGTTACTGAGGAGAGGCCCTGGAGCAATAATGCCTAAGAGTGTAAACTTCAGCAGCAGACAACCTTACGTTCAAACCCAGACTTTGCCACTTCCAGGCTGCCTGGCTTTGGGCCAGTCAATTCCTCTTTGAGCCCTGGCTTCCACAGCTGTATGATGGAGATAATAGAATCCATTTCACAGCCCTTTTGTATGGTCTCACTGAGGTCCCAGGACTTAAGCCACGGGAAGTCTCCCGTGCACACCAGCTATTGATTTTGTGAGAATGTCAGGAGTCATGAGCAAGTTCCTTCCCCTCTCTGGCCTCAGTTTCTTTATCTGTACTTTGGAGACTGTACTGGGTGCCCCCTTTCAGCTCTACTTGTCTTGAGAAATCTGTGAACAGAGGTGGAAGGAACATGGATGTTAGCTGTGAAGGAGCTGGGCACTCCTCCTCTAATCTCCTTCTCTTTGTGGCCACTTTCAGTTCTTTCCCCTCCCGATAGGCCCCTTTCCTCTGGGCTGAGGTCCACACAGGGTCTCATGGGGGGCTGGCTTGGTAGGTCCTCTGGCCACTAAAGGCTAGGCTGAGCAGAACTGCTACAGAAAGCCCACCTGTGGGCCTAGGTTGCATCCGTCAACACCCTGGAGAATGTGAGCATTTGATTTGGCACCTGTTAGGAGAGTCACAGGAAAGGGGAGAATGGGATTGGGCAGAAATGGGCTCACCTCATTCTGGTTCAGAAGAAGCTACTCAATGTGGTTTCATAAAGACAGAGACAGAATCTAATGTGGGGTTCCTGCTAGTCCTTGAGACTGGCTGCCTGTAGGAGGAACTCAACCTTGCGAAGACCTTCAGAAAATATTGAATCCAGTTCTTCCCATTGTGTAGATAGACACACTGAGGCTAAAAGGAGAGAAAGGATTAGTCCACACTGCCCATCTCTTCATGATTACTGGGTAGGATGCACAGATCAATTCTGTTCTAGCTCCTCTGGAGATTATGGGTGAGCAGAACCAGGGGATGCATGGGATACAGGTTAAATAGGTAAATGAACTTCCCAGCAAGGCCCTAAGCTCACCACATCTTAGAATGTCAGCACAGGAAAGAACCATGAGAGGTCATTCTAAGCCAAAGGCCTGGAAACTATTTTTAGCCATATAAACTGCATAGCTTGAAACCTTGGTGGGGAGCCAAAGCCCTACACCTTCCTCCAGCAGCACCCCCAGACATAGCTGCAAAGAACCCTGAGGCTGAGCTCACAAAAAGTGAGTGGCTGCCTTGAGGTCCAGTGAAGAGGCAACAATTTACCCATTTTTGTATCCCTCCCTGGACACACACTGCCCTTCAGGTAGTGTCCTTTGGCCTGCCCCCTGCCAAAATGCAAGCTCTCTTGGGTCTCCAGTTTCCTCTTTCTTTACCCTACTTGCCCCAGTTTGTCACTTCAGGGGCTCAGCTTTGTGTTGGCTGCCTGAGTTTGTGCAGACCAAGAGGTACTGGAGAGGGAGAGGCATGGGCAAAGCAGCTGGCAAAGCCATAGCCCACAGCCCTGACAGCTGTAGCCAGCTGCAGCCTGACACTTGCAGAGCTCAACCCCCAGGAACGGTGTCCTGGGGCCTTTCCTAGGCGGCTCGCGTGCACCCAAGAGTTGCCCAGAGCCTGGTGCCTATAGTCCTTAAGCTATAGGATGTACTGGAAGGGGAGAGGTCAGTCCATCTAACCCCCACCTTTGGGGTTCACAGCCCCTCTGAAGTCCAGGTAGGTGGCAGTGGGAACTGCTAACATGAAAAGCCAAAGCTGGGGGTGGGGTCACAGGCCGAGTCAGGAAGCTTTTCATTTCTTCATTGACCTGCCATTTTTGATAATTCCTTTTTGGAGGCCAGGAGTGGCTGGCCCTTCCATGGATGATGTGAGAGGAAAAGGAGATAAAGTTCATGTACTGAGCACCTATTACATGCCAGCATTAGGCTAGGTGCTTAAGGTGATTTTATTTGCTCCTCAAACAATCCCATGAGGCACATGTGTTCATCACCACTGTACAGCTGAATTAACCAAAGCCCAGAGAGGTTGTGCTACTCCCCTAAAGCCATACAGCAAACAAGACGCTGAGCTGGGGCAGAGCTGGTGTTCTTTCCATTGCTCCTGGGAGTCTCTCAGGGAGACTTAGAAAGCTGGTGGGTGTTGGGTAAGGCAGGGAAAAGAGAGGGCTAAGGATGGGCACTCTTGTCTGGGGCCCCCAGAGCACCAGCTGCCTTTGAGCCTCTCCTCTCCCGTCAGCCTGAACTTTCAGACCCAGCAAGCAGCAAGGAGGGCAAGGGGCTGGGAGGGGCAGAAAGGGGCTGGGGGACAGAAGATGCAGGGTGGAGGATACAAAGAGCTTCCCCCAAGCCCTAGGAACTCCCTGCTTGGCCCCCTGCCAGTGGGGCAGCTCCAGAGAGACCTCCAGGGAATAGAGAGAAATTCATTAGCGGTTGTTCAAGTCCCAAACCGATTAGCGATTTATACTCTGGGCTCAAATGGCAGGTGGCTTAGGTTTATTATCTGACTTAGCCCAAAGGCCACCCAGTTCCACTTCTCCCTCCTTTCCCTTCTTCCTCCGATCCTCAGGAATGGATCCTCAGCCTGACTTTCCTAGGCTCTTTCTTTAATCTCCAACAGCCTGGGCCAGTTCCCAGGAGGGAATGTGCTGGGGATGCTAGTGGTGGGGCATGACTGGCAGCAGGGTACTGGGATTACCTCCTGAACAAAAGGAGGTTTTCTAATCTGAGCTTTGTCCATTCAGAGACCAATTTCCCTTTTGGGGAAGAGTAGGAGGAAAGGGAGTGGGGTACTGCAGAAGGAAGAATGGAGGACAGATATCAAGAAGAACCTCCTCAGTGCACAAGCTTTGCTTCCTGGGCTGGGATAAATGTACTGCTGGGCTGTGGGAAAGGGGCTGGGATGAAAATGACACACGCTGGGCCTGTAGCCAATGGGAGCTTCCCCACAGAAGATGCCACTTAGGAGTGTTATTAAACCCTCAGGACTTTTAAAGAAGAGAACAAGGTAACTATGAACACCCTTTAAAGCAATATTGAGAGTTCCTGAGGGGGCTCTGTGTCTCTTTCGCTCCTTTCTGTCTTGGAAGGGAGACACACCCTCCCACCCCCGCCAAACGTACTATATCTACAGTCAATGGCCGCCATCCTCTTCTCTGTCCTTTAGGCTAGCCCCACCCTGGGCTCTGAACCAAGGGCCAGAATTGATTTCAGGGCTTCTCTGTAGCGAAGGCAGAGAGTGGGCCTGGACCTGTCTGCCTGAGCTGGGTTCTACCCCTGAGCAGCATCTGGCAAGAAACAGGCTGTGGTGACCTTTGGGCTTCCACCTCTGATCAGCAGACTCAGGGCTGAATTGGGAACATTTCTAGGTGCCATAAGCTCCAGACCAGTGGACAGGAAATGAGGTGAATTGACCCCCACCCCATCAATGCTGAGCTCTGGACTTAGGGATACAGGTTGAAAAGTCACTCAGCCAACCCTCTCCCAAATCTGAATGTAACTTCCCCATCACCCACTGGGCTTCCAGTTCAGGGTAGGAGACTCTGGAGTCTACCTGGATTGCTGCTTCTGTGGGAGTCCACCCTCAGGAAGTTCTTCCTGCTGTCTGCCCTGAGGCCTTTCTGCTATACCTCGTGTGTTTCCCCCTGACCCCTGGGTTCTGTTCAGAGTATCATGAGGGGAAGCTTACCTGTTTAAGAACATACTGAGTGGAGCTTAGAAGAAGACTCAGCTGGACCAGGAAGCCTGAAGGGGCTCAGAGTCTGCTGCAGTGGGAGCAGAGGTGGCTTGCCCCTCCTTCCTGGCTGCTCTTGAGGTTCCTACCCCAGTCCCATGAAAAGAGGCACTTCCTCCTAGCTATGTGACCCTGAATGAGGTCTGGTCATTCACCTTAGGTTCAGGAACTTGTCACTCACAACCTCTCCTGGTACCATTTGTCCTGCTTGTTAGTCGATCATTCAGCCAAGGGCTGTGTGCCCATCCCAGAGTGAGACACGGCTGGCAGGGGGCTGGGGGTGACACTAACGGGAATGTGACCAAAGTGGCCAGGCCCTACCCCTCAGAGGCTCCTAGCCTAGCAGCTCTTCCCTGCCTCAGCTCCTCCTCAATAAACAACCTGGGCTGGGGGTGGGGACTGGTGGTGCTTCCAACTCAGCTGAACTGAGTAATTAAAATCTCTCCTCTTCCCCTGACAGATGACCTCCAAGGTCCGTTCCAGCCCTATGATTCTATGATTCCATGATTCTAGCTAGGGGTATCCAATTAACCCTTGTCATGCTCGGCTGGCCTTTGTGGGCTGTGGAGTGTGAAGGGGGTGGGGGGGTACAAGCCCCAGGATGCTCCACACCCTTCCTCCTCTCCCCACCTCCCCTCAACCTTTCCCCACCACTATGCCAGGGCGGTGCTTACCAAGCCTGGTTCCTGGAGTCAGAGTGTCAGTAAGGACAGGGCTGCTGGTAGACTTGCCCTGGTGTGCTGCCTCTCTCCAGTGAGGGATGGAGAGCAAACAAGAGACCAGCTATGGCTTTGCATGCTATCTGCCAGATCCTTGGTCCAGGCCCAGGCAGAATGCATTCCCAAAGAAAGGCCTTGCAGGGCTGGGCTGAGGTTGGGAGGAGTAGGGGCTTTGGAAGCAACACCACTGGTCAGAAAACAGGTCATCCTTAAGCCTAGCTTCTGGGTCACGTCTCCCCCACCCACCCAATACCAGTGCGAGGCAGCCTCCTACTGGCGGCACATTCTGCCCCTTCTCCTAGGACATGAGATTTGGCTGAGGTCTGGACTCCATCCAGGATGGCAGTGGAGTCATAGATGTGGCAATTATCAGAGCTGTTGTGGGCCTTACAGACTGCCATAAAGAGGCATCTGTGGGCTACTTAAGACCCTCACAGTGTTTTCTTTGGCTCACACAGTGCCTACCTTAAGGAGAAATTAGTTGCCATCATTGAAAATTCAGGAGATTTTTACATAAGAATCCAGATTCATAAAAATGTTCTAAAATAGCCAAAGATTCAGTTTTACGGGGCCCATGTTCTCACAAGGCAACAGCTGGAGCTGACTGGCAGCCATCCCCTTAGCCAGGGCACATACCCTGCTTCTCCATGGTCCTACCTGCCTCAGTTTGCCTTTCAAAGGGGTATATGGGGAAACTGAGGCCCAGAGAGAACACAGGTGACTTGCCCAAGGTCACTCAGCCAAGGTTTGGGACAAAACCAATATTAAAGCCCAGGCCTCCTGCCTTCTGGCTGGCGCCATGCCCTTTTCCCTGCACCCTCTTCCCCAGAGCTCTGCAGAAGCCACAAGGCCCTTCTGCCACTGCCATCACCTCTATTCCTGCAGCCTGTGAGCCTCAGCGGCCAAGCTTTGTCTGGTCACCTTCCTGTACAGACCCTTCAGTGATGCGGGCCCCATCCCCGGCCCAGGCCCCTTCGGGTGAGAGCAGAGGCACTGCAGGGCCCCCGCAGCCCGGCCCCATCTCCCGCAGCTCTGAACAAGAATCTCATTAAGTTCAGGGGGTGGTTGCCGCTGGGCCTGGGGCGCCCTGACCACAGAGCTGGTTTCCTTCTGCAAACAGCCCCCGCTAGGACTAGGCTGGCTGTGTGTATGTGCTTGGAAGGGGTCCTGCAGCGGCTCCTATCTAGCCAGTCCCAAAGCCTCTCACATTGCCTACCCTGTGCACCCCTCTGACCACTCCATCCCTGTCTGTGTCCCCAGTGCTCCTCTTGCCCCCATTTTCTTTATTTCTTTCTCTTCGGCTCCTTTTTCATTTTTCTCTCAGCCTGGCTCTGTTTCTGTCTCTCTCTCTGCCCTGCCTTTGTCTTTCTTTCTCATACTGTTCCCAGATCTTTTGGATCTGGTTTCCCGTGGTAGCCCCGAGTCCTGCCAGCTTCTCTCTGTCTCCCTTGCTGCATCTCCATCTTGCTGTCCCACAGGGGTGCCTTCTTAGCTTCTGTCTCTCACCCTCCATCTCTGTCCCTCTTCCTGGCTCTCCCTCCCTCACTTGGGGCTTCTGAGTCGCCATTTCTCTTCCTTGAGCTCAGGCTCTCTGGTCTGCTCTGTGTCTGTGTTTCTGGGGCTGCCAGAAGATGCTTCTGGGGAGGTTTGCTATACTGGATAAACATGGCCCCAGCAGCAGGACGTGAGGAATTCTGCTGACGGCGCTTTCCTTAGGGGCTGAGGAGGGGCAGCGTGAGCCAGCGGCCAGGGGCCCCAAGGAGACAGCAGTGTCTTTTCCGTGCCTGTGCCCCTGCCCTCTGAGAGTCTCAGCCAGTGAAGAGCGTCTCCCCAGCTGGAAAAAAGGAACAGGCCCCAAGAGGCTGCTCACCCAACCTTGTCCATCCACCAGTGACCCCCTCCCCACACACTACACACACACTTCCCTCCAGTATCTATGGCCTAGAGCCAATTACATGGAATTCAGTCCTTTGTTTCTCCTGGCCTGGCCTGCCCAAGCGCCAGAGGCAGGGGCTTTAGGGAGGGGAAACAACCCCAGGGACTTCTGAAAGCAAGGTAATAGTAGCAAGAGCCCATTACAGGTCACTGCAGCCATTCCTCTGCTCCCAGACAACACCCTGCCCTTTGTAATTGTTCTGTATTTAAAATCCCTGCTCTCACAGGAAGTGTATCAACCTCCTCCTCTCACTGATTCTGAGTTCTTATCCCACTGTCTGTCAGAAGGTTGCTCAATTGAACAGAAATCCTTCACACTGAGACTCAGACTATGGGGGCGCCTGTGATATGTATGGTGCATGGTGCGTGTGTGGTGGTGTGGCTGGGGCTGGGTGCCTAGACAAAGTGGAGGAGGGATCATTGATTTGGTTGTATGCAGTGGGGGCTGGGGATGAGACAGGATGCAGGGAGCTCAGAGGAGAGGCTGGTACAATAATCCAGGGAAGAGATGACAGGCTCTGGTGACAGAGGGGCTGAATGAGCAAATGCCCGACAGCATAAGGGTAGCTTTGGACGCAAACGCTGAGGAAGGTAGTGTACACGAAGATGCTGATTGATGTGAGTCCAGGAGGCTTCCTGAAGAAGAGTCGGGAGCATATTTGGGAGAAGACACTTTGACACTGAGGAAGATCAAGCACGGTGTAGTTAACGTGGAGAAGCGAGAGGCCTTCAAAGGTAGGCAGCAAGGTCTGCTTCCAGGAACATTCATCTAACACCTATTTTTAGGGTGATCAACTCATCCTGGTTTGCTCAAGACTCCCAAATTTTACCACTGAAAAGCCCCACATCCTGAGAAATACCTCAGTGCCAGGTAAACCAAGATGGTTGGTCACCCTTCCTATCCACCCCACCCCACCCACCAGACAGTATGCACAGGATGGCTTATGTCAACCTTACAACAACCCTGGGGGATAGACTATAAGAGCCCGATTTTCAGATGAGAAAATGGAAGCTAAGAAATTTTAATAACTTGTTTTAACATCACACCGTGAGTGGCAGGTTTGAAGGCAAGTTCTGGTACTTCACTGCATTGTGTTGTTTTATCCTAGACTCAAGAGACCTTCAGAGACAAACCTAGTAACCCCCGCCCCCACTTCCCCCACACACATTCCAACCTCAACAAGAGTTTCAAAGTCTTGACATGAGGCACTGTCATGTTGACCTTCTGTCTGAGTCCCTCTGGACTGGGGCTGAGAGTGGGGGTGGGCTAGAGGGAGGGGGGCTTCATCCCCTTAGCCTAAAGCCTACCAGGGCTTCACTATGGACTGCCACCTGTTGAGTTTTTGGCTTCTCCCCCAGCTGGGGGCAGGACCAGCTGCTGGGGGGTGGGGGCAGGGTGGGAGGCGGAAGCTGAGAGTGCTGAGGAGGGGTGTCTCCAGGGTCTTGCTGGGTCCCTGGGCTCCAGGTGGTAGGTCTGGGGAGGGCTGGCCCAACATCTGAGAGCAGGCTGGGGCTGGGCCCCAGGAGTCCTGCACTGCTGGTGTGCTGGGGTGTGAGGAAGCGGCCACAGAGCAAACAAACAGAGCCTGTGAGGACAGGAAGCAATTACGGACCACCCGGCCTAAGCTGTGGAGAAGCTGAGAGTGGAGGGAGGACAAGCTGAGGCGAGGATAGGCTGCCAGCTAGGTGTGGCCTGGGGCAAGGCCAGGAAAGCAGGATAAAGAGATCCTAAGCTGGCAGGATTCTGGGGAGGCCATAGCAAGTGTCCTCCTGCCTTTGGGGAACACCCCTCCCACTGAGAAATAACTCTGGGGAAGGGGCTGCCTTGGTGGCGCCGGTGCTTTCTTCTGGTGAGGAGGCCATGCTCTTACATCTAGCTGTGGCACTCAAGTGCTCTGTTTGAGGCCTGTCCTTTCTGCCCACTGAACCTCAGTCTTCCCATCTGTATGATGAGATATTAGAATAAATGATCTTCAACAGTCCCTCCAGGTCTAAAGTTGCTGAGAGCTCAGGCTCTCTTAGCTAACAAGGATTTATTGAATACCATGTGTATGCAGACTCTGGGGCTAAATGACGGGAAAAGAACTTTGCAAGTTTAAGACCTGGATTCCTTGAGGAATAATAGTTATCTTAAAAAATAATATGTGTGGAATGTTTACATTGGCTGGGCAGTGTGTTGGAAAATGATCTCGTTGAATTTTCTCCCAAATCCCGTGAAGTAGGCGTTATTATTCCCATTTTACAGATGAGGAAACTGAGACCAAGGAGAGTTAAGTGACTCGCCTAAGACTACATATCTAGGAAAGGGAGACCCAGACTTTACCTTGATCAATCTCACTCCAGAGCCAGTGCTCTGAACCTCGATTTGAAATTTCTTCTACGGTAGGCAATGAACCAATAACTGCCCACCTTCTGGATAATGTGCTTTTCTATTCATTTGCTTATTTCATCTTCATGATAGCCCTACAGGCCTGGTGATATTATCCCCACTTTACAGAGAAGGGGATTGAGGCTCAGAGAGGTGAAGAGCCCAGCTGCCCTCCTCCCGGTGCCTGAGGTGCTTTGGGGTGCAGCCAAATCCCCCCTCTGCCACTCCTGGCTCCAACAGAGAGCCAGTAGCACTCCTGAAGAAATGTCCCATCTCGTTATCCCCTATGGAATGGGTGGACAGGCAGGTGGCCTTTTGCCCTTTGCTCCAGCCTGGGTGTCTGCATCCTCCCTTTTCCTCCCCTCCTCAAAGGCTTACTGAGCACCTATGATGCTCCAGGTGTGAGCTGGGGGGTTCTTTGCATTATCCCCTTGATCTCACAGCTACCCATGAAGTAATTTGAACCCTTACTTTGCAGAGGAGAAAACTGAGGCTCAGGTTCCCAGGGAGCCCCTGGGCATTCCGGCCTCCCTCCCTCCTAGACCCTGTGCCTGGCCTACAGGGGCCTTGGGAGCCTGTACTCTTCTCAGAAACCCCCTCCATGAACTGCCTAGCCAAGGCCAGATCTTTCTCTCGGCTCCTGGAAACAGGGCCATGTTCAGCCTCTCTCACAGCACCCTCCTTCCCTCCCTCCACCTCCAGCTCCCTTCCCTGACTTGTACAGAGCCATAGCAGCTGAGGCCCGCCCAGGCTGAGGGCCCTGTGGGGCCTGAGTCACAAGTGCTCTTGTGCTGCCGGGGCCTCAGCCCACAGGTACTGTCTGAAGCTCTGTTACCTGAATTGCCTCATTTACCCCTTGCTTCAATCCAGTGAAGTAGATTCTGTTATATCATTATCATTCCCATTTCCAGATAAGGGAATTGGGGTACAGGGAGGTAAATGGATTGCCAAGGTGATCAGCTGGTAAGTGCAGAGCCAGGAGTCACCCCAAGCCTTATGTGTGAGGGTCCTTAAGTGACATCCTTAAGGAGCATGGCCTTGATCCTGAGGCAAGAGGAAGTGATTGAGGGGTTTAGCCTAGGAGGGACATAATCTGCTTTGCCTTTGAGAACAATCTGTCTGACAGCAGTGAGGAGGGGTCTTGGAGGGGCTGATGAGAGGCAGGGACACTAGCAAGAAGGCTGGAGCAGTTGAAATCCCAGGAAACCTGACTTAGGGCAGTGACACTGGCCATGGACAGAAAAGGGCACAAATGAGGGACGTTTGGGACATGAAGACAGAGCCACTGTTCTGCCAAAGGACAAGCAGGGCCTTGAGTGCTATTCCTGCTTCTCCTCCTGCCAGGCAGTGAGCTCTGGTGTGGAGTAGCATCTGTCCTCAAGAGGAGGTACCCTTTGCTAAATTGTCTGCCCAAAGGGGTACCTTTTCAGAATTGGCACAAGGCACAGTTTGGGCTACTTAGGGGCCCTGAATGGATGCTCACATGGGGGACAGGCAGTCTCCAGGAGACTTCTGCAGAGGGTCCTGCTCCCTGCTGTGCCCTAGAGCTCCCTCCAAAGTGGGGCAGACTGTGACAACAGGAGGGAATGCACCACGTATGTGTGTGTGTGCATGCGTGCACGTGTGTGCATGTGTGAGAAGGCGAGGACATCTAGAGATAGATAACAAACCATTAACAGTGGTTCTGCTGGGGAGATAGATGGGGGATAAGGAGAACTGACCTTTTTGCCATATACACTTAGGCACTGTGTAAATTTTCTTAACAATGAATGTGTTTAGCTTTAAAAAATAATAGAGGTATTTTTAAAAGGAATAGAGCTTTAACACTTAGGGGTGATGTGAGCATCAATTGAGATAATGAACTGCACTTTGCAAATTGAGGGATTGAAATAACTGATTAGTGACTTTCCCACCCTCCTGTGAAAAAGGAAAAGGGAAAATGTCCCAGGGCTGATTATTCCCAGGCACGGAGCCCTAGCTTGGCCAAACTGGGAAGTACTTGGTCAAACTAGCTGCCTTGGGCTCCTTAATGGTTGCCTTTATCCCATCAGCGCCCTGGGGCCAGGCAGAGTTTTCAGAAAAAGGAGCTTTAGTTGAAGGCCTTTACTGGGGCTCTGGGAATCAGTGACAAACTGAATGGGGTAATAAGTTAATTAAAGCTATACTGTATGTGAGGCATCCCAGGGCAGAGGAAAGAGGCTTGGCCAGGGAGTCACACAGGGCACCTGGGCTCCTGAGCCACAGACTCCCTGAGGAACCTTAGGTCAGTCCTGTCCCCTCTCTGGGCCTCAGTTTCCCCATCTATACAAAAGGAGACTGCCAGACCTGGTCTCTTAGGGCCATACTAGCACTAACGTTCCAGGAGTCTCTAATTAAAACTGTCCCCTGTGTATTAATCTTCTTGTCGTTTTAATTAATGGCTGATGGAGCCAGAGCAGGCACCAGCTGCCACCCTCCTGCTGGGAGGCAGACGACACCCACAGGATGCTTGACCTGATAATCATTGCTAAGTGGCTTCTATCCCCATCTCTCTACCCCAGGCGCCTCCTCTCACAGCTCAGTGCTTTTTCCACTACACTACACCACCTAGAGTTTGAGGGCTGCTGTGTGTGTGTGTGTGTGTGTGTGTGTGTGTGTGCGTGTGTGTGTGTGTGTGTGTGTGTGTGATGGTGGTAAAGGGTATAGCCTTCATCTCAGCTTTGCTGTTTACTAGCTCTGTGATCTGAGTTTATAACTTAACCTTTCCGATCTTCAGTTCCCTCTTACATTAAATGGGGATAACATTTGGTTGCAAGTAACAGAAAAAAAATTCACAATGGCTTACACAATAAACACATTTACTATCTCACAGAGGAAGACCTAAGGAAGAGTGCTTCAGTGGCTGGTTTATTCAGCCTCAAGAACTCCAGTTCTTTCCATATCTCTGCTCTGCCATTTTCAGCTCATTCTCAGGGCCTTAGGCCTGCCCCTCATGGTCATAAGGTGGCTGCAGCAGCTCCAAGCATCACGCTCTAATTCAACAAAATCCAAAGACTGAAAGCAGTAACAATCTTGCGTTATGTCCTGTTTTAAAAACAAGTAGCCTTTCCTGGAATAACCCAGCAGTTTTCTGTCCATGTCTCACATAGGCCAAAACTGGGTCTCATGCCCAATCTGAAACCAACCACATGGCAAAGAAGTTAGGATTATCATGACTGGTTTAGACAAGTGTTCTCAACCCTGGCTATACATGAGAATTTCCTGGGGTGCTTATACAAAATACCAGTGCCCAGATTGTACTCCCAGATCAATTTAATCTCTGGAGGTGGGGCCTGGTTACCAGTACTTTAAAAAAGCTCTCCAAGTAAGTCAAATATGTTTAGACTTACCAAGATTCAATCCCTGTAGCTCAGCCTCCCATATGCTGGTCCTGACAGAAAAGAGGAAGTGGTCGGCAATGGTTGTCTCATACTGCCATCAGGAGCTGGGTTTAAACCCATGCAAACATGTGTCCTCCAGAGATTTCCTTCCAGGACCAGCCCTGCCTTTAGAATGTGAGATTCCCCTAAAACAGTTGCTTCCAGCCTAGATACATGTCAGATTCTCCTCAGGTGCTTTTTAAAAATAAAGATTCCTAGGCCTATCTAATGGTTATGGAAACAGAATGGTTTAGAATAGAGCCCAAGAGTATGTATGGGTACATATGTGTGCACACACAAGAATATATTTGTTAATTCCTTAGATGATTCTTAGGCCCATATATATAGAGTAGTGTTTTGGAGTGATTGGTGCACATATCTCCCTCATGGGCCTGAAATGGTGCCTGGAAATCCACTATCAAGTTCACTTTTCTAAGTTAGCATCTCTAGTACCCGTCTCCTTAACATGTTACATTGGTGGTTATTAAGAAAAGGTAGCTGTGAAGTCACCGAGAGTCTCTTGGCTTCAGTTTTTTAAAAAATGAGGGTAATGGCTAAGCCCTTTCTACTCTCCAACCCTCCGCTTCATAATTTGTGAAATGTGAAGGGTTGTTTTTGTTTTTTGCAATGTTCTTAATGACACCAAGGAGAATCTTTTCTGTAGAAATAATTGACCAGTTTAGCAAGTTGGCTGGCCATGTCCTGAAGGGCAGGACAGACACCCTCTGTATTTGGCCAGATGAGGGCAGAAGAAAAGGGTTGGATTGTGGGATTCTGTTCAGTAGAGAAAGGTCTGGGGGTGTTCACGGTGAGGTCTAGGAAAGCCTGAAATGAATGAGGAAGATTTCCCATGTCTTTGGAATTTCTACTGGGGTCTATGGGTTTCCTTTGCATTGCTCACTGGACTTTCCAGTGCCCCTGCTCCAGAAGAGGCTCACTGCCTCACTCAGCAGCCACCTACTGAACAGCTAGGAGCTCAGGGGCTTATGAGGTCTGTGGGTCCCTGCTTGGCCTCCAGGCTCTCGTCCCTCTCCAGGTCCTGGACCTCCCATGTCCCAACTTCTCTTTGCTCTACATTTGGCTGCAGGTCAAATGTGGATTTCCTTCCAGCCAGCAGGCCTGACAGTGTCCATCTGTGGAGCCAGAGCTGGAGCCAGAGGCGGTCCAACAAGGAGCTCACCCATTAGTTGAGCCAGGCCAGAGCTTGAAAAGAAGGCTACGGGGTGTCAGGCCACCCAGGAGGTGGGGTGGGGAGATGAGCTTCTGACTGTGCCAAAGAGGTTTGTTCTGACAGAGACTGTCTGAGGAGCGGGGGAATCCAAGATGGGGAGTGAGGAAAACACTGGGTCTAGTCCTCTGAGTATCACTGACTCTTTGTGTGACCTTGAGTGTGATTTTGTCTCTCTCTGTGTCTCAATCTCCTCATCTATAGCAAAAAGGGGTCAGCTTAGAATCCCAGAATCATGGATCAAGGTTAGAGGTGCCCTTAGTGGCCATGTAGTCCCAGCCCCACCCAGAGCTTGAGTTGCCTCTGCAGCATCCTGCATAGTGATCTTCTGAACTCTGCTCGCATACCTCCAGCGATGGGAAGCTCACTTCCTCAAATGACATCCTGTTTTATCTCAGCATAGCCATCGATTACATGTTTCATCTGAAACTCGTCCCCCTGTAGCTTCCATCAGCTGCTCCTAGATGCCTCCTGGAGCTACAAACCTCATCTCTCCTGTGACAGCCCCTCAGACGTCTGAATTCAGAGTTCAAGTTCCACTGAGTCTACTCTTTTCCAGGCCAAATAGCTCCGTCAGCTCTGGCTTTTGTCACAGAGCCTGGTGTCTGATGCCATAATGTAATGTGTGGGGCCCATAACTGGACACAATCCCCCAGGTGGGGTCTTGGCAGGACTGCAGAGGGCCAGAACCTCACGTTGCTCCTTCCACAAGCAATTGTTCTTTCAATTGAACCTAACGTCTCATTGGATTTATCACCTATAGGATTTCCCCTAGCCTGTGAGATATGTGACAGTGGGGGGCTTTTCTGATTCCTTTCCGTTACCCCAGGACCCAGCCTATGGCCTTGCCCAGAGCTGGCACCACAGTTTGTGTGTGGAAGTACCTGAGAGCGAGGGACCTGGGGCGATGTGTGTACACAACACAGGTTCCTGCAGCTGGAACTGGAAGAGTGGGCTGGGCTGTGGAGGGCCCAGATTATCAATATACATTCAGGCAGCCTCTTCCCACCCTTGTACTGGCTACATTAGCCCATAGTGAGGGCCCAGCATGCGGGCCTGGTGGTATTGGTGTTTGTTAGTGCCCAAGCCCCAGGGAGGCTGCTGTCTGTATCTGTGGCTTCCCAGGGCTCCTAGGAGCCCTGTGTATCTCTCACAGCTCTGTGTACAAAACCTGCCAATGTTGTGTACTGCTGGATGTGTGTGGCTGCTGGAGGTATCCCCTGGTGTCTAACAGAAGCAGGAGAAGGCAGCTTTATCCCATCCGTTGGCAGGGGGACCTGGGGATCTGCTGGAGGCAGTAGGAAATCACAGTGCCCTGTCAGTCGGCAGGGTTGCTCCTGCCTGGCTGAGGAGGATGAGGGCGGCTGAGCCCTATCATTTAACAGGGGTATTCCCAGCTGTCTTCATGAGGAGGGGGAGGCAGCTGCCCTGGCAGGTGACTGGGGTATCCTGGCCATGCCCGCTCTGACATGGCCCAGCTTTGTGTGTATGTCCTCTTGCTATGCAGCCATCATCAGTCCCAATTACCACAAGGGAAGCCAGCGCTGCCAGAGCTCAAGGTCATGGGGAGGACATTCCAACTACTCTACCATCATCTGTCTGGGTCCCAGTGGAGTGAGCAGCCACCGGCTTCAGGGCCAAGTGGAAGTAGTGTGTGCCATGGAAGGACAGGACAGATGAAGGGAAGGAGAGAGAGGGCCATGGAGGGAACCCATCAGCCATCTTGAGCAAAGGGAGCCAGCAGAGACATCTCTAGACACACAGCCACAGACACGGCATTGCCGGAGCCAATTTGTGCAGTTGCTGGAGTGGCAGGGGAAAGCATGGCTTTGGGAATTAGACAGACCAGGCATCTAGTCCTGGACCTGCTGATGCTTGGCTGTTTGGCCATTTTCTCAGCTGTGAAATGGGAAGGTTATAAAAAGCACCAGGTCAGGCCCACAGTACACACCCAGGAAACAGAAGGCCCCTCTTGCCATCCCTTCCCTCTGAGGCTATCCAAGTGAAGCAGATGGTGGCCCACAAGGGTGGGAATAGGAACTGCGCTGGCAGGGAGGGGGCTTTGCTAGGTTTGTCCCGAGTCCAGTCCAGAGTCTCTTTCCTCTTGGCTTCTTCCCCTTGGCTGGGAAAACTAGTTGTCATAGAAGATGGGAAGGAGGTCAGGGGCAGGGGTCAGAGTCCCTGTGAATGACTCCGTGGCCAGCTCTGACTGGGGTCTCTTGGCATTCCCTACCTATGGGATCTTTCTAGAAACCCAGACAGAGGCTGCAGACACACCAAATCCATAGCCTTGGCTCTTCTTTCATCCCCTTTCCAGAGGGGAGGGCAGGTGTTGGTGCAGATGAGGAAACTGAGGCTCTGCTTAATGACTAGTCCAAGGTCATGCAGCTGTAGGATTGACACAGGATTCAAACCCACCAGACCATACCCACTGTCCCGTTAATCATCTTTGTCATCACCCTACCCCCGATCTTCACCCATAGTGTCCTAGGCTCCTGGCCATGACAGACTGATGATGCATGCTCTCCACCTCTGTGTTTTCCTACCTCTGGAGTTCTCCTTACCTGGCTCCTCTGGCCTGGAATGACCACCTCGCCCTGCTCTCCCCACTCCTCCACGTCCACCCTCTTTCCTCTCCTGGGCTTGTGGAAATCCTCCTCATTCTTCAAAGCTGTGATGCCTCTTCTGATTCCCTAAAGCTGAAGGACTTCCTGTGCTCCCAGAGGACTTAGCTGCCCTCTGCTCTTATATTGCTGGTTGCTGTGACTGCAGAACAAGAGAGATCTTGGAGATCATTGAGGCAAACCCTCTCAGTGCTCTCTTGAGAGGGACCCCAGGAGAACCAGAGAGAGGAAGGGGCTCCGATGCTCTCCTGCTTTTCTCCCTAACCCTTTGGCCACTGGTTCACAGTCTCTTTCCTGTTGTAGGTCCTCAGGACTTCAGACCCTCCCTCCCCTCTCTCCTTCTCTCTTTCCCTGCCCCTCCTCTCTCCTCTCCTCCTTTCTCTCTCTAGGGGAGCTCATGTATGATGAAGCCTTAAGGACAATATTTCTAATTGCCTCCAGGTTATCTCCACCAGGATGTCCCCGACTCACCTCCAATTTAATGTATCCTAACTAAATCCATTAGCTTCCATCCTTTCCAAATCTGCCTTTCTTCTTGTGTCCCTTCTCTCAATGGATGGCATCACTACATCCCCACCAGAATCCTGGAGGCATCCTCCACACCTTTCTCTTCCCATCCCTCTAACATCCAATCAACCACCAAGTCCTGCCCATTACATGCTGAATCTACCTGCTTCACTCCAGCTCCATGGCTTCCACCTTGGTCCAGGCATCATTGTCTGCTTCCTGTGTCTGCCTGCTCCCCTCCTTCCTGCATTCACTTCGCTCCCCACCACTAGCCCAGGTACCACAAGGTGGTCAGAAGGCATGTTTCAAAAGGCAAAGCAGACTATGCCACTGCCATGATCAGACACCCCAGGGATTGAGGATAAAATTCAAGAGCCTACAGGATCTTACCTCGTTCTTTTCCTTCCTCACCATATTGAATGTCCCCAGGCCATTTTCTGCTCCTGAGCTTGGCCCAGGCCACTGTTTCTGCTCCAACAGGTGTCCCTTCACCCTTTACTTGGCCAGGTCCTCCTCAGCCTCTGGGTCTCAGATTATACATCACTCTCTATGTGTCCTTTAGGATTCAGCTCAGGTGCCACCTCTTCCTGGACACCTTCCCAGACTTCTCTTCCCCTCAAGTCTAGTTTAGATGCCCTTCCTGTAGACTCTCATCCCTCTCCACTACTGTCCCTTGCTGCTCTGTAGATGTGTCGTATCACAGTTCATCATGGATTGTAAATACTTGGACACCTGTTCATTTTTCCCACTAGACCAGGGACTGTAAAACTATAGTCCACAGGCCTACTGCCTGTTTTTGTAAATAAAGTTTTATTGGAACACAGCCATGCCTATTCGCTTAATTGTTGTCTTTGGCTGCCTTCACACTGCAATAGCAGAGCTGAGTAGCTGTGATAGATTGCAAAGCCCTATGTCATTACTATGTGGCCCTTTATAGAAAAGGTTGCTGACCCCTGCTCTAGATTATCTGCCCCATGAGAGCAGGGAGTGTCTGTCTGGTTCATTGCTGGACCTTTAGTCCCCAGCACAATGGCCAGTGGTTGGCAGGTGGTGGAGAAACATTTGTCAAATTGTGCTTGAAGTATACACGGTCACAGAATAAGTGTGACACCCCCAGGGTCCCTGGATCCCCAAGTTGGCTCTGTCCCTTGGTTTCTCAGTTCTGTGTCCTCAGGGGAAAACAATGAGGTCAGATCCCTTGTGCATTCCCAGCCTTCCCCAGAGCAGGGTCAGGCCCAGAGGACAGAGAGGTTGTGTGGCTACTGACCAATGAAGAGCTCAGGGAGGACAGCAGGGCAGCCTCTACTCTGTCAAAGATGCAGACTCCCACCCCAAGCATGTCCCTGGCACTAAAGCAGTAGTTCTCTATCAGGGACAATTTTGCCCCCAAAGGGATATTTGGTGCCGTCTGGAGACATTCTTAGTTATCACATGTGAGGGGTCAGAGGGAGGTAGCCGCTAGTGGAATTTAGCAGACAGAGGCCAGGGATGCTGCAAAACATGCTACAGATGCATAGGACAGCTGCACAGTACACAAATTATGCCGCCCAAAATGTCAGTAGGGCTGAGGTTGAGCAATTCTTGAAACAAGGTTTCTCAGCCCTGTACATGCATTAGAAACACCGGATGCTTGGCCCAAGCCTAGATCAAATCAGAGCAGAATCTCTGGGCTAGGGCCCAGGCATCAGCATTGAAATAACCTCCCCAGGTGATGCTAATGTGAAGCCAGTGCTGAGAACCTCCGGGCTAGAGCCTACTCTCTGGGGAAAGTTTCCAAGGATGAACCTGCACATAGCCCTAAGTCACCCAGGAGATTTTTTGCCCCGAACATTTGGCCTGACTGCCAGGCCTTGGGGCCTGCTGGTCATTTGACAAATCTGGCTGCTGCACGCATGGGGCCTCTCTAAGCACTGAGGGGCCGGAAGAGCCCCTCTTCTCCCCTTTCCCTCCCCTGCCCATCTCTGGAGGAGGAAGGGTGCTGGAGGAGGAGAGGAGAAGGGCTGGGGAGCGCAGCTGGGACCGCAATCGCCTCCGACCGCAAAGATCTACGCCAAGCCATCTCCCCCCTTCTCCCCCTTCTAAGCCAGGCTGCAGAGGGAAGCGCCCCCTTCCTGAAAGCGACCCAGAGGCCCCAAGCTGATGTGAAGAGAGGGGCTCAGCAGTGTGGATGCTGGGGAGGAGGAACCAGAGCACTTAGCTCCCTGAGCTGGTCCTGGTTGGAGGGGATGTGTGGGAAGCTCCCTGTACCTCTTAAATCCCACCAACCCCTGGGCCTGAGCAGGCTCTGTGGCCCAGGAAAGGAAGGTACTAGGTGGCTAAAGGAAGGTGGATTTCTCTGTCATGGGACAAACTTTACTTCCCCACAGGGGAAGACTCAGCCTGGCTTCTCCATCCCCTCTCCAAGATGTAGCTAGGTGTCCATCCCAGAGTATGGGCCTTCCCCTCCAGGGCGACCTCCATGCTTCTCCTGGGCTGGGCAAAGCCTGATCCCAGCCTAGGCCATTTCAGGCAATGTTGCTTAGCCTCTGAGTGCTGGGAGGAGAAGAAGCCTGAGAGAGCAGGGCCAGGCTTCCATGGGACTCCCTGACCGGGAGACTTCTTTAGCCCAGGGGCTGCTGGGATTCAAGATTGGAGAGGCCACAGGTCAGCCAGGGTCTGACAGTAAGCCTGCAAGGAAGCGAGGAAGCTAGGCCAGATCTGGGCTTCAGAGCAAATTCCTGGGGCTTCAACTGGGAATCTGTTGCCAGAGGGACAGGCCAGAGGCACAAGCAGAACGAAGCTGAGAGGTAGATTCATGCTGCACAGAGTTAACCCTGGTGGGCGCTATCTGAAAATGCCAGACAAGGCTCCTGAGCACCAGAGCAAGAGGCTGACTGCCCTGCTTTAGTGAGGGGAATGGAAGGGGGCTGGGAAGTGGCAGGCAGGCAACATCAGTACCAGATCTTGAAGCATGAGGGAGAAATCACAGAAAACAGAGAAATCAAGTGGGAGGACACAAAAACAGGGGCAAATACCCAGAGGTATGACATCTGTCTGGGATGCCCTGTTGAGCCTTGGAGATGGAATTCATGATGTGAGCACCAGGGGTGGAGCTGAGGTGGGGGAAGGAGAGCTTAGTATGGGAAGGCCTGTGTGTCCACTCGGATGAGAAACTGGACTGTCCTGAGAGCCATGGGGAGCTATGGATGTACTTGAAGCAGAGTAAGTGATATGATCAGATTTGACATATGGAACATTTCTTTTCCTCGGGCTTGGAGGCTGGATTGGGGCATGGACTGATCCAAGACCTGGAGACAAGGGACCTTCTGGAGGCTAGTGCAATGGTCTGGCTGTGGGCCTATTCAGTTGACGACAAGTCATAAAAGGTGGTGGAGAGCTTTTGTGGCACTATGCTGCTGGCACTAGTCAGTGTGAAGAAGAGTCGGGTGATCTTTTAGAAACTCACATCAGAGTTTCGCTCTCTTGGTTAAAACATTCTAATGGCTCCTTTCGGCTCCTAGGAAAAGTCTACATTCTTTTCTATGAGGCCTGGGTGCCCTGGTGCCTAGCCATTTCTCCAGCCTCATCTCCTACCAGGCACAGCCCCTGCTTCTGAATCCTTAGCTTTGGCTCTAAATGCAGCTTCTTTCAGCTGGCTCGATAGCTGCACGCTCTGCACTTGACACACGCACTTCCCACCTGGAATACTCCAGTGTGCCCCCTCCCTGCCCTCTCTTCTCCTTGGCCCAATTGCCCCACACACTGGGCTCCAGCCTACTTGCTGTCCAGGCCTCAGCTTTCCAGGAGGTCCTGCATGAGCACCACCCCTCTTCTGGGCTCTCTCAGACCCTTGGACTGCTCTCAACTCAGCCTTTAGTAACCTGGACAGTGATTATCTGTAAATGGCAGGAGGTCAGGAGTCATGACCAACTTGTTCACCACTGTCCTCCAGCTCCATGCATAGCTCTGGCACATGCTCAATGCATGTGGAAGGAAGGAAAGAAGGAAGAAAGGAAGGAAGGGAGGGAGGGTAGGAGGAAGGAAGGAAGAGGGAAACATCAAAAGTGATGCTCAGCTGATAGATGGGGCTATTACTCCTGGAGACAGAGGATGGATTTTACTTTGGGGGTAAGGAAAGATGGGTTTAGTTTAGGCCCAGTTGAGCTGGAGGTATCTGAGAGTCACTCTAGAGGACATACCAAATAAGCTGTCTACTCTGTGGGCCTGGAACTCAAGGAAGAGCTTGGATTTGACCAGTTCACTGAGAGGTGAGACCTAAAGCTGTGGGAATGAATTTGAAACTTGATGTTTTTGATTCTGAAGTAAACAGCCAGCCAAAAACCAGTACATTTTGAAACCCTGATGGCCTAGGACACGACAGGAAGAGGTGGAGAAGGCAGCGGGAGGTGGCGCCCTCCCCCTGTGGGGTTCAGGGACATCCCCCCTCTGGAGGTGTCCCAGCTGTCACACAGCTCCAAAGGGAGAGAGGGCCCTGACTGTAGGGCCTGGCTGGAGAATGGGGACTAGACAGACTAAAGGTCTCTCTGGTCTCGTTGTGCCCCCCACATACCCACCGAGTGCCCCCAGTGTTCCTCGGGTATTTCCCCCTGGTTGGAGCTTGTGGATCCCGGGTCGCTGTGAGTCTCCTATCTCCATGGACTCACTGACACCCCCTTCCCCACCATCTCTTCCTTGCCTAGCAGGCCTCTGTAACTCAATGCTACTGCTCTTTCCTTAGCTGGGCCCAGGAACCCTGCCAAATATTGTGCTTCCTGGCCTGGGGATGACTCAGGCTTCCCTCCCCAGCACCACCCCACCGCCCAGCCCCTGAGCTATGCCATAGGCTGAGCCAGGAGAGGAGCCGAGGGGCAGCTGGACTCCAGGAACCAGAGTGCTGGGGAGGCAGGCCCAGGCCCCTGCTCTTCATGCCAGCCAGGCGGCACCCACAGGGGCTAGAGGCACTACACACCAGGTATCAGGGCTAGAGTTCCTGGGAGGCCTGGCAGGCTAGCCTCAGCAGTCCAGCATGATAGTTGGACCCTGGGAACCAGCGGGTCTGTAAGTACCCAGTAAGTTGTAAGCTCAGACCCTCTGTGTAGCAGGTCAGGCCTTCTCACTTAAAGCCTTGAGCTTTCCATTGAAAAGAGAGGGTCCACTCGAGTTCTAGAGACCACAGGCCTGACATAAAATCCTGGGGTCACTTTTTCCTTGCTGAATGACCTTGGGCAAGTAAGTCACTTTGCCTGAATGATCCTCAGTTTGCTCATCAGTACAATGGGGATAAAAATACTACTCTCCTCCCAGGGTTGTTGGGAGGATTAAGTGAAGGAACATGTGGAAAGTGCTCTGTAAACAGTCCAGGCTGTAACTGTAAGGGTGTTATATTTATCTACATGGCTAGGATGGAGAGGAAGAAACAGGTGGCTCTCTGATTTTCTGACATCTGGGGGCACATTCCCCAGTTCTTCCACTTGATACTATGGGATTCCTTGAGGCCTCAGCCCATGGAAGGTCGGGCTCAGAAGCTCGGTTGCATATTTTGCTGGAGGACCTTTAGCAAGCATCTTGACTTTTCTGAGCCTCAGTGAGGTGTATTCGGAGGGACAGAGAAAGGCAGAAGGTCTCCTCTCCTCACTCCTTCCCAAAGTCTCTCCCTCCCTGTGGCCAAGGTGGCAATCAAATGAGAGGTTCACACAGAGGTGAGGCCCAAAGACTCACACACCCTTCCCAGATGTGCTGGGGTGGGGGGTACTGGAGAAATGCAGACATGTGGAGGGCAGGGCCATGGCTGGCCTGTGTGTATGATCAAAGGTGCAGGGTGGGGTGGGGAAGGGGGTGGTGGGTGAGTTCTTTGCATTGCTGAGCATTTGGTACTTTCTCTTGGTTGCTTAGATGCCTTGGTATTTCCCCCTTCCCCAGTGTTCACCAAGGGTCTGTGCCTGAAGCCCTCAGTCAGGCCCAGCGGGAGTAAAGAGCAGACTGCTCACCTGGCTGCTAGTGAGCAGGTTGGTGGCTCGCCTGCCCTGCCAGCTCTCTGAGCCCCAGCCTAGCCAATTGCTTACCTAGCTAGAGCATGTGTAGCCATGGGCTGCAAACTCCCTGGACTGATCGCTAGAGGACTGTTCTCATAGGCTGGCTATGGAAGGCGTCCCTCTGCCCCTTGCCGGCTGCTTGCCAGCCTCCAGTGCGGGTGAGAAGTGGCCAATGCTGTGGGTGGGTCTGAGCCTCTCAGCTTCTTGGCCCAGGGCAGCAACTCCTGTGTGGCACTGTGGGTGTGCACAAGCCTGTGTTCTGTCCTGGGCTGGAGGAGGTGGAGTTCAGCTCTGCAGCCCTGCAGCCCTGCAGCCTCCTCTGAGGAAGGAAGATGTGAGCAGAAATAGCAGCTTTGTTCTGGAGGAGAAGAGGAAAGGTGCAGGAAGGCCACTCCAGTACCCCCGGGCTGCCAACTCCTCTAGGAAGCATGCCTCTGAACAATGCCCAGGCCAGCCTGTCCTGAGTGCTATGTCCCATCCTTGGTGGGAGTGCTGGGGAAGCCGCCTCTGAACCATTGTTCCCAGGGACAGCTCATCAGGGTCAGGTGTAGGCCAGGCCAGGGTCCTGAGCCCCTACACCCTGGGAGGAGGCATGTGATGGCCCAGAGGAGCAACTCCTCCAGCCTTTGTTCTTGGCTGGGCAGGCAGCCACTCAGGATGTCATAGCATGGTGGGGAGAGGGGTTGGGATAGAGAGTACTCCTCTGTCATTTCCCTTGGGAAGACAAACTGAGGAAGGGAACAGATACTTGGCCCAGAATTCTACTACAGTTGAAATTTCACCACAAAATGGAAGGGACCCCAAAGTGTGTTTAGTTGCCTTCTAGAGTTTCTGCTCCATGGGGGCAGGGACTTTGTTTTATTCTGGGCTATATCCTCAGAGCCTACAGCAATGCTTGGCACATAGCAAGAGCTCCAGATATATCTGTGACTATGTGAAACCTTTGCTTTCTCATCTGATGCTCTACCCACCTGACAGAAGGCTGCCAATGCTCAGAGTGCTCTGGACTCATTAACCTGGGTTCCAGTTCAGTGTACAACCCTTTCTAGCCAGGTGACCTCAGTACTCAGTTTCCTTATCTGTAAAATGGAGACAGCTATTCCCACCTCTGAGTTGCTAGGAAGACTTTTGGAGATAGCTGTTGGTGCTTTCCTGGCACATAGCAGATGCTCCTTAAATGTTAGCTCTCTCTGCCTTTCTTGTTTCTGAGTCATCTCTCGTCCCGGCTGAACAGTACAGCAACCTTGGATATTCACTATTATTTCATCTGATCTTCACAACGAGGCCTGTCAGGTGTGGTTCTGTCTGTATCTCCATCATAAAGATACAGAAACTGAGGCCCAAGGAGTGAGCTTCTGGTCACACAGTAAGTGCTAGAGGCAGCATTTTTACACCATTCTAGTTGGCTCTTGGCCTTTTTCTCAAATGCAAAACTTGACTCTTACCATTCATAATAACTTATGTCTGACATTTAGCTGTGCAACATTGGGCACCTCGCTATATCTCTATGAGCCTCAGTTTTTTCAGCTGTCCAGTGGGAATAATTATCCCGACTCCTCTGGCCTTGATGATAATCCAGGTCAGTCAACTAGATCAGCCACTCTTTGCCTTTCCCCTGCTTCTCTCGAGTGACTGCCAGGCAGTGTGCCTCCCAGGCGTTCCTGGCAAGGAGGCTGGAACTCCAGCCCTTCTACTGTCTTTCCAGGAAACACATCTGAATGTCAGTGAGTGAGAGGGACGTTATTAGAGGGACAACACTGGGTCGACTCTAGTTTATTAAAACAGCAGTAAATCAAAATTTAAAACTATTATTAGCAACAAATGACTTTGACACCCTGTGCAATTGATTGGGGCACACCAGTGGGTCATGACCCCTCAGGGAGAGCTGCTGGTGTTTCTGGTAGCTCTTTTACAAACATGTGAAGTTGTATGGAAATGCAGGCGACCGTTAGTATTGTTTCAATATTTATCATCATTCCTATCCTGGGAGGCTATGTGATTCAGGAACTAGACTGCTTGGGTTCAAATACTGGCTCTGGCACTTCCCAACTGTATGAGATGGGGCAAGTTACTTAACTTCTCTGTGTCTCAATTTCCCTATCTATCAAATGTGGATAATGATAGTAGTCTCTGATTCCCAGGGTGGTTTGAGTTTCACACGAGATCATGTAAATAAAATGTTTAGTGCTGTGTGTAGGTCAAGGGTCAGGAAGCTCCAACCTGCGGGCCATGCTTGGCTATCTGCTTGTTTTTGTAAATGAAGTTTTATTGGAACACAGCCAGGTTAATGTGTTTAGCCACCATCGATGGCTGCTTTTGTGACATCAGCACAGAGCTGCATAGTTGCCACAGAGACTGTACTTTCTGGACCCTCGCAGAAAATATCTGCCAAACTCTGTGCTAGTTCACAGAGGAATTGCTCAACAAATGTGAGCTGTTACTTCATGTCATTTCATTCTTCTAAAAACTCATTCATTGTATGCATTAGCATTTGTAAGTCCAGAGAGGAGAAATGAGTTGTCCAGGGCCACATAGCTAGGAGGGTACAGGGTTGGGCGTGGAACCCAGGCCCCTTGACTCTTAGTCCAGGGAACTTTCCAGTACATGACATTGACCAGGGATCCTATGTGCTTAGAGTCCTTGGGCTCAAATTTCTTCCTTCCAGACATAGAAGTAGCTGGCTTAGCTCCCAGGTCAAGGGATGCCAGCTGCCAAGCCCGGGGACACTCCTCCCTCCCTGTGGCAGAGACTTTGCCAGGTCAACTGGCACAGAACAGCTTCTTCACCCCATGTAGGCCTGTCAGGCCCCTTCTCTGCCTCTCTATCCTTGGGTCCATTGGCCTGCTAGCTGGGCTGCGGTGGCAGCTTTGCTGGGTGATTAATGTTTCTGTACCCACTCAGGACTCTTATCTGCTTGCTGGACTTGCCCTTGTGCTTATAATGGGCTGGTTGAGACCATTTACATTTCCTTTGGTCTGTGCTCCTGTCCAATAGCGACTATGACATAATTATGTTGCTCTCCCTTATCCTTAATCCTCTCAAACTGCCTAGTTATCTTTAATTTCCTGTCCATTTCCCTTATTGAGGAGCTAAGTGGAGATATGTCAGGCCCAAAATGACGGGATAGCATGGGAAAGCTCATAGATGCTCACCCAGGGTCCCTGGAGCCCAGAGAAGTAGCTTGGCTTCCAGAGCTTGTGCAGGCTGGCAGGACACACCACTTCCCAGTCTGGACCTCCTCTGTTAACAAGTATAAATCACTGGTAGTGGCATGGAGGGAAGACTTCTGATGTGTCTTCTTCCCAGCTGGGGTGATCTGGGAGTCTTGAGACCTAATTTCAATGGTCTCAGTAACTTCTAGCCTCTCTACCTCCCCATGGCACCTATACCAAATACTATTCCTGCCCTTGCTGTCTTCCCCAGGTCTCATGACCCCAGGAGTGGCAGGCCCAGTACTAATTATAGCTAGAGTGAGGGTATGTGTATGTATGCACACATGTATGTGCAGGCTCACACATGTTTCGGTGACCACAGACTCCCATTGACATAGGGTCTGGCATATGGTAAGCACTTAAGATTTGCCCATTTTCTTCCTCTCTTGGGTGACCATAGACAGAGCTAACACTGGGCAGAGCTAGTCGGGGTGGTAGTGGGGGTCACACAGTAGCTCTTCAATCAGTTTTATCAAATGACTAGATTAAAGAGGTGTGTTCTTTCTGGGAGTATATTCTGTGTTCTGTGTGTGTGTGTGTGTGGTCTGTGAAATAATGTGCACTTTGGGTATGGAGTGTGTGTTCTCTGAGTGTGTGTACTACATGTATTTGGCATGTGGGCATGAGTGTGCATGGCATACTGCTAGGTATGTGCCCATGGGAGTGGGTGCAGGCTGGAGAGTCCAAAGCATAAGCTCTGAAATCAGGCTGACCTGGGTTTGCATCCCAGCTCTGCACTTTCTCATGATGTTACCATGGTCCCTGAATTTATCTAAGTCCCAGTTTCCTCACCCGTAAAAAAGGGGAGAGGTACAAATTCAAGTTCACAGGAACGTAGAGAGCATGAAATGTGCTAATGAAGGCAAGACTCCTACCATGTAACCTGGCATGTGGTGAGTGCACAACAGATGATAATTCTTCATGATGATGATGATAATGAGTATGTGGAAAGCTTGGCTGCCAGGGGCATATGTGCCATGTGGGGAGTGTGAGCATGTGCATGTGCATGCCAGTGTGAGCAGAGTGTGTGAAGGAAAACACGATAGGAGGAGCTGGAGGTGTTGGGCAGATGCTGGGGATGCCCACCTGGAAGGAAGCCCTGAAAGCAGGAGCAAGGGCCACATGCACACACACAAGCGTCAGCCTGGGTATATGCATCTGATGACTTAATGAGCCTCTTTCTTCCCCTCTCAGCAGCAGGATTAATGGGATGAAAGTGGGCAAAGGACAATTTAGCTCAAGATTCAGAAAACAGTCCCTGAAAGGACAGCCTATTAGCTTAAGAAGCGGTCTCTCCCAGGACCCTCTGTGGCTCTAATCCAAGACATTTCAAAGCCCTGTCCACCCAAGAGAGGGGAGGAGAGAGCTGGGGAGGTAGGGAAGAGACAGCAGGGAGCCAAGGAGCAGATGCTGGGAGGCAGGCTGGAGAGGAGACTGGGAAGGGTGGCAAGTTGGCGGGGGGTCCTTGGATTGGAAGAGAAGGAGGATCTGAGAAGGAAGGAGAGAACTAGGCTCTGGACGGAAGGGAAGGGAAGCCACCTCCATCCTCTCCCTGGGCGCCATGGTGGAATGTTATTTAGGCCAGGTGCTGTACCCTTCCAGTGAATCATGGGGACTATTTCTAGGGCTGTTTCATACTCCCGTGACTGTGCTGGCAGCTGAAAATGTGGAAGGTGACCAAAACTGCAAGGTGATTTAGGGAAACCTGGATGTGTGGCAGAGATAATCCTCAAGCAGGGACTGAGTCTAGGAACCAGACACACTACAGATCCCTACCTCCCTTTCATGGCATTTCAGCCCTGTGCCCTCGCCTTTGGCTTCTGTCTCTTATGGTACCACCTAGCCTGGCCTAGCCCTTAGTTGCTCTGAGGCTCAGCTGAAGCTGATATGCCATGTACACCAGCAGTTGGTGGCTGGCCTCCCTTACCACCTGCTGCTGCAGGTCTGAAGTCCTGTCTAGCTTCCAGCACTCTCCAGGACAGACCTGCACTCCTGAATGGGGAGACTTCTTTGGCCACAGTTGAGATGGTTGTCTGAGGACCTCCAAATTCTCACACTTGTGGTCTCTACCCTCATCCTCTTTCTTTGTGCCTGATTATCTCTTAATTGTCTCTGGGCCAATGAAAGCAGGGACCACAACAATACATTTCGTTAATGATAAAAATTGTGGTGATGATCATAATATATTGCCAATGAAGATAGTAACAGTATCAATGGTGGTAATGAAGGTGTTAATAATAAATCATAATAGCATTAATGGTGATGGTGGTGGTGGTGAAGGTAATGGTGAGAATGGCAATAGGGCATGATGATGATGGTGATGATACATGTGGTAATGGTAATGGTGTTAATGGACTTGGTAATGGTGATAGCAGTAGTAAAGAATATGATGTGGAGGGGATGATGTTTATGTTAGAGATAGAAATGGTGACAAGGAAGAGGATAAGAGTGAGGATGACAGTTGAAGCAGTAAAATAGTCATAATGATGTAAGTGGAGATAGTAATGTAGAGGCAATGATGGTGGTGGTGAAGGTGGTGATGATGGTAGGTGTGGTGCTTGTGATATTCGAGGTGGTGGTGGTGATCCTGGAGGTGTTAGCGATGTTGAGAGTAATGGTGGAGGCGGTGGTGGTGATAGTGGTTGTGGACATAATGGTGGAGATGGTGATGTTGATGGTTATGATAGCAGTAAAAATGGCAATGTGGATGGAGATGGTGGTGGCAGTGGTAATGGGGACGTTGATGAAGATTGTAGCAATTGATGATGGTGATGACAATTACGATATCCAAAAATCTAATAGGTCTACTCACTAGGTCTGTTATTTTCTATGTTAGTCCTGACTTTTATTCTAATACCCACCATCCTAGCTTTACCTTACTATCCATCCTTCACTATTGCTGGGGAGTTATAAAATTGGACCAACCAAAAAAAAAATGTGCAGCGGCTGGTTTCCAGAAGAGTAGCTGGGTCCCCTGGTATGTGTTGTTTGGAAAGTCATAATTCAGGCAATGATTTTCCCCACTAAAATCAAAACAGCAAAGACATGGCATCAGAGATTAAAATTAGATATTAAGAAGAGCATCCTAATAGTAAGGAATGCAATGTTAGAAAGAAACCTGAGGAAGGTTATGGAATGTTCTACCTTTGAGATGGTGCAGAACAAGAGAGAGGCTACCCACATTAGCCTGTATGAATCATGCCTAAAGGTAGGGGAGTGGACGTGCTTGATGTCTGTAGGTCAGGACCAACTTCAGGAGTCTGATTGTTCGGCTTGCTAGGTAGGGAAGGGAGGTGGATTTGTCTACTGAAACCTGGAGTTTCATCTCTAAAGCTAGTGCTGAGGAAATGAGAAGAGGAGGTTCAGGAAGGGAAGAGGCAATGCAGTCTGGTGTTTTAGAGAAATGTTGGCATTCTCATCCAGATTTCTTGTGGTTCTGAGTGGGAGGTGACCCAGGCTATGGGCCTCTGTGGCACTGCTTCCAGCCGTGCATTTGCCAGGAGGCCACCCTTCAGGGCCATGGCTCCCATCCCCTAGCCAAGCTGTGGTTAGAAGGGGAGAGGGAGGAAAGAGGGAGGGACACTGCTCACAGTTCCCAGAAGGAATCTGCTTTCTCCCACAGACTCTTGGAGTGCTCAGCTCCTCCACAGTTCCCTTGTCCCCTCCCTCCTCTCAGGTTCCTGATTTCTAAAAGCCACTCGCTGAAGCCCATCAGGGACGGGCTTCCTGTAGCAACTGCGTGGGTACCAAGGCACTGGTGACATGCCAGGGGAAGGCAATGCTGCCCAAATAGCACGGGCTTTAGAATCAGAACCAGGGCCCAGTCCTACATTAATTACCGTGTGACTTTAGATGTAATGGTGCCACTCTCTAAGCCTCAGTTTCCTGCTCTGTAAAATGAGGACCTGCTTCACAGAGTTTTGTAAGGATTAAATAAGATAATGTATGTAGGGTACTAATATACTACTTGGCACCTAAGTAAATGTCCAAGAATCATTTTTTTCTCCCCCTGCCCCCCACCACCCCATGTCCTTTCCAGAAGGGTAAAGAGCAGGCGTGGCCTAGTCTGTTTACCAAGCTCCTTGGGCCCAGGTCCTTCCAATGTCGCTCTGCCGCCCTCCCCTCCTCCTTGTGTTGCTCAGAAGACCAGGAAAGTCAACATAAGGCCAAATGGGCAAGCATGGCTTCCAGCCTGGGTGCTGGGTTTGAAGTCAGAGGACTTGCTGTCGATGACCTGGGTCGTTGCTTAGCTTCTCTGGCCTCAGTTTTCTCATCTGAAAACAGAGATAATAATACCTGTGCTGCTGGCCTCACAGGCTTGTTATAAGACTCAAATGAGATCGTGCTTTAGGCAATGGGAAGTTCTGGATTCATGTGGGGTTGTCAGCTTAGTCAAGATGGGGGAGAGGGGTGGATTAACCCCTAGAGACTGTGTCAGTGCCCAGGGATGGTTTTCCCCTTGGGGATACCAGGGCCAATGCATTCAGGGGTTCAGTGGTTGCTGGGGACATAAAATTGGAACCGAGCCATGAGGCCATCCATGCTCAACTTGGGTAAAGTGGGACAGGGGATGTTCAGTTATGTCTTTTGGCATAAGTCACATGTAAATATGTCAATTATGGGTTTTGAGTCAACTGCCTGGGACTTCTTGAGCCAGATGACAGCCCAATAGGCCAAAGGCCTCCTTCCCTTTCTCCCCAACATTTCTGGTTCTACCAAGGTCAGAGCTTGACCAGTGTCTGAAGTTGGCCAATCCTTCTCCACCTGCCACCAGAAACTGTGGGCCATGCACTTCTGGGTGACGGGAAGTCAGAGTAGGGTCTTTCTTGAGTTAGATATTCTGATGGGGCACAATCTTTGTTGTACCCTCGGCCTCCTTACCTGTAGGCCCAGTGTCTGCGGCCTGACAGCCTTCACCAGTGGTCTTCTTTCTCCCACATGTCCTGCTCCCTTGCTTTCCTCACCAACAGCTGACCCTTTTCTCACAGTAGTGGCTAACTTGTTCACACCTTAAGCACTCAGCAATGGGTCCTTCTCTTGAAGACCAGTGTCTAATTCTCCATCCGCACTTCTGGGCAGCAAGGGGATCTGTGTCTGCCATGTGCCCACGCTGACTCCATAGCCTCCAAGTGCATGTCTTTGTCCTTTGTTCCCTGTCCACCTGTCCCCAGCCTCTCATTCTTCTTTGAAAGCCTCATTTCCAACCCTCCACACCAGCCTCTGGCTCTTGTTCCCCCTGCTTCTTCTCCCAATGGCTGCCTCTTACATTTTCCTGAGGGTGAGCCAAAGGACCGCGGAGGTTCTTCTCCCCTTACTCCCCTCCACCCACCTTCCTGTCTTTGCAGCATGGCATGTCCTCTTACCTCCCAACTCAGCTCCTATCTCAGACCCCTGCTGGTGATGCATTCTTGTGTTCCTCCCACCACAAGCAGCCTGAACTCCGGGTGCTCCCTCACCCAAGTCATCTTAGGCCCTCCCTGGTCCCCACCCACAAAGCTCACTCCAGTTGGCCCATCCCTCCTGTGGGAGTCCCAGCACAGCCAGCTGCTTCCTGTAGGTCTTTGGGGGGGGGACCACATATCAGCCACTGTTGGGGCCAGAGTTCAAATGTGGACCTCCCAGCATGTGTTTGATCAGCTGAGGCCAAATCCACGGTCTTCTAGGAACTGGCACCCAACAGCTCAGCTGTGTTCTGGAGCCAAGGTCCCAAGGCAGGCCTGGCATGTCCCAGCAGCCAAGACACGGCGAAGGGGGGAAGGGCAAAGAGAGGAGAGCTCTTTTACTCTTTGCATGTGCGTGTGCGTGCGTGTGTGTGGTGAGAGGTGCTGGCAGTGATGTATGTGTTGTGTCACTGTGGGAAACTGCTAGGTGCCATAGGGTGTTTGTTGGCTGTAACTATGCCATGCAAGTATTGTGCACTTACTCTGTTGTGCAAAAAAGGTTGGAGGTCTGCCATGCTTTGGGGGTGGTGTGTGGATAGGATGTCACTGTGTCCTGTGTGTGCTGATCATGTGGCAGTAGTCTGGGGTCTGCTGGATGCTACAATGGGTGTGTTATGTCACTGAGGCAGGGGTGCCATGGCAGATATGTCACAGTTTGATGCCAATGTGACATGACTATTGGTGGAGACCTGGTGTCTTGGGGCTGGTGTGTAGTGGGAATGTGCTGTGTGTCACTAGGTCTATGTGTCGTGGGCTGTGACCTGTGTGGCATGAGGTTCATGAACCCCAAACCCAATTCCCAGTGCCTGTAGCTCAAACCTGGAAGTCTCCAATTTCAGGTGAATTAGGGCCAAATTCTTGTAAAGATTGTCCTGTTTTCCACCCCACCCCTGCCCTGCGGGTCAGGTCATCCTTCAGTTCCTGTAGTTTAATCCAAACCATCAGCTGACATTCCCTGAATACTCAGCTTATGAAGATCAGAGTGGGATGTGATAGAGGAGCAGTGGGAAGAGAAGGAGGGGGAGGGGGAGAAGTGGGAGGGAGCAGAGGAGGAAAAGAGAAGGAAGAGGAGGAGGAAGATGAGCAAGAGGAGAGGGAGGGTAGAGCATGAAGCCCTAATTGGAGGGCTTGCCTGAGCCCTGCAACACTATTCTAGGCCCTAGAGATTTATGCGGCAAATCCACGTGAGGTTAGCATCCTCAGGCCAAGTTCAGGGGCCCATGGGAGAGGTAATCAGGTGGACCAGGTTTCATCTGGGGAGCAGGAAAGACCTTTAAGAGAAGATGTTTGAGCTGATGTCTGAACATGATGTGTGTGAAATCATCTCTGGGTTTCTAATTCCAGCACTTGGGAGCATTTCCACTTACTTCCTTGGTTACCCAGGCTCAAGCTGAGGGGGTTATCTTTGGATTATTCCTCTTCCCCAACATCCAGTCAAGTTGGCAAACATTGGCAAACAATGGCTTATGCATTTAATCACTCCCTCAAGAAATAGTCACTGAGCCTGGACTCTGCAAGGCATGGTGCCAGCCCTGGGAAGCTGTCAACAAGCAAGCTGGACTAGGTTCCTGTTATCATGGGTCCCACCTTCTTCTCATGCTGCCTCCCCTGCCACTGCTCTGGGCCAGGACTGGAGTGCCCCCTCCTTGGGGAGGCCTCTGGCCGCACTTCTCCCTCACCTCCAAGCTTACCCCTCCAGCTTACCGTCCTCACTGTAGCCAAGGGAACTTGAAAAAGCTGTGTTCATTCTGAAGTTATTCAGCAAAATTCATTGTAGTCCTACTGTATGCCAGGTACAGTTTTAGGCACTTGGGATACATCAGTGAACAAAACAAAATTCTTACATGGAGCTAACAGTGTAGCAGGAAGAGATGATCAGTAAGCGATAATACAGTAAGTACATTACATACTAAGTTAGAAAGTGGTACAAATCAAAGAGAAAAGTTACTGGGATTGGGGATGCTTCAGTGAGGGGCAGGTGCAGAATTACTTAAGGTGGATGGGCCTCACTGAGAAGGTGATATTTGAGCAAAGACTTTAAGAAGGTGAAAGAATTGTACATACAGATATCTGGGAAGATCATTCAGGACAGAGGGAAAAGACCATGCAAAGGCTATTAGGTGGGAGCATGCCTGGCATGGTTTGAGAAGAGTCAGGAAACCAGCATGGCTGAAGTCCAGCAAGCAAAGGGTGAATAGCCAGAGATGGTTGGGGGTCAGATTGCATGAGGTTTTGAAGGCCAGTATAGGGACAATAGCTTTTACTCTGAGTGAGACGGGGAGCCATAGGAGGGTCTCAGCCTATGTTGTAACAGGCTCTCTCAGGCTTCTCAGTCTGTAGTGGGTCAAGGGCAGAGGTAGGGAACCAGTTGGGAAGCTACTGCACCAATCCAGGCAAGCTCAAATGTGTCAACTGGGAGAGGCGCTAGGATGGGTTTTGTGTGCTCTAACAAGCTGGGCAGATGGGCAGGATCAGGGAGCTGTCCGTTACTGCCAGCAAGCAGAGGAACAGCTACAGAAAGGCTGGAAAAACAGGTAGCCCTGGGCCAGCCACTGACTGCCTGCAGGGGCAGGGGAGGCCCTAACATGTTGCATGGAGCCCTTTGTGCTCAGGTCAAATCTCTAGCCCCATTCTAGCCTCTGAATCTATCCAGTAGTGTTGGGCTAGGTGGAGGCTGGGCACACACATTCATCACCTAGAGCTTATGGAGCCCTTGCTAGAAGGTGTGCTGTCTTATATACTCCTCGCACAATCTTGTGCAGCAGGTGTTCATACTCCCATTTTACAACAACAGCAATAGCTGCCATTTGTGTGGTGCTTACTATAATGCAGGCACTTATTCTCAGAACTTTATATGCATGAAATCATTGACCCTCACTAGGATGTAGATATTGTTATCATCCCCCACCAGCCTTATACATGTGATGAATTGAAGCACAGAGAAGTCAAATAGCTTGCCCAAGGTCACAAGTTGGTAAAAGACAGAGTTGGAATTCAAACTGAGGCATTGTGGCTCTAGAGTTTGTGCTCTTATTCCCTATGCTAATAGGAAAAACAAATTCAGAGATGGGAGTGACTTTCAAGGTTACACAGCAAATTTGTGGTGAGGTCCACATTTGCGCCAGCACACCTGACTCACAGCCCAGCGATTCCTCCAATGTCCCCTGTAGTTCGCAGCCTTCTACCCTAACACTCCAAGCTCACAGAAACTCAGAACTTTGACTGTTGTCTTTAGACTTATCTTCATTCAAAAAATTTTTCTTTTGCCTCATTCCCCCCCACCCATGCATGCCTGCAAGCATAAACTTGGAGCTTTCACACTAGCCCTTGTACTGAATGGCAGAGGCCAGAAAAGGAGGCTGAGCTGCTGCCAAGTGGGTGGCATTTGCTGGAGGCATTTTTCCATTCGGTAAGTGTCTTTGCCCCCTAAAGAATAAAGGAGAGATTTGAGGGAGGAGTGCTCTGGGCTGGGCTGGAACAATCCCTCCTAAGCCTCCCCAGAAGGTGCACGCATGTCTGGGCATTCACACATGTGTGTGCCTGTCTTTTCACATGTGTGTCTGGATGGACTAGGGTGTTGGGGGACAGTGTGTATAGGAGCTTCTGTGTGTGTCTGTGTGTGTGTATATTTATTGGGAGGGGTGTAACTGCAGTTGGGTGGGTGAGGATGTGTGAGTGTGTGTGTGCCCTGGCATGTATATGATGGGAGTTGGATGGTTGTGTGCTTGTGTCTGCATGTGAGGATGGGCATGGCCGGCTCTCGGTCAGGGCTAACTACTGGGTCCTTCTGCCTATCCGGCTGACTGCAGCTTGCCCTGTCCACTTCAGGCACAGCAGTTCTGCAGCCCACATCAGATATCTCCTGGTTCTTTGCTTCACTTTCAGGCTCCTCGTCACTCTCTGTCTGACTCACAGCCTGTCCTTCAAGGCTCCTAGTCCTTGCCCAGGGAAAGCAGAGACTACTGTGAAAGAGGTAAGCACACACTAGCCCAGGACCCTGAGACCTAGCATGATGGTGTTCCTGCGGGGTTGGGCTCAGTGTGGGCTGCTGCCATTGGGGTGGGAAGGGTTATCTGTATTGAAGCACTCCGATGAGTCCTCTGCTGTCCCCATGACATCAAGGGGGACTGCATCTGTCAGGATGTAGTCAGAAAAACAGAAACCACCCTAGGTATTTCCACAGAGGGAATTTCATCCACGGGTTTAATCCAGATAGGACAGACTCAGGAGTCAGACAGTCCCACTTCAGGTCCTGGCTCTGCTGCTTACTTGCTGTTTGACTTGGGTAGGTTGCTCAACCTTTCTGTGCCTCAGTGTCCTCATCTGTAAGCTAGAGATGAAAATAGTGGCATGTAGCTCACAGCTCATGGGAAGGATTAAATGAACCAGAGTATATAAAAGTGTTTAGAATGGTGCCTGGCATATAGTAAGTATTATATAAGTGTGGGTTGTTATTAGTAGGATGATGGCTGTGGAGTGGAGATGGGATTTCTCGGTTTCAGTTCCACCTGAGGCAGGCACTGTCCTTTCTCCAGGTCTCTGTCTGTCCCAGTATCTGGTCAGGGAAGATTTACACACTGCCAGGATGGTGGCAGAAAAGGGCAGGGGACAGCATCTTGCCACTTCATGCTGAGCCAGGGCCCATCACCCTCTTTTGCCCAAAGCACTCTTACCATTCAGGTTGTAGATGCATGTGCACATCTGGATGCGCACCAGAGACTCATCCCATTCCAGGTGTGGCCCCAACCCTTTATCCCAGCCCCTTGGAACATCCCTGCACGCCTGCCGAACTCATGATTCACCAAGTACTCACCGGCATTAGCTCATTTGGCAGGCAGGACAATACTGGGAGACGGAGATTTTTTGACCTTTTTCCTTACAGACAGAAGCTGAGTCTCAGGAGGTTGACCAACTTGCCGAGAAGCACACAGCTAGTACATGGGAGGGTCAGGGCATGAACTCACATCTGTCTGACTCCAGGCCCACAGTCATAACCACTCCAGCCATGGCACCTCAGCATCTGTGGACATGTCTGTCACCCCACAGGAATCTAACCCCCCTGAAACCTTTGTGTCTCTGTTCAGCAGTGCCTAGCAGTGCCTGGCACAGAGCTGAGTGCCCAAAGGGGTGCAGCCCACAGGCCACACTCATCCTAGAGATATGTTTTGTTTAGCATGCATAATATTTCTAGGAAGTTTAAGATTAGTCACCAAGATTGCAAAATGGAGTGATTTTATGTAAAAATCCAAATATCTTGCTTCTCTCGAAAAATCCAGGAGTCTTGGCAACCCTGAGCTTGCATTCCGACAACAGCAACAACCACGCATATGTGAGGAGCCCCTGCTCTTGAAGGCGGGGCATGTGCTCTCCGCTGCTCCCTAGGCCCCGCTCCACCCCGCTGTGGCCCCAGTTGCCATTCCACGACCAGCTTGTACCATGGCTTCCTGTGATTCATTCTATTCCTTCACTTACATCCCTCACTTGACTTGAATGTGCATCCAGGCCGGTGCCTCCTGGGGCAGAGTGTGAACCCAATGGAGGCCCTGGGAGCCAAGGTGGCTCTTGACCCACAGGAGCTTTCCAATATTAACTACATATAGTTATAGTTATATATATAGTCCTGACCACCCAGACCTCTCTCACTGCACCCCATCTAGCAGGGGAAGCAAGTCAAGGACACAGACAGTTTTGTTGCTCATAAATATAAAGGACTCTGGGATGGTAAAGGATGGGGACATTTCTTTTGGCCAGAGTGAAATCAGGAAAATCTTCCAGGAAGAGGCTGCATTTGAGCCTGGAAGGATGGGCAGCCTCTGGATGGATGGAGATCGGAGAAGAAGGGAAGGTAGAATTAGCAGCGTAAGCAACGAGGGCAGGGAGGTGGTCATGTCTGGGCTGTGTACAGGAACCCTTGAAAGGTTGAGTATGAATAGAGCTCAGGGTGATGGAGGGGAGCAGGGAAAGGGGACATGGCAACTAACATTTGCTGACTTGTCATCTCTGCAGACTCCCAGTGCCTGTATGGCATCCTGTGAGGGACACTCATGCAGGAGCTCCATTAGTTCTCATGGCAATCCTGTGAACCCAGGACTACACAGGTGGTCGCTACAAATGAGCGCCTTGAGCTTCAGAGGTTGGGCCACTTGCCCAAAGCCACACAACTAGTGGAAGAGCCAGAATTCACTGCAAATCGGCCTCCGTACTGAGAGACACAGGGCTGGGGAGCCATAGAATGTTCTGAGCAGCTAAATGGCCAAGTCTGTTATGCCTTCTGCCTGTGAGCAGGTGGCTCAGGGGATATGGCAGGGGACTCCCAGTCTCTTTTGCCCTTCTCTTCCCCTGAAGCTTCCCCTCTCTAAGTCCACTGACTCCACCCCCTAAACAGCTCTCCATACCCACTGCCTTGCCCCCAATCCAGGCCCTGAGCCTCTCATCTGGACCACAGCAGGAGTCTCCCACCTCACCTCCCTGCTTGCATTCTTTCTCCCTTCCCTTCCCTCTCTGACCACAGCCAGAGCGAACTTCCAAAACTTCAGAGCTGACTGTGTCATCCCTACCCCATGCTCACACCCACTCATTTGCTGAGAACTCTCCAAATAACCCCTTGTTGCCAAAGAGGCTGCTTTTCTCCCTGTCTACATGGTTCTTTCACTCCTCCACCCTTTCAGTGCCTGGTGCACTGGTTGTGTTCTTTAGGACTCACTTCAGATGCTACTTCCTCCTGGAAGCTTGCCCTGACTTTTCTCCTTCTCCTGCATCTGGGTTAGGAAGATCTCTGGACGTTGAGGGCCACCTGGGCTTGCCCCTACCACAGCCCTTTTCCATGAACCCCATAATAAGAGCACCTTCTTTTGTGGTTTCCTATAAGACTGCGTGTTCCTCCTGGGCAGGACCAAGGGCCAGTAGGCACAATGGTTAAGAGAATGGACTCTAGACTTAGACTGCGTGGCTTTGAACCCTGGTACTGCCATTTAGTAGATGCGTGCACTTGAGTAAGTCCCTTTGCTACTGTGCGCCTCAGTTTTCTTCTGTAAAATGTAGATTATAGTAGCATCAACCTGCCACAGGGCTTTTATGAGAAAGAAAGGGGAGAGTCTGTTTAAAGCTCCTAGAACAGCACCTGGCTTACAGTAAGTGCTCGATAAATGCAGCTATAATTACTCATTTCTGTAATCCCCAGGCTGGGCACAGAGAACGAGTATGGCCACTGAATGTGGTCCTGGAGCACCCTGGGTCAGGGACACTGGGCTTTCTGGAGGGAGGCCTACCTAGAAGATGAGCCCCTCACCAAATGGCTGGGAAGGAGTTGAGGGCAGACGTGGCCCCCAGGGAGCAACTTCCAGAGCTAATGGCTGCTACATGTGGCAGCGCATATCTGGTCTAGTCGCCAGCCTCCCCCATCAATGTGGTTCTAATAGTCAGCTGACACCTCATTAGCCTAAGCCCAGGCTAATTCCGCTGCCGTGCAGTGAGCAAGCAAGCTGCTGCAGGGCCAGAGGCTTGTCAGGAACAGGCCTTCACCAGGGCCAGAGGGCCTACAGTGTGACACCGACTCAGGGCCCAGTCAATGTGTTTCCAATCAGCAATTAGTCTTTAATTAATGGAGCTACAAAATGATTGTTTTCCCGTCTGAATGGTGGCGTGGGCAGGGAGCCGGCAGGAATGGCCATCTGGGGAGTGTTAAGCTGGAGTTACAAGAAGAGACATAAAGAAAAGAACCAAACACCCCAATCACGGCACTGGGCAAGCTGCATGGTGCCCGGCCCAGTAGCAAATAAAAGTTAGGCCTGGCCTCTTGATGTCACATGTTCTTGCCCAGCCTCTGGTGTGCCCAATGGCTCTGGAATGGCCAAGACAATATCCTCATGCACCATGAGGAGTTTCTTGGTGGTTCTTAATGGCCTTACAGCTCTGGTGCTCTAACAGACCTGCCCAAATTACACATGACTTTGTGGGAAAACTAGTTGTTGGGTTGTGCTGCCTGACATCCCAGCCAGGCCTCATCCCTAAAATGGTGATCACTATTTCTACTTTCTAGGCTTGTTAGGGTGGCGAAGAGTCCTGTAAACTATGAAGTGTGGAGCTGGGCCCCTGGAGCTGGGGGCTGGGAAATCACCCATCAGTATCTGGGGTTTCCAATCCATGAGTGCCTCTGAGCCTGGTTCTCATACCCTCCACTCTGTTCCCACCAGTCAGAGGAGGGAAAGCTAATGAGGAGGGAAGCCCCTGCATGTATTGAGTGGCCTCTGAGCTTGTCTGCTATATTACCTCATCAAATCTTCACTGTAGCCCTCTGAGGTGGGGATGGTTGTTAGTGCCCCCAGTTTATTGATGAGGAACCCATGCTATCAAACACTTTACTGAGTGGGAACTGAACCCATGGGGACCCTATTCTGGACCCCACACTCTTAACCACTAACCAAAGGCAACTTCTGTTTATTTTGGAAGGCTTCACCTTGGACACCCTTCCATAACATCTAGAACCACAGAAAAAGGACATCAGCCCTGGCTGAGTCATTAGTAATAAACACATTCATCACTCCCATGGTGTGGATGAATACACTGAGACCCAGGGAAGGCCAGAGATGTGTGTAGGACCACACCATATGTTCCTGGCAGTTCTGTGCTTGGGAACCAGCTTATTGATTCCCAGGTCTGTTCATTTGGAACAAAGTCCCATCCCCTTGGACCCTTCCTCTCCCTCATCCTTGCCATCCTGATTATCCTACCTCCTAGATATGCCACTGATCCATCAGCATCCCTCCATCACCTCTATGCCTGCCCTAGGTCAAGTCTTCTCTTATTCCTCCTTATGCTGCTGCCTCAGTCACCTCAGTGGCTTCCAGGTGAATCTTCCATATATCCACCTTGAATCCTATTGTACGCTTGCTTAGAGACCCTCAGTGACTCTCTATGGCCTGCTGAATGAAGCACAGACTCCTTAGCCTGCCATCCAGAGCCTTCTACATAAAGCTCTAGTCTACTTTTCCAGCTTTAATTCCATTTGCTCTTTAATAAATCTTATGCTTCAGCCAACCTGGACTCATCAAAGATTGGTTTCCTGCTCCGTAGGATGGTTGTGAGGATTAAACTAATTGCTCTATGTAAAGCCCTTGAAACAGTGCCTGGCACAGAGCAAGGGCTATATCAGTGTTGTTAAACAAATACAAATGTAAATATGTGGACCTGCCTTATCTATGCTCACTGGGTTCCCTTGACCCACAGTGTCCTTTCCACTACTCTTTCTGCATGGCCAAACCCTACCCAGCCATCCAGGCCTTCAGCCATTCCATGTTACTTCTTCCAGGAAGACTTTCCAGATGTCTTCTGCCTTGGAACCCCAAGGGCACTCTCTTCGTGTTCTCCCGCAGCTGCCCAGTCAGTCTTCAGTGACAGTATGTGCGAGCTTCTTCGGTAGCCCCGAAGTAACTTGAGAGGAGGTTGCATGGTGTAGGGAAAAGAGCAGAGGTACGGGCATTAGATTGACTTAAATGTAAATCCCAGCCATGCCAAGTTCCCACTTTGTGACCCTGTACTTAGCCTCTCTAAGCCTCAGTTTCCTCAGCAGTAAAATGGTCCTTAGCCTGATAGACGGTTTTAGAAGGGCTTGGCCTAAAAGGGCACACAATGAGAGCTCTCACCTCATCCTTTTGTGCTGAGGAGCTACAAGGCACACTGGCAGTGATGAGCTGAGGCATGGCCACTTCTCACTTAGGAGGCATTTCATAGGTCGTTTGACCTCTTCCCATATCCTGAGGCCCATATCCATGTCCTTCTCTAGTCCTTCTGTGGCCTAGCCTCCAACACTTACAGCAGTGGGCAGAGCTGGTCAGAACAAGAGCCCTCATATTTCTTAAAATAAAATTTGCCATTGACTGAGGAGGAATAGCCACCCTGAGTCAGCGTCTTCTGGCAATTTCCTTCCAACAAACTTCATGAAAATCAGAGGGCAGAAATCCTGGGCATTCCTGTGAGTTCCAGCCAACCTGTCAGCTGCTCATGGCCTTGCCCAGGCTGCTTTCCTGGTCAGACTGTGGGCCAGTTCTGCTCCCATTCCCTGCATTAAGGGAGCCTGAGAATGATTCCATGGCTGATCTCACCTTCTGAGGCTTCCCAGGAGGGCAGACTTGGAGCTGTGCAGATTGCCTAGGAAGGCAAAAGGTTTGGTTGTGGTTCGTGAACTACCAAGGATTAGCTGTGAATCCTGGGGCCATTCCCTTCCCCTCTTTGACATTTAAAATTTTGAGTTTCTAAAATGACACAGCCTAGGCCTCCATTATCTCTCACCTGGATGACTGCACTAGCCCCTGACTCATCTCCCTGCTTTCCCATCTCAATCGACTCTCAATATAAAATCCAGTGGGATCCTGTTAGAACATATACCACATTATGTCATATCTCTGCTAAAAGCCATCCTTTGGCTTCTCAACAACCATGGTAAATGCCAAAGGCCTTTACACATCATAGGTTCCCAAATTTGTGCACTGGAACAATCTAGGTAGTTTTAAAAAAATACTGATACTTGGATCTCATACCCAGAGGTTATGGCTTAATTGGTCTTTAATGGGATGCAGCCTTAGTGTGGGGAGTGTAAAAAGCTCCCCATATGAGTTATCCAGGTGAGAACTTCTACCCATGTGATCTGTCTCCACCACCACATCTTACCTGTCTGACTTTATGTCCTATTCTCTTCCCAATCAATTCGTTCCAACCACTGCCCTAGATGTTCCTTAAACACTTCAGGCACACTCCCACACGAGGGCCTTTGCACTTACTTTTCCCACTGCTTGGGACGCTATTTCTCTAGCCACCTGTAAGTCCAGCCTCTCTCACTTAATTCAGATTTCTGCTCAGATGTCACCTTCCCAGAGAGGCCTTCCCTACTCATTCAAGCTGAAGTATCACCTTCATCATCACCATTACCCTCTGATCATTGCAGTGCTTCATTTTCCTTATAACACTCATCATTGTCTGGAATATTGTTTATTTATTCATTGATTTGATTATTTGTCTCCCTCCACTGAGATATCAGCTCTACAAGAGACAGTGCTTTCTTTTGTTTATTGCTATATCCCCAGAACCTTCAATAGTGCTCAGAACAAAGTAGATGTTTCATAAAGATTTGTTGGATAAGTGAATGAATGAAAGCAATGGAAAAAGAAGCTTGGGAATCAGGCCCATATCGGTTGGAATTTTCAGCTCAGCTCTTATTGAGTTCTACAACCTTAGGCAAATCATTGAACCTCTCTAACCCTCAGTTTCCTCAGCTGTTAAATGGGCCTACTTCTGTCCACCGTATAGGGTCATTGTACAGACTTCTTGTTCAGGACAGGTTATAGACAGTACTAGGGGCTACAGGGCAGCCAAGCCAGGTGACTGGTCATTTTTCAGTTTTCCTACACCCTAGCTTTCCCTTAGTTTTTAAAAATCTTTTTACTTTGAAATAATTATAAATTCACAGGAAATTGCAAAGATAGGACAGAGAGACATCAGCAACAATGACAGAGAAAAGACTTCCAAAACACCCCTCCTCCATATAAATAACCAGAACACTGGTAAAAGTTGTCAGAATCAACTTTTTCAGAACTCTGGAAATTAACCAAAAGCTTGAAGCAATCCAAGGAGTATTCATTCAAGAAAAAAGACTGGATCTTGGTAAAAACAGTGAGCTTTTGGTATTTTAACTTGCTTTATACCCATCCACAATAGCCAGCTCTATAATAGCCTTGAAAATGAACAGCCTGAAATCACAGTGAAAACCACCAGCCCAGCAACCACTGGAGAAGGAAGAATAGGACTGCAGGTCCTTCAAAACCCCATTCAGAGAGAATTGTCATTGTTTGAACTATCTGGTGTTCACATGAAGACCCTACTTGCAAAGCGTGTCTTTATTTAACCAGACTGAGAACTTGCCCAGTACAAACAGCTTTTTTCACAGGGGCATTTGTTGAAAACAATCAGTGGAAATTGTTTTCATTGTTTAATATCATGGCTGCTTGAGATAGTGGATAAGAGTTGAAGCAAACAATAGGCTAACCAAAAAACTTAAAAGGAAAAGCTGAAGGATGATATGTCCATAGGGGGCTTAGAAATTCTTTTACATATTCCTGTGAATCTAGAAGGCCACCCAAGGCTGTGAATGGGCTGCTGAAATAACAGAGGAGGCCCTAAGCTCTCACCTCTGGCTCACTTTGAGGTTTTGCACAAGCAGGAAGTGAAGGCTAAGGTGGACTTGTAAACTGGTTGAGCATTGCAGATGTGTCCCTCAACATGCACACAGAGCCCTTTAGCAAACACTGGGGTATTTATTAGTTCAAGGCAGATAAGAAACTTTCTGTCCAATCATTAGCTGACCATTAAGCTAACTAAGCAGAGACTTCACTGGCCACATATGATAATGAATACATACTTTATGGAATTAGTTCAGAAAACTCAGTAAACAAGTAAACAGCAACAGCTATAACAAATAACAACAACAAATCCTACTGAAAGGGGGCAGTTTGATTTTCATAGCTGCTATATCATATTATTTAAATTACTTAGTTTCAGCAACAACAAAAAAAGAAATATACAAAGAAACAAGAAAGTTTGGTCTATACAAGGGAAAAAAGTAGTCCATAAAAACTGTCCCTGAGGAAGTCTAGACATTGGACTTACTAGACAAATACTTCTATAATATGTTCAAACAACTAAGAGAAACCAAGACTAAATAATTAGAAGAAGATATAATAATGATGTCTCACCAAATAAAGAATATTAACAAAGAGATAGATTATATAAAACAAATATAAATTCTGGAAATCAAAAGTACAATACTGAAATGAAAAATTTATTAGATGGGGTCAACATCATATTAAAGCACATAGAAGAAGGAATCATCAAACTTGAAGATAGGCCAATTAATGTTATTCAGTCTGAAGAACAGAAAAAGAAGAGAATGAAGAAAAATGCACAGAGCCTCAGAGACCTGTGGAAACCAGCAAGCATACCAACATGCTCACCTCCCAGAAAGATAAGTGAAAGAGAAAAGTGCAGAGGAATATTTGAAGAAATAATGGCTGAAAACTTCTAAAATTTGAAGAAAAACAATAATCAACACACTTAAGAAGCTTAATGAACCCCGAGAATGATAAATCAAAGAGATCAACAACTAAACACATTAAAATCAAGGAGTCAGAAGCCAAAGCCAAAAACAGAATCTCAAAAACAGCAAGAGATAAATGACTCATCACATAAAAGGATTTCTCAATAAAATTAATAGCTAATATCTCATTAGAAATGATGGAGGCCAGAGGATTTGGGAAGACATATTCAAAGAGCTGAAAGAAAAAGGTAGTCAACCAAGAATTCTATATCCAGCAAAACAATCCCTTAAAAATGAAGGAGATTTAAAAACATTCCAAGGTACACAAAAACTGAGAGGATCTATCATTACCAGACTTACCCTATAAGAAATACTAACGAAAGTAATTCAGGTGTAGATGAAAGGACATCAGGTAGTAACTTGAAGCTACATGAAGAAATAAAGAGCACCGGTATTTTTTGTTTGCAGTGCTTTTTCTCTCCCATCTCAGTTGAAAGACAACTGCATTAAAATAATTATAAATTTGTGTTGATGGATATATAATATATAATAATGTAATTTGTATGGCAATAAAAGCATAAAGGAGGGAGGAGGGAATGGAGCTATATAGGAGCAAAGTGTTTGTATACGATTGAGATGAAGTTTGTATTAATCTGAGTTTGGTTATTAGAAACTAAGATGTTAATTATAACCCCCATATCAACAAATAAATAATGAAATAATAGTAGAAGAAACAGTAAGATTAAAAAGATACATGAGAAAATACCTATTTAACACAAAAGAAGGCAGTAATGGAGGAACAGAAGAACAAATAAAGACATAATACAGAAAATAAATGTCACAATGGCAGATAGAAATCCTATCATAACACTAATTACATTAAGGCAAATGGATTACAAACTCTGATTCAAAGGGAGAGTTTGGCAAAATGGATTAAAAAAAACCCCATGATCCAGTTGTTTATGTGGTATACAAAAGACTCAGTTTACATTCAGACACAAACAGGTTGCTTGAAAGTAAAAGGATGCAGAAAATATACTATTGCAAAAAATAACCAACAGAGAACTGGAACAGAATATAAGGTAAAATAGACTTTAAGACAAAATTTGTTGCTAGAGATAAAGAAATATATTTTATAATGATAAAAGGGTCAATCCATCAAGAAAATGTAAGTAATAAAAATATATGCACCTAACAACAGAGACCTAAAATACATGAACCAAAAACTGACAGAATTGAAAGGAAAAATAATAGTTGGTGACCTCAATACCTTACTTTCCATAATGGATAGAGCAAAACAGAAGGTCAGCATGGAAACAGAAGACTTAACACTATATGTTAACTAGACCTAAAGACATCTATAGGATACTCTGTCCAACAATAGTAGAATATACATTCTGCTCAAGTGCCCATGAAATATTCTCCAGGTAAGCTACATATTAGGTCTCAGTAAGTGTAAGGGAATTTAAATCTTGCAAAGTACGTTCTCTAACAATTATAAATTATAAACCAATAACAGAAAGAAACTTGAGCATATCACAAATACATGGAAATTAAACAACACACTCCTAAATAACCAATGGGTCAAAGAAGAGATCACAAATGAAATTAGAAAATGTTTTGTAAGAAATGAAAACAAACAAACAAAAAAACAGATAAAAACTTATGGGGTGCAGTTAACACAGTGCTTAAAGAAAAACGTTTAACTGAGGATGCTTTTATTTAAAAATGAAGAAAGATTTCAAATCAGTAACCTAACTTACAACTTAGGAAACCAGAAAAATGAGAGAAAACTAAACCCAAAGTAAGCAGAAAGAAGGAAATGACAAATGCTTGAGTAGAAATAAATAAAATAGAGAGTAAAAAAATGCAGAGAAAATCAAGGAAACCAAAAATTAGTTCTTTGAAAAGATCAACAAAAGTACCCCACATTTAGCTAGACTGACCAAGAGAAAAAGATGGAAGCCTCCAATTACTAAAATCAGGAATGAAAGAAAGCACATTACTACTCACCTTACAGAAATAAAAATTAGTATATGATGTCCTATGGACAATTGCATGCTAACAAATTAGAAAACCTAGACAACAAATTGAAAAAAAAAACCTACAAAGACACAAGCTACTGAAACTAACTCAAGGAAATCCAAAGGAATACACACATATACACACAAAAACTATTAGAGCTAATAAACGAGTTCAGAAGGTTGTAGGATACAAGGTAAATATAATAAATTTGATCTCTGTATATTTGGAATAACAATCCAAAAATGGAATTAAGAAAACATTTCTGTTTAAAATAGCACCAAAAATCATAAAATACTTAGGAATTAACTTAACAAAAGATGTGTACCATTGAACACTACACAATGCTGAATGAAGTTAACTAAGTAAACAGAAAGACGTTCCATGTTCATGGATGGGAAGACTTAATATTGTTAAGATGCCCACATTTGCCAACTTGATATACAGATTGAAAACGATCCCTATAAAAACCCCACCTGCATTTTTTTTTCATTTTTTTATTTTGGTATCGTTAATGTACAATCACTTGAACAACATTATGGTTATTAGACCCCCATTATCAAGTTCCCCCCACATACCCCACTACAGTCACTGTCCATCAGCATAGTAAGATGCTATAGAATCATTACTTGTCTTTTCTATAACTACTGCCTTTCCCATGTCCCCCGCTGCAGCAATACGTGTGCTAATTATCCCTCCTTCCTACCCATCCTCCCCAGTCCTTTCCCTTTGGTAACTGTTAGTCCATTTTGGGGTTCTGTGAGTCTGCTGCTGTTTTGTTGCTTCAGTTTTTCCTTTGTTCTTATATTCCACAGATGAGTGAAATCATTTGATATTTGTCTTTCTCTGCCTGGCTTATTTCACTGAGCATAATACCCTCTAGCTCCATCCATGGTGCTGCAAATGGTAGGATTTGTTTTCTTCTTATGGCTGAATAATATTCCTTGTGTATATGTACCACATCTTCTTTATCCATTCATCTACTGATGGACACTTAGGTTGCTTCCATTTCTTGGCTATTGTAAATAGTGCTGCGATAAACATAGGGGTGCATATGTCTTTTTCAAACTGCGCTGCTGCATTCTTAGGGTAAATTCCTAGAAGTGGAATTCCTGGGTCAAATGGTATTTTTATTTTGAGTTTTTTGAGGAACCTCCATACTGCTTTCCACAATGGTTGAACTAATTTGCAGTCCCACCAGCAGTGTAGGAGGGTTCCCTTTTCTCCACATCCGCCAACATTTGTTGTTGTTTGTGTTTTGGATGTTGGCCATCCTCACTGGTGTGAGGTGATATCTCATTGCGGTTTTAATCTGCATTTCTCTGATGATTAGCGATGTGGAGCATCTTTTCATGTGCCTGTTGGCCATCTGAATTTCTTCTTTGGAGAAGTGTCTATTCATGTCCTCTGCCCATTTCTTAATTGGTTTATTTGCTTTCTGTTTGTTAAGGTGCATGAGTTCTTTATATATTTTGGATGTCAACCCTTTATCAGATACGTTTTTTATGAATATATTCTCCCATAGTGTAGGATGTCTTTTTGTTCTACTGATGGTGTCCTTTGCTGTACAGAAGCTTTTCAGCTTGATATAGTCCCACTTGTTCATTTTTGCTCTTGTTTCCCTTGCCCGGGGAGATATGTTCATGAAGAAGTTGCTCATGTTTATGTCCAAGAGATTTTTGCCTATGTTTTTTCTAAGAGTTTTATGGTTTCATAACTTACATTCAGTTCTCTGATCCATTTTGAGTTTATTTTTGTGTATGGGTTAGACAGTAATCCAGTTTCATT